>ONZH01002251.1:0-309304 GCA_900303285.1 Rhinella marina
TGAGACCTCTTAAAAATTATGTGGAGGCCCAAGAGGTGAGACCTCTTAAACATTTTGTGCAGGCCCAAGAGGTGAGACCTGTTAAAAATTATGTGGAGGCCCAAGAGGTGACACCTCTTAAACATTTTGTGGAGGCCCAAGAGGTGAGACCTCTTAAAAATTATGTGGAGGCCCAAGAGGTGAGACCTCTTAAAATTTTGTGGAGGCCCAAGAGGTGAGACCTCTTAAAAATTATGTGGAGGCCCAAGAGGTGAGACCTCTTAAACATTTTGTGGAGGCCCAAGAGGTGAGACCTTTAAAAATTATGTGGAGGCCCAAGAGGTGAGACCTCTTAAACATTTTGTGGAGGCCCAAGAGGTGAGACCCTTAAAAATTATGTGGAGGCCCAAGAGGTGAGACCTCTTAAAGATTTTGTGGAGGCCCAAGAGGTGAGACCTCTTAAAAATTATGTGGAGGCCCAAGAGGTGAGACCTCTTAAAGATTTTGTGGAGGCCCAAGAGGTGAGACCTGTTAAAAATTATGTGGAGGCCCAAGAGGTGAGACCTGTTAAAAATTATGTGGAGGCCCAAGAGGTGAGACCTCTTAAAAATTTTGTGGAGGCCCAAGAGGTGAGACCTCTTAAAAATTATGTGGAGGCCCAAGAGGTGAGACCTGTTAAACATTTGTGGAGGCCCAAGAGGTGAGACCTTTAAAATTATGTGGAGGCCCAAGAGGTGAGACCTGTTAAAAATTATGTGGAGGCCCAAGAGGTGAGACGTATTAAAAAATTATGTGGAGGCCCAAGAGGTGAGACGTTTAAAAATTATGTGGAGGCCCAAGAGGTGAGACCTGTTAAAAAATTATGTGGAGTCCCAAGAGGTGAGACGTATTAAAAATTATGTGGAGGCCCAAGAGGTGAGACCTGTTAAAATTTTGTGGAGGCCCAAGAGGTGAGACGTGTTAAAAATTATGTGGAGGCCCAAGAGGTGAGACCTGTTAAAAATTATTGTGGAGTCCCAAGAGGTGAAACGTATAAAAAAATTATGTGGAGGCCCAAAGAGGTGAGACCTTAACAATTATGTGGAGGCCCAAGAGGTGAGACCTGTTAAAATTATTGTGGAGGCCCAAGAGGTGAGACCTCTTAAAAATTTGTGGAGGCCCAAGAGGTGAGACCTGTTAAAAATTATGTGGAGGCCCAAGAGGTGAGACCTGTTAAAAAATTATGTGGAGGCCCAAGAGGTGAGACCTGTTAAAAATTATGTGGAGGCCCAAGAGGTGAGACCTTTAAAAAATTATGTGGAGGCCCAAGAGGTGAGACCTGTTAAAAATTATGTGGAGGCCCAAGAGGTGAGACCTGTTTAAAAATTATGTGGAGGCCCAAGAGGTGAGACCTCTTAAAATTTTGTGGCAGGCCCAAGAGGTGAGACCTCTTAAAAATTATGTGGAGGCCCAAGAGGTGAGACCTCTTAAACATTTTGTGGAGGCCCAAGAGGTGAGCCATAAATATATAAATTTTTTCTTATTTACGGAGCAATTCTACGGCGGTTAAGGAGGAGGAGGAGGAGGTGGAGGAGGAAATGGCACTTCATACAGATGGCACTTCACTTTTGGCTGCTTTCCACGGTTGGAGAAGCAAAGTCCGGGTCAATCCACTTGCTGTTCATTTTGATTAGCGTCAGCCTGTCGGCACTGTCGGTTGACAGGCGGCTGCGCTTATCGGTTATAATGCCCCCGGCTGCGCTGAACACCCTTTCTGATAGCACGCTGGCGGCAGGGCAGGCAAGCACCTCCAAGGCGTACAGGGACAGTTCCAGCCACGTGTCCAACTTGGAGACCCAGTAAGTGTAGGACGCCGAGGGATCGGGGAGGACAGGGTTACGGTCTGCCAGGTACTCCCGCAACATCCGCCGATACTTGTCCCTCCTGCTGATAGCGGGCCCCGCAGTGATGGAAGTTGCACGAGGGGGTGCCATGAACGTGTCCCACACCTTGGAGAGTGTTCCCTGGTGGCTGTGGGCCTGATTGATGTTGTGGGACTCCTGGAGACCCTCTCCTTCTCTGCCGCCAGCGATGGTGGGTGGGGAAAATCTCCATCATGTCTGCACGAGTTCCCTCTGGTATTCCAGCAATCGATTCGTCCTCTCCTCTACCGGAATAAAGAGGAGACGTTATCTTTATTACCGGGGGTCCAGGAGTGCGAAGACCCAGTACAGTTTGTTCTCCACTATCCGGACAACACGTGTGTCCCGGGGAAAAGCAGCCCAGCATGAAGTCAGCCATGTGTGCCAGACTCTGAATAGGCATGACGTCACTGCCCCCACCAGAAGACACTTGCCATTTCCTCCTCTTCCTCTTCCGCCTCCTCTCCGCCCCATCCGCGCTGAACCAATGGGACGCACCACAGCCTGACTGCTACCCTCGCCGCCAGCATCCTCCTTCCTCTTCCACAGCCACCTCCACGTCATCCTCCTCCTCCTCATTCCTCCTCCTGCAACTGCCACCGAGAAGCAGACAAAAGTGTGGTCTGACTGTGTAGCTCCGTTGCGTCTCCTCCTACCCCGTCTCCTCTGCGTGCAATGCGTTCTCCCTTATTGCGATGAGCGATTCTTTAAGGACGCATAGGAGCGGGATGGTTACGCTCACTATAGCGTCCTCGCTGCTGACCTTCTTGGTGGACTCCTCAAAGATACGCAGTACATCGCATATGTCTGCCATCCATGGCCACTCGTGGTTGGCAAACTGAGGGAGCTGAGTTTGGAGGCACGCGTGGATCATAATCTGGCTACTCCATCAATGCTCTCTGCTGCTCACACACCCTGGCCAACATGGAATAGGTGGAATTCCAGCGAGTCGGCAGTCGCACAACAGCGATGTTCAGGCAAATGGAGGCGTTGCTGGAGTTTTTTTTAAGCTAGCAGCAGCTACAGTTGACTTCCGAAAGTGAGCGCACAAGCGCCGCACTTCACCAGTAGCTCTGGCCAGGTTGGGGTAAAGTCTTTAGAAATTTTTGGACTACCAGATTAAAAACGTGGGCCAGGCATGGTACGTGATTGAGTTCGGCAAGCTCCAGAGCCGCCACCAGGTTACGGCCGTTATCGCACACGACCATGCCTGGTCCTAGCTGCAGCGGCGACAGCCACATCTCCGTCTGCTGCAATATGGCGTCCCCTCACCTCTGGGGTGCTGTGCTTCCTGTCGCCCAAGCTGATGAGCTTAGCACCGCCTGCTGACGTCTCCCCGCGGCAGTGCTGCAACGCTTCCAGCTAGCGGCTGAGGGCGATGTAAGGCACAGGAGGAGGAGGAGGAGAGGGAGGTTTATCAGAACCCATGCTGGCAATCTTGGGCGCGGGGGTGGTAGGTAGGCCGTCTCTGTTTGCGACCCCGTCCCGCTTCCACTACATTCACCCAGTGTGCCGTCAAAGAGATGTAGCGTCCTGGCCGCAAGCGCTTGTCCACGAGTCGGTGGTCAAGTGGACCTTTGCGCTGACTGCGTACCTCAGGGCCCGCCTGATGTTAACGCGACACGGTGCTGGTGCAAGGCGGGGACGGCACTCCGGGAAAACGTAAGTGGCGGCTAGGGACGGAATAGCGAGGTGCGGGCAGCCGCCATCAAGGTCGCGGAAGGCCTGCGTCTCCACAAGCCTAAACGGCAACATCTCCAGGGCCAGCAGTTTGGAGATGTGGCAGTTTAAGGCTAGGGCTTGGGGTAACTCGAGGCGTACTTCCGCCTGCGGTCGAACGCCTGCGAGATGGACAGTTGATGGGACGAGGAGTGTGAAGGTGCAGGCGAAGAGGCGGGGGAAGGGGAGGCTGAAGGAGAAGGCCCCAAAGTAGCCGAGGCAGAGGCAGATGTGGAGGTGTCCTGGCTGGAGGTCTGGACCGCAGTGGCAGCACACAACAAAGGGGAAGAGGCAGTGGCAGCAGGACCGGGCGCAGGTTGTATTGCGTTGCTCTCTCCCACTCAGCCCAGTGCTTGACTTCCAAGTGACACCGCATTGCCTGAGGTGGTCAGATTGCTCTTCTCAGAGCCCCTACTCAGTTTTGAGTGGCAGAGTGTGCAAACCCACGCTCAGTTTGTCATCCGCACAAACATTAAAAATCTCCACACCACAGAAGTACGAGGCCTCGATGGGGGAGCTTCGCGCGACTGCCCGCTGCCGGGAACAGCTTCGGCCGTGCTGGCTGTGGCCTCACTACTCTGTCTGGACTGTCCTCTGCCTCTGGACATCCCTCTGCCTGTGGACATCCCTCTGCCTTGACATCCCTGCCTCTGGACATCCCTCTGCCTGTGGACATCCCTCTGCCTCTGGACATCCCTCTGCCTCTTGCTGCTTTTCGGTGCTGCGCAGACCACCACCTCTCCACTGCTTTCCCCGCTGGACATCACCCCTGGCCAAGTGGGGTCGGTCATTTCATCATCCACCCACCTCCTCTTTCCTCACTCTGCTCCTCCTCCTGCCCACTGGACATTCCAACAGCCTCCCTGATGGCAACTGCGTCTCATCATCTCATCGCTCATGATAACAGATGCTGGTCAGGGTCCACATCAGCAGGAGATGGCGAAAACTCAAGTGTTTGGGCATCACTACAAACAAATTCCTCTGCTAGCTCCTGGGATTCTTCCGGCACATCTGAAAAAGGACCCGAAAAAGAGCTCCTGGGAGGGGTCAAGGGTGGGATGACTCTGTTGGCCAGGTGTGGAGGAAGGAGGGGTCAGAGTGAGACTGTGTGGGATGACTGCGCTGGTGGACAACTGTGTGGAAGCGCTATCGGCTATCCATTGCACCACCTGTTCAACCTGCTCAGGCCTCAACAGCGGTGTAACTCGCCCCCTGCTTAACTGTCCTATAAAGGAAGGGATTCTGGATGAGTGGGATCCTGGCTGACCCTCACCAGCACGCATTGTATCCCACACTGGCTTCAACAAGGCCACCAACAGCATTTCCGCGCCCCCGTCCTCGTCCACGTCCGATTCCGCTAGCCCCCTCCGCATTTTATTTTTTTTTGGTTGCAAATACAATATTTTGCCTTCACAGCCGTGTACTAACAGTTCAGACGGTGTGTATGAACACTACGTATATACTATTATATTTAGCAAGAGAACGCACAGTACAGTGGCCAATTAAAAGGCCTAGATATTGTATATTTCAAGGTACACAGCCGTGTACTAACTCTACAGACGGTGGGTATTTACACCAGGTATGTGAAATAATTTAGCAAGAGAACGCACAGTACAGTGGCCAATTAAAAGGCCTAGATATTGTATATTTCAAGGTACACAGCCGTGTACAAACTGCTCAGACGGTGGGTATGTACACCAGGTATGTGAAATAATTTAGCAAGAGAACGCACAGTACAGTGGCCAATTAAAAGGCCTAGATATTGTATATTTCAAGGTACACAGCCGTGTACTAAACTGCTCAGACGGTGGGTATTTACACCAGGTATGTGAAATAATTTAGCAAGAGAACGCACAGTACAGTGGCCAATTAAAAGGCCTAGATATGTATATTTCAAGGTACACAGCCGTGTACTAACTGTACAGACGGTGGGGTATTTACACCAGGTATGTGAAATAATTTAGCAAGAGAACGCACAGTACAGTGGCCAATTAAAAGGCCTAGATATTGTATATTTCAAGGTACACAGCCGTGTAACAAACTGCTCAGACGGTGGGTATTTACACCAGGTATGTGAAATAATTTAGCAAGAGAACGCACAGTACAGTGGCCAATTAAAAGGCCTAGATATTGTATATTTCAAGGTACACAGCCGTGTACTAACTGTACAGACGGGTGGGTATTTACACCAGGTATGTGAAATAATTTAGCAGAAGAACGCACAGTACAGTGGCCAATTAAAAGGCCTAGATATTGTATATTTCAAGGTACACAGCCGTGTACTAACTGCTCAGATGGTGGGTATTTACACCAGGTATGTGAAATAATTTAGCAAGAGAACGCACAGTACAGTGGCCAATTAAAAGGCCTAGATATTGTATATTTCAAGGTACACAGCCGTGTACTAACTGCTCAGACGGTGGGGTATTTACACCAGGTATGTGAAATAATTTAGCAGAAGAACGCACAGTACAGTGGCCAATTAAAGGCCTAGATATTGTATATTTCAAGGTACACAGCCGTGTACTAACTGTACAGACGGTGGGTATCTACACCAGGTATGTGAAATAATTTAGCAGAAGAACGCACAGTACAGTGGCCAATTAAAAGGCCTAGATATTGTATATTTCAAGGTACACAGCCGTGTACTAACTGTACAGACGGTGGGTATTTACACCAGGTATGTGAAATAATTTAGCAAGATAACGCACAGTACAGTGGCCAATTAAAAGGCCTAGATATTGTATATTTCAAGGTACACAGCCGTGTACTAACTGTACAGACGGTGGGTATTTACACCAGGTATGTGAAATAATTTAGCAGAAGAACGCACAGTACAGTGGCCAATTAAAAGGCCTAGATATTGTATATTTCAAGGTACACAGCCGTGTACTAACTGTACAGACGGTGGGTATTTACACCTGGTATACAAAAAGGGTATTGCAGGCACACAGAACCCAGAACACTAGAGCCAAATAAACTGTATTTAAAAAAAAAAAAAAAATTCACAGCCGTATACTGCCAGATCAGATGGTGCATATACACACTAGTTATATAACAGGGTTTTGCAGCCAAAAAGAACGCAGAACAGTAGTGCCAAATATAGTTTGGTATGTAGCAGAGCACCTAATACACCACTAATGCCTCTCTCTGTCCCTACTCCAGCAGCTATCCCTGAATACGGCAGCCGTTCTCTGTAAAGTGTATCTTGTAGTAAGCTATCACTGTACTGCACTATAGTAGCCCTGATAAGGGCTTTTAATCACGCTCCTGCCTGTCCAACTGCTAAAACCTGTCTGTCCCTTCTCCAGCCTCTGTCCCTGACTAAGTTCACGCAGCATATGCGTACGAGCAGGAAGAGCTGAGTTTTTAATATTCGAGGTCACATGGTTTTTCCAGCCAATCCATGTAGACGCTGTTTTCGCGCTGCCAGCGTGTTCAGCGTGCCTGTCATACCCCCCCTGCATGTTGATTGGTGGAAAAAGAGCGCCAGGGAAGGTGGGAGGGGAAACGAATTCTAAGTGCGCCATCGCCGTTATACTCGATTGAAATCGAGTATGCCGAATAGCGTAGTATTCGATCGAATACCGGCTCGATCGAACACTACTCGCTCATCTCTAGTTCAAACAAGTTGCTGCCAAAATGTTTTTTTTTTGCCTAAATTTCTAATTGAATTCCTCACGAGAGTATACTAGATCTATGATAAATCCTTTCTCCCACATGAATGCTCTATCTTTTCTTCACTGATGACCATTATGAAGCTTGTTCAAAAAGTTGGGAAAGGTTGTTACTGAATATCATGAAGTACTGCAAGGTTCTAACAGGAATTTAGGACATCTTATCCACTACTCAACCAGACAGGTCCTGACACTGGTTAGATCGATGGCCACCAAGACACTAAATATACATTCAATAATTCAATGGGCAACATCTAATTAAATTAACTCAACTAACTAATTTTTCCTAATAATTAAAAAAATAAATGGCTTATCCTTAGAATAGGCCATCGATGTCTGATTGGGGATGATATTTGTGGTACTACTGCTCAGTCTCAATAAGTTAAACCTCAACTAATAAAACATTGATGTCCCTTTTCTAAGGACAAGCCATCAATGCTTATTTCCTGGAGAATCCTTTAAAGGGGTTGTGCCATAAACTATATTTCACTCTAAAGTGTATTTTCATCAATTAATCTAGCTCCCATTCCTCCTCGGGTATTTTTCTCTTATCCCCCATTTTTCTCTTATCCCCCATGCTTAAATTGTTTTTCCTGGTTTGTCATGTGTCTGCTGTCCCACCAGGCCTTAGGGCAGTGAGATGTGCCCTGACCTCAATAGATCATGTGACACTAACCACACCCGTTGTTCTTACAAATGAAGCTTCCTACGTCCTACATTACAAGACTCTAATGCAGGATGTCACCTACAGCAACTGAGTATCAAAACAGATTTGCGACAGGGTGCAATGGTGGCTAATAACTTAAGGCAGGTTTAATAAATGGTGGTATTTAGTAAAAGTGATATAACAGAGAGATCCTTTGGGAAGGATACATTTATATTAGTGGCACAACCCCTTTCAATTAGTTGAACATCAGCCAATTCATATTTCAGTATTGAGTAGGTCCTTCATCAGATCTGTGAAGGTCATGAATGCAAGTGTAGATGGTTTCCTAAGCATCCAAAACATTGATTTCTGTACTGATCACTGATCACGTTTGTCAATGATGCATTAATAAACCAACTGTCTAGTCGTTTTTAGAGATAAGTGAAATCTTTGGCAGTGGATGTCCTTAACAGGATGTCAGATTTATGGTCATTTATTGTGTATCAGTGAGTGGAAAACCTCATTATTGGAAGTGAACATACTATTGATCACAGTGTCATACATAGAACAAGGGGAACCCAATAGCATGGACCAAAATGAGCACCCCAATATAGACTAGTGCTACATCTTTCCACTAAGGACAGATGGGCCTGGTGTTTGCTCCCCGATTTTTAACCCCTGGGGTCTAGACTATCACTACCAGTAGCAAAGGGAATAATAGACCAACCAGGGCTAGGCCCCATTTCTCCCATGTGTCTTATAGAAGTCTGCTGTTGTAGGGGACCTGTAGGCTATCATTGACAGACATTGCTTCAGCTTTCACAACACTCACCTTATGTAAAGAGATCCTAATTACTATCAGCTCTGTAAAATAAGCATGATAAACCACTCCTGCACATGGTTACATTCCTTGTCCATCTTACTCATTGATTTATAACTGTTTCTGCACCATGTTACTACAGTATAAATTATAGATACCAATGTCAGTTTATACCCACAGTGTTATGGCGGGCCTATATTGAGCAAAGGAGGCATGTGTTTGATGTTAACCATGCTGTTAACTTCAAAATGGAGATCATTTTCCTTAACCCCTTAAGGCCGAAGCTACTTTTACACTTAAAGCCGAAGCCACATTTTTAAAATCTGTCATGTGTCACTTTATCAATTCATAACTTTGGGATTCTTTCACCGATTCGACTGATTCCAAGATTGTTTTTTCGTGACACATTGTACTCCACGACAGTGGTAAATTTGAGTCAATATAAATCACCTTTATTTATAAAAAAATCCTAAATTTACAGAAAATTTGGAAAAATTTGTAATTTTCAAACTTTGAATTTCTCTGCTATTAAGGCAGATAGTGATCCCTCACTATTACTTTACATGTCCCATATGTCTACTTTATGTTGCCATCATTTTGTAGATGTAATTTTATTTTTTGGGGACGTTAGAAGGCTTAGAATTTTAGAATCAATTCTTAAATTTTTTTAGAAATTTTCCAAAACCATTTTTTTTAAGCACCAGTTCAGTTCTGAAGTCACTTTGTGGGGCTAACATAATAGAAACCACCATAAATGACCCCATTTTAGAAACTACACCCCTCAAGGTTTTCAAAACTAATTTTACAAACTGTGTTAACCCTTTATGTATTCCACAAGAATTAAAGGAAAATGGAGATGACATTTCAAAATTTCACTTTTTTTGCAGATTTTCCATTTTAATCCATTTTTTCCTGTAACAAATCAAGGGTTAATAGCAAAAAAAACCTCAAAAATTATTACCCTGATTCTGCGAATTAAAGAAACACCCCGCATGTGATTGTAAACTACTGTATGGGCGCATGGCCAAGCGCAGAAGGAAAGGTGCGCCAGATGGTTTTTGGAGGGCGGATTTTGCTGGACTGGTTTTGAGACCCCATGTCCCATTTGAAGCCCCCCCGATGCACCCCTACAGTAGAAACAACCAAAAAGTGCCCATATTTTGGAAACTAAGGGATAAGGTGACAGTGTTATTGATACTATTTTGGGGAACATATGATTTTTGATCACTTTATATTACACTTTTTGTTAGGCAAGGTAAACAAAAATGGCTGTTCTGGCTGTATTTTTTTTTTTTTACTGTGTTCACCTGAGGGGTTAACTAATGTGATATTTTTGTAGAGCAGGTTGTTACGAACGTGGCAGTACCTAACATGTATAGTTTTTTATTTTTATTTAAGTTTTACACAATAATATCATTTTGAAACAAAAAAAATCATGTTTTAGTGTCTCCATTGTGAGAGCTGTAGTTTTTTTATTTTTGGGCAATTGTCTCAGGTAGGGGCTCATTTTTTGCGGGAAGAGGTGACGGTTAGATTGGTACTATTTTGGGGGGCATATGCTTTTTTGATCGCTTGGTATTACACTTTTTGTGATGTAAAGTGACAAAAATTGGCTTTTTTGACCCTGTTTTTATTTTATTTTTTTTACTGTGTTCACCTGAGGGGTTAACTCATGTGATATTTTTGTAGAGCAGGTTGTTATGGACGTGGCGATACCTAACATGTATAGTTTTTTTAATTTATTTAAGTTTTACACAATAATTTCATTTTTGAAACAAAAAAAATCCATGTTTTAGTGTCTCCATTGTGAGAGCTGTAGTTTTTTTATTTTTTGGGCGATTGTCTCAGGTAGGGGCTCATTTTTTGCGGGAAGAGGTGACGGTTAGATTGGTACTATTTTGAGGGGCATACGCCTTTTTGATCGCTTGCTATTACACTTTTTGTGATGTAAAGTGACAAAATAGCTTTTTTGAACCTGTTTTTATTTTTATTTTTTTTACGGTGTTCACCTGAGGGGTTGGGACATGTGATATTTTTGTAGAGCAGGTTGTTACGAACGTGGCGATACCTAACATGCTTGGGGTATTTTTTATCTTTTTTTACTAATTTCAAATTTGAGTTTTGGGGGGAAAAAGGGATTTTTTTTACACTTTTTTTTCCACTTTTTTTTAATTTTTTTTACACTTTTTTTTACACTTTCTTAGACTCAGACCCACTTGGTTCTTGAAGATCCAGTGGGTCTGATTATTCTATAATACACTACAGTACACTGTATAGTGTACTGCAGTGCATTTTCACTGTTGCTAAACCTTGTCAGGCTCCTACCTTTAGCAGGAGCCTGATGAGGCTTAGCTTACACCATGGCAACCGAGACGCTTCTGAAAGCGTCTGGTTGCCATGGTAACCATCGGGACGCTGCCACAGCAGAGCAGCGTCCCGATGGAAGGGAGAGGGAGCTTCCTCCCTCTCATCTGGCCACACCATCGGCGCTGCCAGCGCCCGATGGGAGAGGGAGGGAGCTCCCTCCCTGTTAACCCTTTCCATACAGCGGTCCCTAAGGACCGCGGCATGGAAGGGGTTAAACTGCTGACATCGGCGCCAGCACCGATGTCAGCAGTTTCAAGCAGAGTATCAGCTGTATGCTGATACTCTGCTTGATAACGCTCGGCCATCCTGAAATTGCGGGCGGCACTCTCGCCGCAGCCGCCCGCACATCGCTCACGACCGCCCGCCCCCGCTATCTATATCCCCCCCCCCACCCACCCAAACGGCCATCAAAGTAAACAGTGGGGTGGGGGGGGATATATAGTATATTGCAAATTTTTTATTTTTTTTTTTATTTTACAGTTTATTGCAGCACGATCGCTGCGATTGGCTAGTCTGAACAGACTAGCCAATCACAGCGATCGCTAGGTTAGCTGAGACCCCTGGCTGTAAGTAACAGCCGGGGTCTCAGCACTGTCACCATGTCATCAGACATGGTGACAGTTTAATGCCATGACGGCTTATCCCGTCATGGGGCGGCAAGCGGCTCCTGCCCATGACGGGATAAGCCGTCATTCGGCGTTAAGGGGTTAAAGGGAATTTGTCAGCTCCAAAACACCTTCCAAACCAGAGAAAGCTATGTATATTGTAAGGGATGCTGAATATGATTATGTAATTTTTATCTTAATACTCACTTGCATTCGGACACTGCTCCTGCAAACCAGCAGTGTCAGAGGGTAACCCATTAACTTAGGAAATGGCAACCCTCAGCTGTCAATTTATTCATACATATTTTAAGGAGGAATAAACGGGAAATGGTACAGAGTTCTATAATGGGGAATATTTACGAAACTAGGGGTCATTTATTAAACTGAACTACACCTAAACTAGGTCCTTTGCGCCGCAATCTGTGACTTCTCCCCACTCACGCCAGGTCTAAAAAAGTAGACATAGTGTGGGAGGGAAAAGAGACGGCCCGGCAGGCCCATCTCATTTATCATTTTCTACTCCTGGTATAGGCGTAGAAAATGGTCTAAATGTAAGACAGCTAGGAAGCTGTCTTACATTTAGAAGTGGCATAGGATCCGCCAAAGTCATGTAGAGGCCAGCGGATTCATCGCCAGTGCAGGGCTTATTAATACCGGCATCGAAAATGCTTTTCGTAATAAATATGCCCCTAGGTGTCCTACTTAGCAAAGGGTAAAATACATTGACTAGATGTATAAAGCAGACACATATGTATTATTATCATTATTATTATGTATAAAACACCATTTATTCTAGGGAGCTGAGTTACAAGCTGGTGCAGGAGGAGAGAGGACCCTGCCCACGAGGGCTTACAATCTACAACAGTGACCCAAACATTATGACTAGGGTCACTATACTTTCAAAAGAATATAACAGTAACAACATCTTCAGATGTAAATATGTACGCATACAAGTTTGCCTCTGTGATCTCTGTGAATTTTGCCTCTGTGATCTCTGTGATTTTTGCCTCTATCTATGTAGCTCTTTCATATAGGCAGTATTTTGGCTCTCGGAATGAATAGTGATATGGTAAAGGCAAGTACACTACATCTAAAGTAAAATAACACATAGCAGCCATCAGATAAGTACCATTACCTGCCCACTGTAATTCTAGGCCACGGTGTCCAATTGAGCTTGTATTCAGAAAGTACTCTATCTGCATGCTGCACTGCTCTTTAGATTTGCTAAACCTAATGAAAATGCAAATTGCACAGCATGTAGGATCTTCACAAACTGTGCAGAGTCCATGGGATTTGCAAAAGCCAGGCTGGACAGCTGCAAGCTATAGAGTTCTTAGAGGATGGAAAATCCTTTTTGAAACAAACCAACAGTCTTGACTTGCATAAAATAAAAGGAATAAGCCTTCTAGTTTTGTCTATTCTTTACCATACTTCTAACAGATAGATAATAACTATTATTATTATTATTATTATTATTATTATTATTATTATTATTATTATTACTATTACTATTATTATTTATATAGCACCAACAAATTCCGCAGCACTTTACAATTCAGGGGTTCATGTACAGACAGTCTAGCAACAGACAAATCAATCATTACAACAAGATGACTGAGGACCCTGCTCGCATGAGCTTACAATCTATGAGGAGATAGGGGTGACACAAAAGGTAAAAGTGTTTGTTTTGTACAATGGTCCAGCCATCTTGGGAAAATAGGGGAATAGATATAAAGCTGCATGAGCTGTCACCAGCTGATATATGAAGTGCATGGGTGCGGTGGACAGTTTGGTGGAGGATCAGGTTCAGAAAATGATTATAAATGGGCTATACATGGAGAGGAGTTACATCAGGGGATGTGATAGGCTAAGGAATCACTGCCTATTGAGAATGCTAAAATGAAAATAAATACTTTATTTCACTAAATATATAATGATAAAAATTGCACCAAGTGCTATATAGTACAAAAGGCAGAAAACCTCACATAGGGTGGAATGATATGACCACAGGCACAGTAATCTATATTATAGTTTGTCTATGTCCATCTGGTAAGGGCATTCAACCTAGGAGTGCCTTCCACAGTGCGGGTCACAGTGCATATAAAGCCCTAGAGGAACACCAACAGCAAGAGGAAGAGGAGAAGTGGAGCCACTGAAAGAGTGGTCAGTGAGATGTGAAACCTGGAGAGGGTTGTGTCCTTTTGGCCGATAGATTAGAGCATGGTGAGTAGAAGATGATAGTCTACAGTGTCAAAAGCTGCAGAGAGGTCAAGGAGAATGAGCAGAGAGTAGTCACCATTGCACTTTGCTGTCAGGAGGTCATTTGTCAGTTTGGTGAGGGCCGTTTCTGTAGAATGTAGTGTATGGAAATCAGATTGTAATGGATCAATGAGAAAGTGAGCAGAGAGATAGCGGATGAGGTGAACGTAGACCAGACACTCCAGGAGTTTAGAGATAAAGGGAAGATTGGAGACTGGTCTGTATTTAGTTGTGCAGGATTGATTATTTTTTTAAAATAATGGAGTAATGATAGAGAGCTTGAAAGAGGAGGGGAATATACCAGAACAGAAAGAGAGGTTGAAGATTTTTGTTAGGTGGGCGGTTCACAGTCGGAGAGAGAGACTGAAGTAAGTGTGAGGGAATAGGGTCGGAAGAGCATGTGGTAGGACCAGAAGAAGACAGGAGCCTGGCGACTTCTTCTTCTGTGACTGGGTCAAACGTGGACCGTGAGTCAGAGGAGATGTGGGGGTCGGGGATCAATAACACTTAGTGGCTGGGAGCTGATTTCATGACGGATGTTTTCTATTTTCTCTGTGAAGTAGGCGGTCAGGTCTTCAGCACAGAGTTCTGCAGATACATACATAGATAAAGCAAAATTCACAGAAACAAAAGGATAAAAAACATCCTGCATGATGTGATAATAATGATCGCGGATGTGAGTGGCTATATATATCAAAATAAATCACAGAAAAAGAATTTTAGTGCACAAAAATAGATGCAAACAATATATACTGTATAAACTAAGACCTCATTCTGATATGATAAAATCTGAGACTCTTAGCCAATATATTTTGATCAAAACACATCTGTTCCCACCTACCCAGCGTCACGGTGGTCTCAGGCCAGGCAGGTCCTACGCTAAACCTAACTATGCCGTTGGGCATCTATATCTAGGAGAGTGGACGCTGCACATATAGGCGTGTTGCTCCTAGTGACCTCTATGTGCATACAGCAACCAATGAGAGGAGGAGCAAACACACCTATATGTACCACGCAATCAAGGCGCTCAATTTGATAGGAAGAGCAAAAGTGCACAAGAATGCTACTCAAGATAGACTAAGAGCGCATTCACACCTGAAGGTGCCACTCCCTCAGGTACATGTTATAAACTAAGCAAAACTCACAGAAACAAAAGGATAAAAAACATCCTGCATGATGTGATAATAATGATTGCGGATGTCAGTGGCTACACATATCAAATAAATCACAGAAAAATAATTTTAGTGCTCAAAAATAGATGCAAACAATATATACGGTATAAACTAAGACCTCATTCTGATATGATAAAATCTGAGACTCTTAGCCAATATATTTTGATCAAAACACATCTGTGCCCACCTACCCAGCGTCACGGTGGTCGCAGGTCAGGCAGGTCCTACGCTAAACCTAACTATGCCGTTGGGCTCCTCCTCTCATTGGTTGCTGTATGCACATAGAGGTCACTAAAAGCAACACGCCTATATGTGCAGCGTCCACGCTCCTAGATATAGATGCCCAACGGCATAGTTAGGTTTAGCGTAGGACCTGCCTGACCTGAGACCACCGTGACGTTGGGTAGGTGGGCACAGATGTGTTTTGATCAAAATATATTGGCTAAGAGTCTCAGATTTTATCATATCAGAATGAGGTCTTAGTTTATACAGTATATATTGTTTGCATCTATTTTTGTGCACTAAAATTATTTTTCTGTGATTTATTACATACATAGATATGTAAATCTCTTGCCATTTTGTGTATACATGATACAGCTCAGCTGCAGACCTATATATCGCCTATGGTCATGAGAGTCCAATCTAGACATGCGTGAACCTGACAAGATTTGGTACGTTTCAGGTTTGCCAAGTTTTCAAAAAAATTCAGTTCAAGTCATCCTGAACCGAGAGAGAGCAAGAGAGAACAAGGCCAGAACACAAATGTGTGTTTTGCAACAATATATACTCATTGTCCAAGGGTACTCTTTCTCATTATGGAGAGCTGCTAGTATGCCGTGTAAATGTGCACAGCATTGTATGCCAGGCGATGCCCCTCTGGGTCTCTGGAAAAGATATTCAAATTACCTTCCCTAAACCTATTTGATGCCAGCAGATGTTAGACATGATAATTTACATATATTTTCCCCCGAAATCAAGAGGAGTGTTGTCTAGCCCACAATAGCCATCGTGTATATCGGTCTCTATAGTGGAAATGGTACCCACCCAGAGGTTCCCCCTAAGGCGTTGCAACTAGAAAATCTTTTCTCATCTGCTTTACTCTGATAAAAGGCTTTTGTCCTGACAGAGCTAGTTGTAGATGTGAGGCTGGCTTAGCTATTTTCCTAGCTTTGCTGCATAAGCATGTTTAAAAGGCAGGGATGTCTGACAATCCAATGTAGAAAAACAATGCAGCACCCATATGGATGCTGTGTTCTCCTTACTGTTTACCTAGTTGCTGTGCAGGAGCAAGTAGTTATATTCATAGCTCCTGCTCTCCCAATTCACCTCAATGGAGGACGCATCATCAGAATAGCAGACAACACTGTTATCACTTCTATTTCACTATTTTAGACCAACTTCTGATTAACCAGAGAGACCTCCAAAGTAACATTCAACTGAAAATGAGACAAGATAATTACAACACAAATACATCTGCCATGTATGTGTATGAGGCCTAACTCTTAGAATGGTAGGACCAGTCCAAAAGAGTGGTTAAGGTGTGATTGAAAAATTTCCTTCTGACGGTTGTTCATCGAGCACTGACAGAAGGAAAACCCTGTAGACAGAGGTAGAACCTATTGGTTATTGCATCATTTCTACATACAAGATTACTGACTAATAAAAATTCATGTATTCCATACTGCTGGAGTAATCATAAATACGTTACCTACAGGGCTTTCTGCCATCTGGACTGGAATATAGAAAAGTGCTTCACAAACAGACTTGTCACAAGCTTCAGCCGAAAAATGACAATTTACCCAACAAATTAGAAGTAGGAGAACAGCTGTTCCGGGGAAAACAACTAACACAGATGAAAACTTCTGCCGTGCCCTTTATCTTACACTTGCATTTCCATCTTGAGACTGATGTACACGTTAACTAGTATTCCATTTAGACTACTTATCCTGGATCTATTGGCTGGAGTAAATTATGATCTATGATAGAATCATGTTTCCTAAGAGGAGGTATTGATTTAAAGGACCCGTTCCAGGTTGTGCCATCACGGAGCAGTGCACATTAGGGATTAGCTTTGAGTTCATTTCACTTATCTCCATATTGTACCTCACATTCTTCTTTCAGATATGTTCTTAAGGAAGCCATTGCCGATGGACTCTCATTTCCAAGGCTTTCCATCCAATTCTTCTTAACGTTCCGCAATTATTGTAATTCTTCTTGGTTCGATTCTTCATTAGTTCATAGCAGTATGACATTTACTTTATGTGCATTTCAAATAACCCAGTCAATAGTTTGCTGTTTACTATTAAGAATGATGAAGGAAGGTTGAGTAGGAGTCAAACAAGGTTATCTAGTATCTACTTTGAATGCGCCTCTCTTGGTTTTCTTTCATTATTGCTCGGGCTAGCTGCGTGTGTTTAATCAATTCAAATAAAAAATAGATCACCAGGTTTCATATGAATAAAAAGTTAAAATCCAGCAGTGTGGGCTGTTAGGTGGAAGGCATGGATATAAATGTTTGCCCAGAGATTTCTTATGGGAGCTTTGCTGAACAAACAATAAGCCTCCATGGGGGTTTCACAAAATGAAAAAAAATGTATCCATCCCAATTATGAAATTTCTATTCATTGTAAATGTTAGAATTCTTCAGAATGAATAGATTTTATGCAACAATCATTTTCATGGAGGTCTCAAAAATTCAACACAAATGACACAACGTATGGAAGGCTTGCAGACATCATCTGAAATCCCAGGACTCCTTTATTTTTGATGGATCTCTTTTCTACATTGTAGAAGAAAGTTACATAAAACAGCTCTTAGTTATTTTACTAAATAAAGCTTTTTCCTGAAATATATCGCCAATGTACAGCATTGTTGCAACATATATAGTAGTGCTGAGCGGATCGAATTTCAGGAAAAATTTGATTCGCCGTGAAGTCGAATTTCCTTGCGCTTGATGGTAACTAATCTATTTTTCCTGAAATGGCGGTAAAAAAAACCTCATCCATTTGTGTGCGAAGATGCCATCATGGCTATCTTCATTGCAGAAACCACTCTGTGTCTTCAATCAAGATGGAGGCGACGACCTGTCCACGGTAAAATGAATGAGGTGAGTATGTTTTTTTCTGGATTAGCCCCTGAAAGGCCTTAATTTTAATCTCAGATGCCATGATCAGCGATGAACGTGGCATCTGAGGGGTTCAGTGACGGAGGGAATTCAAATATTAATGATAGCATACACGTTACTCAAAAGTCTTAATCCAAAATTGTAATACGTGTTCATCTGTTAAAAGGTTACCTTTAATAGGTTCCGTAGACGGGTACCAAATGTGAAAATAAAAACCAAGATACACAGAGGAGACCAATTAACCAGGGCCGGGATTGATATTTTATCCCTAATATGCCCTGATTCTAGACTCAGCCCAGAGGTGTCCCCAGATGGTAGGGATCCTCTGTCCTCGTGCCTAAGACCTAATCAGTCTCCTAAAAGGCCCTACCAGAAAGTTTAGTCATGAAAGGCAGGCTAAGCAAGATCTAACCTGCCCACCATAATGGTATAAATAGAATAGTCAACGCAAACCCCGACGCGTTTCTCCAAACAATGGGTCCTCAGGGGGTAATCTTATACATAGAACCAATACGTAGGGAACTCTATATAGATATAAGTATACTCTTTTTATCTATATAGAGTTCCCTACGTATTGGTTCTATGTATAAGATTACCCCCTGAGGACCCATTGTTTGGAGAAACGCGTCGGGGTTTGCGTTGACTATTCTATTTATACCATTATGGTGGGCAGGTTAGATCTTGCTTAGCCTGCCTTTCATGACTAAACTTTCTGGTAGGGCCTTTTAGGAGACTGATTAGGTCTTAGGCACGAGGACAGAGGATCCCTACCATCTGGGGACACCTCTGGGCTGAGTCTAGAATCAGGGCATATTAGGGATAAAATATCAATCCCGGCCCTGGTTAATTGGTCTCCTCTGTGTATCTTGGTTTTTATTTTCACATTTGGTTCAGTGACGGAGGGCAGCGCGATCGCCATTCCCCATCATTGTACCCTCTTCATACGAAGAAGTGCGCTTTGTGACAAAGTAATTAATCACAAGTCAAATTTCTCTGTGAAACTCGGCTAAGCAGCGGAATCAAATGATTCATAACTTCGCTCATCTCTAATATATAGCAACATAGTTTGTAAGGCTGAAAAAGGCATCTGTCCATCCAATTCAGCCTGTTACTCTGCAAAGTTGATCCAGAGGAAGGCAAAAAAAAAAAAAAAACCTCTCATGAGGTAGAATCCAATTTTCCCTAGTTTAAGGGGGAAAAATGTCTTCCCTAAACAGTCATTGCCCAATGTCTCCTATATGTATGTGTACAGGGGTGTATATGTAGAGATTTTGTTTTGGGTCCAATTCGCATGAATCAGTCATCAAATTTGATTTGGGCTGAATAAATTCAACCCATATCATGTGTCTCAATTGCCCTGAAAACTTATGTATGAAACTCAGACAGGAGCGTACTGGGAACTTAAAGTGGCCCTGGAAAAAATATTAAAAGTGGCCCTGTTTTGTAGTTGGGTCCAAATTGATGGAAGGCAGGGCCAGTAATACCATATTGTGACACATTATACCACCCCAACAGAGCCAAATACCACAGTCCATCACAAAATACTGCCAGTAGCACAAAATATATCTCTAGAAACTTCCACTGGCCGGCCATGAGGAGGGCCCAGATGGTCCCCTGGGTATCGTCCCACCGGGAAATTTCCCTGTAAGGTCTATGGCAAATCCGTCCCTGAACTCAGAGGTCACCTAGGATTGTATCCAACCCCTTTTAAGCTCTGTAATACCAAGACAAGATTATTAATGTCTGATTCAAATGAGTCGGCCGTCAGATTTGATTTGGTCTGAATAAATTAAACCCAAATCGAAAGTGGTCAGATTGTCCTGACAAGTCACGTATGACACTCTGAGTTCTCCTAGGACTTCATCCAACCCCTTTAAAACTCCTCATTGTCAAAGTGACAGAAACATATATGAATATGGGTAACGCATGGTAATGCATGGTAGCCATAGTAATAAACAGCCTGTTTAAATACACATTACGTTGTTTATTTTTTTTTTATTAAACATTCCAAAAATTATCTCCTTTTGGTGTCAGATGCCTTCTTTTCTGTTTTCTGAGCAATTTATCCTAAACAAATCTCAAAGTTTCAGAATTTAAATTCTATTAGTTTATAATCGATTTACTCATCTCTAGATATTCTTTAAGAAGCATAGTCAACTACTACTACAATGAACCCAAAGGTATACTTGATATACTGTACACTGCTTGAACATATGACCAGGGGCGGACTGGGAACTCAAAGTGGCCCTGGAAAAGATACTAAAAGTGGCCCCGTTTTGTAGTTGGGTCCAAATTGATGGAAGGCAAGACCAGCAGTACCATATTGTAGCACATTATACCACCCCAACCAAGCCAAATACCACAGTTCATCACAAAATACTGCCAGCAGCACAAAATACATCCCCAAAAAGTTCTACTGGCTGGCCATGAGGAGGGCCCAGGCGGCCCCCTGGGCATCGGCCCACCGGGAAATTTCCCTGTAAGGTCTATGGCCAATCCGCCCCTGCATATGACAAAAGGACATAAAGTTCAGGCCATTTATAGGCTATGTGTGTATATCAGAAGTATTACTAGGTTATATGGCAAACATACACCATAAACAAAGACAAGTAACATCTACAAAGGAAAAGTAAAGGAACAGGGAAAAAAACAAGAAGAAAGAGGAGATGAACATTTACAAATGTATGGGAAAAATATATAAAAATATATCATTAATGGTAAAATATTATAAAGCTTGTTTCCTACAGTCTGTTTCCCAGTCTCTGAGGATTCCTATGATGAAAAGGAGTGGCTGTCACTATGCTCACCGGTGAGTTAAATTATGGACTAAAACATGAAAGTTATGAATCATGTTGTACAGTATAGTATTTTCTGACCCAGCCCCAGGTATGTAGTACGGTAGTTTGTTGTCCACTACCTGGTGTTTCCTCTGATGAAAAGGAGCGGCTGTCACTATGCTCACCTGCAAGTTTTTTTATGGACTTTATTATTACTTTATTATGAAAGTTATTTTCTGACCAAGCCCCTCATATCCAGTAGATTGGTGCCCAGTCCCCTGGTGTTTCCTAAGATGAGAAAGAGATGCTGTCATTACAATACAAGGTTGAACTTACCAGTTATCATGCACATTGTATAGGATTTTCTGACTCAGCCTCTACAGGAGTTTGGTACCCAGTCCTTGATGTTTCCTAGGATAAAAAGGAGCAGCTGTTATTTTGCTCTCCTGTGAGTTACATTACAGGTTAGAGCATGAAATGTATCAAGCACGTTGTAAAGAATTTTCTGACAGCCAGTGGCATCCAGTAGTTTGTTGCCCACTCACCAGTGTGTCCTACGAGGAGAAAGAGCGGCTGTCACTATGCTCACCTGAGAGTTCCATTACAGAGTTAAACTTGCAAGTTATCATGTGCATTGTATAAGAGTTTCTGACTCAGTCTCTGGTATCCAGTAGTTTGGCTCCCAGTTAGAGATGAGCGAATCTATTCGCCGCTTCGTAGATTCGTATCAAATTTTACATATTTTCTAGTCCGAAGATAATCTTAATTTTTTCACATTCGCTCCATTTCGAATCTTAAATGTTCTTAAACCACATACTTGTCCGATGAATTGTACGCTAATGCTATGTATAAGTTAATTTATACGCTGCTGCGTATGAATTCAGTTAATTAGCAAACTTTCACTGTAAGTTCGTTATTCATGCCGAAAATTGGCAGCAAAAAGCCCAGGAAGAAAGCGGTCACCTGATCTAGTGGGAAGGGCTTCCTCTGATTGGCCCATAGGCTCAGTAAGCCAGCGACATCAGTTGTGCTGCAACTGCTGAGACGAGGAGAAGCACTGTGAAGTTGTGAAAGACAGAGAACTGTTTTCTGGAAATTGTGGTGTTCTGGGCATCCATAATAATATACATATCAGGGCCAGTGCAGGGCAAGTGCAGGGCTAGTAATATTAATCAGGCAGGGAGAGAGACAGGGAGAGAGACAAAGACCTGCAGGGCCACAGTCAAGTGAAAATGTCTGGCACGAAAAAGCAAAAGGGTTCCACTTCCAGCCAGAACTCAAGCTCCAAAGGACCTGTAGCCGCAGCTTCTACTGGTAGAATTTGTAATAGTTGGCCGCAAGCCTCGGATCACCTGCTGCACTATCTCCTTCTTCTGCTGGTTCGGGTGTCGGTGTGTGCCATCGTAATCCTGCCGGTCCATCAGCCAGATCATGTATTTAAACTCTCCAGAGCTAAATGCTGAAGAACGCCTGGATGCCATTTGTAAAACTTCGCTCTGCCTCTGAGGAGTGCACACCGCGACCTAGCGTCATGCGTGCTGGCGTATTACGCAATCGCTAGACAATAGTACGCTGAGGATTCATACGTAATTTGTACGCTCATGCGTATGTGTTCACATAAGTAGCGTACCTTCAACAACTGTATGTTCGTTATTAGTGCGCGAATGTTCGCAGAACACGACAGAATAACGAATGATTTGTACGCAGCTTCGACCGAATTGCTTCGTATTAGGTACGAACCTTTTTAAAAAATTGATGAAGGGAATTTTGGATGATTCGCTCATCTCTACTCCCAGTCACTAATGTCTTCTATGATTTAAAAAAAAAAAAAAAGAAGTGGCTGTCACTAAGGTCTTCTGCAAATTAAATTATAGAGTAAGGCTACTTTCCCATCAGTGTTTTTGCTGGATCCCACATGGATCAGCAAAAACGCTTCCGTTACTGATAATACAACCGTCTGCATCTGTTATGAACGGATCTGGTTGTATTATCTTTTACATAGCAAAGACGGATCCGTCATGAACTCCATTGAAAGTCAATGGGGGACGGATCAGTTTTCTATTGTGTCTCAGAAAACGGATCTGTCTTGCTCTGCACCACTTGCATAGTTATTCTGTCTGCTATTGGGATGCAACCAAACGGAAAGGAATGCATTCTGGTGCACTCCGTTTCGTTCAGTTCAGTTTTGTCCCCATTGACAATGAATGGGGACAAAACGGAAGTGTTTTCCCTGCTATTAAGATCCTATGACGGATCTCAATAGCAGAAAGGGAAAGCGCAAATGTGAAAGTGGCCTAAAAGATGTGAAACTTCCTTTTCTGATCCAGTCTCTGATATTCCAATGATAAAAAGGAGCGACTGCCATAAATATCTTCTGTAGACTACCTTGTGGGACATGTTTTGAAATGTATAGTGAATGTTGTATAGGACTTTATTGCCCAGTCTCTGGTTTTCAGTTGTTTGTTGCCCAGTCCCTTATTTTTCCCATGATGAGGAGTGACTGTCACACAACTCCGTTCTGAATAGGACTTGCATGTACATTTTATAGGATTTTAGCACCCAGCCTCTAGTATCTAATATCTTATCTCCCAGTCTCCTTAACCAAGGCCTTAGATTTGGTGTTGCCTTTCAAACACTCTGTCAACAGGAAGCTTCATGTTACCAGCAGCCTGGATAATCACATGAAACGTCATGCAGCCATCTTTGCATTAAAGATAATTGCAGAAGACAAATTGACTTTTACCTGATACCCTACATGATCTATGTGATGCCAGAAGAGCCTGTCATCTTATAGTCACAGATTACTATGATCCAACATTGAGAAAGAGCGGCATAAAGCTTCCCCGCTGATCACAACGTGGATATGACTTGGAAGTTATATAGGCCATATAATGTGACTCTTCTGTCTATTCATTTGAACTAACTTAGGGAAAATTTGGGAAAACTGATTAGACCTTAAAAATGCGTTTAGTTCTAGAACTTTCATATTGGAATTCATTATTTTAATCCATTTATGCACAGTGTTTGCAATATTCCTGTGAAACGCTAAAATCTCTGTGAAAATTATGACTATTACAAACCGCTTAAATCCGATGAGAATTTCACATGCAGAATACAGAATAATAAATATAAGTTACAACAGATGCTGTGTTGATGAGAGTAGAAGAAGCAGATGAGTCTGGAGACTTCACTGCAGCAGAAGAGAGGATATTTACTGTGCATGATTTATATAGCGCATATGTATACAGTGGTGCTGTACATAGAAGGAACAGTTTGATTTAGGAAAGGTCAAAAGATGTTCTTATAATGCTATGGGTCTAAGCAAAAGTAAAAGATAAGCAAAAAAAAATTACATGATTCAATTCAACGCTGTTCCAGATTTATGATACCTAATAGAAATCCTATATACAGTACAACATACAGAAATCCTAACATATCAAAAAATGACCTAGTAATGAGAATAAATTTTTATATTAAACAAATTTTGTAGAATTTTTGGTGACTTTTGTGTTAATTTTCCATGTCGCTATCCTTTATTAAAAAAGGAAAACAGCAGTTTTTGCACTGACCACTAGGCCTAATAATATGTAGAAGATTCCTGTTCTGTACAGATGGAGCCCCAGTTATGGGTCTTCAACACAGTGAAGGCCAGATATCCCTCCAGAGAAGGAACACCAAGCAAAGGGGTGTCCCCATTATAGAGATCAGCAGATCTACCATATTAAGTGGCCCCTATGTCAAGATCCAGCTCTTTTACAAACCTTAAGGATATGACAGGGAAAGACCTAAGCCAGTTATCCATCCACAGACAGCTGTTTCAGGGTGTTGCCCCTCATTAGTGTGATGAAGGATTCTGGCTTAGGCTACTTGCACACTAGCGTTTTTAAATTCCGGTATTGAGTTCCGTCATAGGGGCTCAATACCGGAAAAAAACGCTTCAGTTTTGTCCCCATTCATTGTCAATGGGGACAAAACTGAACTGAAGACAACGGAGCGCTCCTGAAAGCATTCCGTTCTGTCTTCAGACCGGAGAACAAACCGCAGCATGCTGCGGTTTTCTCTCCGGTCCAGGCATCCGCACCAAGACGGATCTGTCATGACCCCCAATGAAAGTCAATGGGGACGGATCCGTTTGGTGTGATCAAAATGTTAAACGTATCCGCCCTCCATTGACTTTCAATGGAGTTCAGGACGGATCCGTCACCACATACATGCAGACAGACAGACAGACATACATACATACATACACACATACACACAAACACATAATACTTACATACTCCAGGCAGGCAGGCTGCATGTCTTCATGCCCAGGAGGCGCGCAGCTATGATGATTCCCTACAGCGCCCAGCAGAGGGCGCTGTGGGGAATCGTCATAGCTGCGCGCCTCCTGGGCATGAAGACGTGCGGCCTGCCTGCCTGGAGTATGTAAGTATGTATGTGTTTGTGTGTATGTGTGTGTATGTCTGTATATGGTACTGTGTGACATGTGTGGGGCTGGAACGCGTTTCCGGCCCCACACATGTCCCTGCGAAAGTCCGGATCCGACGGCACCCTTCACCTGCCGGATCCGGACTGCCGCTAGTGTGAAAGAGGCCTAACCGGGAGCAATGCCTTGGAGACTACTCAAACAAAACAATAGCTGATCTTAGGGACACCAAGTACAAAAACACCATGGAGCCTCATTTAAGAGCTTGGGTTTCCTTCCCTGGAGGGATATCTGGCTTTCACTGTGTTGTAGACCCATAACTGGGGCTCCACTTTTTTTGCATATTACTGTTTCCCAGGGAGCTTTGCACTTTGGATTGCTGTTTTGAGACTCTTAAATGAGGCTCCACAGTGTTTTTGTAGTTGATCTTCTTAGGATCAGCTATTGTTTTGTTTGTTCTGTATAGGTAACATTTCAGTAGACATCCCATTATCATCACAGGAAGGATTACAATAACAGATATCACATCTATATAGATAACACAGGATCCACAATTATCAATAGATGGTATTGAAACTTATCTACTCCTTCCTGACCCCTGCACAGGTCACAGAGCATGTCTAGAAAATTCTACATATAAGTCAATGGGGTTGGTTCCTGTCCATTGTGTCTATGGCCCATATTGGTACTCTCAAAGTGCAAGAAGTTCTGACATAGTTTAGGCCTACTGGTCTTTGTGAAAATTACATGATTTTAGAATTATTTTTTAAATAGGAATAGGAACATTTAAAACCGAAAAAAAATCACACATGTTTAACATAAAAATGAGAACAACAAATCGTTTTCTGAAGACCCATTCCTTATAAGGACACAACCATTGTGTATTTCCTGTGCTAACCATGACACTGGATGAGTCACTTATAAAGCCAATTAGTGAATGATTGATTTTTTTTTTTGCTTTTGACACATTTTTTCAATAACTTTACAAAAAAATGTTTCTTCCAACTTAACTGCAGAATTGGAACAAACATACAGAAAACAGAGATGAGTGAATCAATTGTATATGAATCTTTTTTTTTTTACACACAAATCTCTCAAAATGGTGGCCATCATTTTACAGATCAGAAGACAGAGAAGAAGGCATCAGCCACCAGATGATTTTTGGACCATTTTTTAAATTAAATAAATAAGTAAAATACATTTGACAGTACAGTTTGTTATTAATCAAGATGTTCATCTCCGTCAACCATGCTTTTACTCGTAGTCATATTTGTTACTGTCACTTTGACTTTACTAATGCTGTCTGAGAAAAGAAGATCTTGAAGGGGTTGGATAAAGTCCTAGAAGAACTCAGAGTATCAGGGCAAGTTTACCACTTTCAATTTGGGTGAAATATATTCAGACCAAATGAAATCTGCAGGCTCACTCGATTGAATCTGACATGAAACAAATTTAGGATCTGTAATTGAGTCTTTTACAAAGTAATGTAAATTTTTGTCTCTTTTTATGTATTGATGAAAAAAAACATTTGTAAGGAAATCTATGAATGTGAACAGAGATTTGCTATGTCTTTTGTGCACATTGCATCTATTTAGTGTGCAATACACTGGCAGTATACACTGCGAATATTTCCCGGTATATACTTCTGATGGAAGGCATTGGTGTATGTCACTGTATACGTCGTCCATAGGGTCCAATTGTGATATAGCACACCCAGGTATCCCTCTATACAGGAAACCGAGTCTTTTAAACTGACCTGTACAGTTGAAAGAATGTTATGCGGACACATACTATCCTAACAGAGGTCAAGAGGACACCCTTTTGGCCTCTGTCATGTGACACATTATAGATATGTTTAACATATATGCCGAGAGCTTAAAATACAGTGTTCCCTCAAGTTACAATATTAAAGGGATTGTCCGGGCTTTTAATATTAATGCCCTATCTTCAGGTTAGGTCATCAATAGCAGCCCCACCCCACCGATCTGCTGTATGAGAAGATGGCGTATGCAGTGTGCAAGTGCCGTCTACCGTCTCTCTTCCTGCTCACCGCTGCTATGTCTATGGCAAAGCATCAGTGTGCGCCATCTCCTCATACAGCTGATCGGTGGGAGTGGCGGGTGTTGGACGCCCGCTGATCTGTTTTTTTTATCTTGAGGGATCACTGTACATGCAGATACTTTCCACAATGTGTGAATGAGGTTTTGGAAACTTTATCAACTAGCTTTTCACTGAAGTTTTCTGTGGATTTTCATGTAGAATCATCTAAGAATATCCACAGTGAACAATTTCCTGTATACAGGCCCTTATAGTGCATCTCTACATCACTTCGATCATCATTAAAGTAGAACTGACCTGTTAGAAAGGTACATGATGTAAACTGTAGTGATGGTAATCTTCTTACCAGTGACTGTATTTGTGAGCTATAACCTCCCTTCTGATCCTCAGCTGTGTCATGTGACCAGCAATACTTTCCAAATAGCACAGGATCTTATGTGTGGACAGGAAGACAGTTTCTCTGTGTAATGGGATGGGAGCCTCATTGTCAATCTCATAGGAATGAATAGAGAAGGAACCGATTTCCTGTCCTGTGTCAGTTGGAGATCAGAATGCTGGTCACATGACACAGCTGAGGATCAGAAGCGAGGTTATAACTCACAAATAAAGTCACTGCTAAGAAAAGTACCTTCACTACAATTTACATCATTTACCTTTCTAACAGGTAAAAGAATAAACATTTTTGGGAGTGATACTGGTTGGCCTTTTCTGTAAGTTTTTTTTCTAAACTCTTATTTAACTATTTCTTAGTTATAAATGTTTCCAGAAAAGCCAGGAACATCCTGACTGCTATTCCAGCTCCCACAGAGGTTGTTACCGGGCCTTCTTAAAGGTCTGAACATAAAAGCTGTCTAGTTATGTAGTGACATCCACCTCTATATAATTAAGTACTTGACATCTGTGATTCTGGAAACCTTGGTGGGAGCTGTAATGCTATAATTGCAGTCATTGTAGTTGTCACCCAATGACTGCATATAATTTTTTTTAACTGGTAAAATAGGGGGACTCAAAAAAATTTTTTTTTTGGATAAAGCAATGTCTAAAAAACTTCTTTATCCCAAGGAGTTGCCATTACAGGATTTTTTATTTTATTTATTTTACTCTCTTTACTCTCACTGACATCCAGAGCACTTTACAGAAATTATCATCACTTACTGTCCTCAGTGGAGCTCACAATCTAAGTTCCCTATCAGGGAGAGCATACATACTCCATACAGATGTTGTCCATGGTCGGATTTTAACCAAGAAGGTACCAGTACTAACTATTGAGCAATCATGTGGCTTGCATCTGGTTTACCTTACATTTTAAAGAGGTCCTGCCACCTGTGACATGTCTGTTTTAGTAAATAATCCTATTCCTCATTCAATAAATATTAGTTACTTTTTTTGTGCGTTCATCTATTTATCCCAATGGAAGTCGATGACTAAATTATCAGCTGAGTGCTAACAGTGAAGGGGGGATGATGCACAATCTGACAGTGTCCAGTCAGTGCTGGCAGTGGACATGCCTCTTTGACATGGGGAAATGTTAACACCCAGTTGTCAATTTCTTTATAAATGTATAGGAGAAATAATAAAGGAATGGCACAACATCTAGATATGAGAAAATACGTTCCAGAATTGTTATTGCATGGGGAATGCAAGTAGCTACAAAAAGAGACATGTCAGGAGAAGTGCCAGGTCTTGAACAAATGTACCAACAGCATTTACAGCCGTATAACTGATTATTCGTATCTTTAAAGGGGTTTAAAGGGGTTGTCTCATTTCAGCAAGTGGCATTCATCATGTAGATAAAGTTAATACAATGCACTTACTAATGTATTGCTATTGTCCATATTGCTTCCTTTGATGGCTAGATTCATTTTTCCATCACATTGTACACTATTTGTTTCCATGGTTACGACCACCCTGCAATCCAGCAAGGGTGGCCATGCTTGCACACTATAGGAAAAAGTGCTGCCTTCCCTCATGACCTGGACTGTGGGAGTGCCCATAGGCTGGGGCTTTTTCCTATAGTGTGCATGCTAGACCACCACTGATGGATTGCAGGGAGGTTGTAACCATGGAAACAAGCACTGTATAATGTGATGGAAAAATGAATCCAACCAGCAAAGGAGACAATATGGACAATCACAACACATTAGTAACTGCCTTGTATTAATTTTCTCTACATGATAAATGCCACTTACTGAAGTGAGACATCCCCTATAACATAATACATAATACATCAATCAGCATACATTGCAGTCTCATCTGGGCCTTTGAACCGGAGGAGGCCCAAAAAGTCCATCTGCTCCACATGAGAAGCCAAGTATTATAAATACCATAATACTGGGGTGGGGAGAAGATTTTACATCAGAGTCCAGAAGTTTCACATTACATCTCTAATTCCCATTGTGTATGTTGTGTCTAAAATACAATTACTGTACATCGGTGCCCTAAATACAATGCATCAATAAAAACATACCGTAGGTCCAGATAGATAAATTACTTGAAGAATATATGTCATACGAACATTTTAATATATATGTTCCATTTTATATGTATAATTAATTTCTTGTTGCGGGATTCTCTACTCTTGCCGGTCTGCTGCTGCTGTCTCAATGGACAAAAGATATTTCTGAGCTTCAGAAAACATATTTTAGTAAAAAAAGAAAGTGCACCTGTAAGCAGTGGGGCATCACACCCTACGGTCATCTATTTAACTTCCAGCATCGAGTCTGAAGCTTTTCATCATAATTATGACTTTGGAGCATGGATAGTCACTGGGGAGGATGCATTGATGATTCTTGGCAAAACAAAGATCTCCTGTATTCTGTAAAGACATATGGTGGCTTCTGGAATTTAATGTGTATGGGAATAATTACCACAAGTAATGAGTATCCAGCATACTACACGTTTTTGGCAAGTGCATCCGCTCCCATTTAATAATATATTACATGAAAAAAATGATAATATAAAACTATTAAAGCTGGATTCAGAGGGGTGTATTTTTCAATTCAAGTGAATAACAGGCTGCACCGTTACAGCACAGAGCCGTACCAGTCAAGAGCATAATTCATGCCTCCATTTTCCCACATGGACAGAGGGTCCATGTCAAGAAACTCGGGATTGGTGTCTAGTGGAACACAGATAGAGGAGAACCAGTGTCAGACTGGGGTTCCTTGGGCCCACCAGAGAATATTATTCTTCTGACCCAACTCCGATATTATCAATAAAGTCTAATGGGTTTTGATTCAAATAAAATAGACCCTAGTGGCAAGCAATTCTCTCCAAAGTCAGGTCCAAAGGTTTTTCTTCTTTTTGGACCTTTTGGGCCCACTATAGTACCAGCGCTTGGGCCCCCTGAGACCCTTTGGCGGGCCAGTTTGATGCTGTGGAGACTATTGAAGACAACGGTTGCCAGGTCTGTGTCCTAGACAAAGATACGGACGTATATGTGTTGTGGGTAGAGATGAGCAAACGTGCTCGTTACGAGCACTGTAGCGCTCGGCTCCCCTGCGAACAAATGCCCGCAGGCATTGCGGATCCGTCCTCAGCTGCATGTAAGTCAATGGGGATGGATGGTTTGGTATGACACTCATACCAAACGGATCCGTCCCCACTGACTTTCAGTCAGGTGAGGAGGACGGATCCGTTTGGTAACGAGCACATTCGCTCATCTCTAGTTGTGGGTGCAATACAGATGACTTTTAGTATGAACATCTGAACCTGGCCTAAAATGTAATTTTGATTTAACTGATCATTACTTCAAAACACTTTGAATGGGTATTACAGTGGCAGGCCTCCTGAATTGGGCTAAACGGTGTAAGTTATCATGCAGTAACATACTGGATCCATAAAGTGCTACTGGAGGTGATGTCATGCTTATGAGCACTAGTATACTCTGAAGATACCTGGTACACTATGGAGAACTGACAGAGGGGGTGGAAGTGTCAGGCTGGGGTTCCTTGGGTCCCCCGGAGGAAATTATTTTGAAGCCCCAGCCCTATCATCCTCAATAAAGTCTAATAGGTTTAGAATAAAAGAAATAGACCCTTGTGGCAAATGTCTGGCTCTTAAGAAAGCCCAATACTTTTCTACCCCATTGGGGCCTATATGGTATAAGAACCTTGGAGGATCCTCTGGTACTCTGGTGCACCAGTCCGACCTGGGAGGGTGTCAAAGTTAACTTCAATATGGTAAGCACTGGTGCCAAGAGACATCAACAGAAAGATCCAGAAAACATCTCAATGGTGCTAGGGGCTCGCAACACTAGTGGGCGACAAATCTAATAATTTTGTCATTATTTAGTAAAATGTGCACGTTTCAAAGGGACCATATGAAATTTAAAAAAATCAACCTTCTTGAAATGATAATCTGTTTTATGCCAATCCGTAAATTGACAAATTAAATAGTGATAATGACAAGGGTTCATTTACATCACTGCAGTCAAGATCTCATGTTATCCTCCCATTTGTACTCTCCGCAGTGCTGGGACACGGGGATCTGAGACTGCAGTCAATAATACATTTAGATTTGCCTCTGGCCATTGTACAATCCACTATGATTTATGGATTTACATTAGCAGGCAATATACCAGGAACATTTCAGGATCTAAATCTTTTTCTGTAAACTCCAGTTTTCACATATCAAAATGATATACACGTCCAAGTGCCCATTTGAGCCCGAAACTCGAGACAGATGTACTCATTTCCTTTGAAAGTTTCCAAACAAAGTTTCATGAAGGATGACTCGAGTATTACATGATGTTTACGTCCTCTTAAAGTACATTCTTAAAGGAAAATATACCGCATAGGCAAGTGACATAATACAGAGACAGATCGTTTGAAGTTACCATTGGAAAAGAAAATGTTAATGTATCTAGAGATCCCGCTCATGAAAGCTTGCTTGTGCCTACAAAAAAACTATTAATCAATGCAGGACACAGTTCCTGAAAGTAGGTTTAACAGACTAAGTGAAGGCCATAAATCTTCATGTTGAACCATCTTTGCCTCATTACTTATCCAAGTAGAAAAATTGAGACATTTAAGACATTCTTAGCTATAGCATGTCTCATGTCAATTTGGGCACTGACCTGTTGCCTTCAGACTCTTCAAGATGGCAACAGAAATACCCCAAGAGAATATTCATTGTAAAATGTTGTTTAGTTAGGTATAACTTTATGCAAAGTTTGTTAATGACTCCAATTTCTCACAATCCATATCTGATACATTCTTATTCAGACACATAAAGAGTAAATAATGACCAACAGATGAGCACCATTTTTTTCAAAGCTGGTCAACCCTTCACCATCTGAAGATACTGTAAGCTAAGAAGAAAGATAAGAGAAAACACATCTTTATAGTAAAATTCCTTTAATTCGGTTAGGCTACTTTCAAACATGCAGTACAGCTATCTTGCAGGCTGTTTTGGCAGAGTTCACCGTAACCAGCATAGGGATGGGCACCACAGGAGCCTATTTACTAAAATGGGATCCTTCTGGCATTCGGGTGGTTTCAGGCATAAGGGATGGGTTTTGTCCAGCCAAAACCCAGTGTTGATGCCGAAAACTGGCCATATACCCACCAGATTCCATCATAGTTAAAGGGTTCTGGTGGTGAGCGGCAGTATCACTCTAGCTCGGATATGGTGAACTCCGACTGGCTGTTCCTCTGTTTGTACAGACTGCTGGATAGCTTTAACACAGGTGTGAAACTAGTCTTATCTTGGTAATTAATAAGAGGACAAAGTCTCACAATCTCATAGTCATGCAGTACTGCAAAAGGGTCTCTACAGGCCAGTAGGTAATTAAAGATAATAATATAGTGTACATACAGTATGTAGACCTCAATACCAGAACCTTTACCACTACCATGGCTTTTTACTTTAATATGATGCTGCCAGGACATGAAAAATTTGGTTTCTAAGGAATCAGTGTAACATAGTAACATAGTAACATAGTTTGTAAGGCCGAAAAAAGACATCTGTCCATCCAGTTCAGCCTGTTTTCTTACAAGTTGATCCAGGGGAAGGCAAAAAAAATCCCTGTGAGGTAGAAGCCAATTTTCCTCACTTTAGGGGGAAAAATTCCTTCCCGACTCTAGTCAGGCAATCAGAATAACTCCCTGGATCAACGACCCATCTCTAGTAACTATAACCTGTAATATTATTACCCTCCAGAAATACATCCAGGCCCTTCTTGAACTCTCTTAGTGAACTTACCATCACCACCTCCTCAGGCAGAGAGTTCCATAGTCTCACTGCTCTTACCGTAAAGAATCCTCTTCTATGTTTATGTACACTGGCTGACAGTAGACTCTTCTCTGTAGAACATGTCATTAGCCACCCTGAAAAATATGGGCCAGAACTGCATGTACATGGCATGACTGGACGAATTGTGCAGTTTTTTTTAAAAATTGACTCCTTGGTCAGCATGTTTGTGGGGGGATCATCTGTACCAATGATCCCATGGAACACTGATCAGCCGCAATGTATCCAATCATCAGATATATGGCCCGGTAAATTTCACCCTTAAAGGTGCTTTCTGGGATTTTTTAACTTACTTTAACTTAAACATCCAAAACTCCAGCCGACCAGCTGTTTGAGAAAGCACCGGTGCTCGTGGCACTACTGTGAAAACCGGTGCCTTCTCGCAGCTTTGTCTAAGCCATGTGACATCATATTCATTAGTCTCATGGCCAAGGCGCTGCTCAGCCCAATTGAAGTAAATGGTTCTGAGCTGCGATATCAAGCACAGCTGGTATACAATGTAAGGCACTGAACTGACAGAAGGAACTACACCGGTGCCTTCTCAAATGGCTGATCGGCAGAGGCCTCTGATGTCGGACCCTCACCGATCAGATAATGACGATCTATCCAGATGATAGATCATCATAGTAACATAGTAACATAGTAACATAGTTTGTAAGGCCGAAAAAAGACATCTGTCCATCCAGTTCAGCCTGTTTTCCTACAAGTTGATCCAGGGGAAGGCAAAAAAAACCCTGTGAGGTAGAAGCCAGTTTTCCTCACTTTAGGGGGAAAAATTCCTTCCCGACTCCAGTCAGGCAATCAGAATAACTCCCTGGATCAACGACCCATCTCTAGTAACTATAACCTGTAATATTATTACCCTCCAGAAATACATCCAGGCCCTTCTTGAACTCTCTTAGTGAACTTACCATTACCACCTCCTCAGGCAGAAAGTTCCATAGTCTCACTGCTCTTACCGTAAAGAATCCTCTTCTATGTTTATGTACAAACCTTCTTTCCTCCAGACGCAGAGGATGTCCCCTCGTCACAGTCACAGTCCTGGGGATAAATAGATGATGGGAGAGATCTCTGTACTGACCTCTGATATAGTTATACATAGTTATTAGATCTCCCCTCAGTCGTCTTTTTTCTAAAGTGAATAACCCTAATTTTGATAATCTTTCTGGGTACTGTAGTCCCCCCATTCCAGTTATTACTTTAGTTGCCCTCCTCTGAACCCTCTCCAGCTCTGCTATGTCTGCCTTGTTCACATGAGCCCAGAACTGTACACAGTACTCCATATGTGGTCTGACTAGTGATTTGTAAAGTGGCAGGACTATGTTCTCATCACGGGCATCTATGCCTCTTTTGATGCAACCCATTATCTTATTGACCTTGGCAGCAGCTGTCTGACACTGGTTTCTGCAGCTTAGTTTGCTGTTCACTAAAATTCCTAGGTCCTTTTCCATGTCAGAGTTACCCAATGCTTTACCATTTAGTATGTACTGGTGACTTGCATTATTCCTTCCCATATGCATAACCTTACATTTGTCAGTGTTAAACCTCATCTGCCACTTTTCTGCCCAAGCCTCCAGTCTATCCAGATCCTGCTGTAGCAGTGCACTGTCCTCCTCTGTGTTAATTACTTTACACAGTTTAGTGTCATCTGCAAAAATTGATATTTTACTGTGCAAGCTTTCTACAAGATCATTAATAAATATATTGAAGAGAATAGGACCCAATACAGACCCCTGTGGTACCCCACTAGTGACAGTGACCCAATCTGAGTATGTACCGTTAATAACCACCCTCTGTTTTCTATCACTAAGCCAGTTACTTACCCACATACAGACATTTTCTCCCAGGCCAAGCATTCTCATCTTATATACTAACCTTTTATGTGGTACAGTGTCAAATGCTTTGGAGAAGTCCAAATATACGACATCCATTGAGTCGCCGCGGTCAAGTCTAGAACTTACCTCCTCATAGAAACTGATTAAATTGGTTTGACATGACCGATCCCTCATGAAGCCATGCTGATATGGAGTTATTTGCTTATTTTCATTGAGGTACTCCAAGATAGCATCTCTCAGAAAACCTTCAAACAGTTTACCCACAACAGAAGTTAAACTTACCGGCCTATAGTTTCCAGGCTCTGTTTTTGGACCCTTTTTGAATATTGGCACCACATTTGCTATGCGCCAATCCTGTGGAACACTCCCCGTCAGTATAGAGTCCTTAAATATCAGAAATAAGGGTCTGTCGATGACATTACTTAATTCTCTTAGGATACGGGGGTGTATGCCATCCGGTCCTGGTGATTTGTCTATTTTAATATTTTTAAGACGTGGCTGCACCTCTTCCTGGGTCAGAGAGGACACTTTTAAAGGGGAATTTACTTTTATACTCTGCATTTCATCTGACATTTTATTTTCCTCAGTGAATACAGTGGAGAAAAAGTTATTTAGTAGCTTCGCTTTCTCCTCATCGCTCTCTGCTACTCCCCCCTCATTACTCTGTAAGGGGCCGACACCTTCAGGTTTATACTTTTTAGTATTTATATAATTGAAGAACATTTTAGGGTTAGTTTTACTCTCTTTGGCGATTAATCTCTCGGTCTCTAGTTTGGCTGTTTTTATGTGTCTTTTACATATTCTATATTTTCCTTATAGTTTTTCAATGTTTCCTCACTCCCCGCCTGTTTTAGTGATTTAAATGCTTTCTTTTTGTCATTTATTGCTTTCTTTACAGTTCTATTTATCCACATTGGTTTTTTCTTGTTTCTTATTATTTTATTCCTATATGGTATGTACCTATCACAATTAGATATTAGGATGCTTTTAAAAATATCCCATTTTGTGGCTGTATTTTTATTTTTGAGGACTTTGTCCCAGTTAGTTAGGCCTATGGCCTCTCTTAGTTGGCTAAATTTAGCTTTTTTGAAGTTTGGTATTTTTGTTCCTCCCTGAAGAAACGCTCTTTTGAATGACAATTGGAAGGTTATTATGTTATGGTCACTGTTTCCCAGGTGTCCCCCAACCTGCACACCTGTTGTTCTGTCAGGTCTATTGGTTAATACTAAGTCCAGTATGGCCGTCCCTCTAGTGGGGTCCTGAACCAGTTGGGAAAGGTAATTGTCTTTGGTTATTTCCAAGAACCTGTTTCCTTTATGAGATGTACAGGTTTCAGTTTCCCAGTCTATATCTGGGTAGTTAAAGTCCCCCATAATAACGACCTCATTATGATTTGCCGCCTCGTCTATTTCATTTAGAAGTAGATTTTCTGTGGTCTCTGATATATTGGGTGGTTTATAATAAACCCCTATTAGTATTTTATTATTGTTTTTGGCTCCATTTATTTCTACCCACAGTGACTCCACATCTTTATGTCCCTCACTTATATCTTCCCGGAGTGTGGGCTTTAGGCATGACTTTACATAAAGGCAGACCCCTCCCCCTCTCCGGTTTTGACGATCCTTTCTAAAAAGATTGTAACCCTGTACATTAACTGCCCAGTCATAGCTATCATCCAGCCATGTCTCAGTTACTCCCACTATGTCATAGTCCTCCTCACACATCACTAATTCCAGTTCACCAGTTTTATTAGCTAGGCTTCTGGCATTAGTGTACATACAATTAAGAGGTTGATGTATATTTCTTACCCTACACCTTTCCTTCTGATCTGTTCTAGTTCCTCCTTCCATTCCTCCCCCAGTTCCATTACCTTGCCCCAGGTCTCTATCTGCACTATCTTCCCCTCCTATAATGTAGTTACCCTCCCCCCCAGTCCCTAGTTTAAACACTCCTCCAGCCTTCTAGCCATCTTCTCCCCCAAAACAGCTGCCCCTTCCCCATTGAGGTGCAGCCCATCCCTACGGTAGAGCCTGTAGCCGACAGAGAAGTCGGCCCAGTTCTCCAGGAACCCAAACCCCTCCTTCCTACACCAGTTCTTGAGCCACTTGTTTACCTCCCTAATCTCCCGCTGCCTTTCTTGTGTGGCTCGTGGTACAGGCAGTATTTCGGAAAACACTACCTTGGAGGTCCTTGCCCTAAGCTTATGCCCTAGATCCCTAAAATCATTTTTAAGGACACTCCCCCTACCTCTAACTTTGTCATTGGTACTGATATGGACCATGACTGCTGGATCTTCTCCAGCCCCTCCCAGTAATCTGTAGAAGGGAGGTGTGCCACGCTTTGTTGAAAGACTGACGGGAGTGTTCCCATTTTTAAGGAGTAAGATGGTAGTACTCACTTCTTCTCGCACACTGATTAGCACTTTGAGGAGCTACACAGTGGGTGCAATAATTACACGTTGTATAATTGCAGTAATTTACAGGAGATCTGCTTTAATGACAAATTTCCTTAGGTTCTGTTTACATCTGCAGCAGAGGTTCTGGTCAGGACAAAGTACCAATGCATGTAGTGATTTTTTATCTGACAAAATGATGGAATCCATAATGGAAACTGCATCCCATTATAGTCAAGTTGAGTTAAGTTGGATGTTGTTGGTGAGAAAACGTGTCATTGATGAATGATTGGATTCTGGTTCCTACTCTGCACACTTGTCAAGACTTAGCATTACCGGTAACTAAACTGATATCCTGATCTTGCTGCATAGAACAAACTGGAACAGTTTAATCTTGGACTACAAATAAATATGTAAATGGATCCTTCAGCTTTACTACTTTCGGACAGACTATATACAGCCACGTCTGCCATTAATACATTCTACAATGGGAAACACAGAGGTGACACTGCTTCCCACTATGGCTGTGAAGTTAGAAGAGGTAATAATGGAGAACCTCTTAATTATGAGAAGTCTGCAGACATCCTGTCTATTAATACAATGTGCAGACATCATGTCTATATCTCTCATATAGATGTAGTTTACTACTAATGAGTAACCCTCCATGAATCACATATATAATGACCTATATAATTTAACACATCTATACTTCGTACAACCAGGCAGAAAATATTTGTCATTTTAGTTTTTGAAGTCATGTCCAGGAATGATGAAGGTATGCAGTATAAATTCCCATGCATAAAATTAAATAGCTCACACTTTTGCTTCCTCTATGGGTGGATTATAGAGGTTACTGGCTATAATATCCATTGTTATACACCAGAGTCTTCAATTGTATGTCTATTTTGGACAATCAGGCTCATCATCCTAACATGTAAATACTTCAGGGGTCATTTATTAGGACTGTTGTTTTAGACATTATGTAGAGGCACCAGTCTCAAAATAAGCTTTGCGCCACGATATGTGCCAGAAATACACCTAATATATTTCTGGTATTTCTGATTTTCATTATTAGATTTTTTTAGGTTATTTTTTTGTAGTTTTATTATTATATTTATAATATTATATATTATATAAATTCCTGTTTCCCCCCATTTTTAACATGCCACCTTTATCTTTCACTACTCAGTTACCAGCTTGGGTGTGTAAGCCTGTGAACAGCCCTCAGAAAGTCTTCCATACTTAGTATCTCACTAGTAAATAATTTGATATTTCATATTTTGCCATTGCCAAATGTAGAGTTTGAATACATTGATAGTCTTTTAGTAGTATGATTTGTTAAATATGTCATTTGGACAGCATGGTGAACCACATGTATTATCTGGAGGCAATGGGTTCCTACATTCAAATCCAACTGGGGAGGCAACTCACGACTGGAGGTTATACAGACTCATAGATGGGCTTTAACCAGAGGAAAGATTTAGCTTGCTGCCGTTCTTCTGTATCTATACCCTGGCTATGGCAGAATTACTTGATGGCACAGCACCCAAGGCACATATGTAGTACCCTAGACCTGGAGATACTCCAAATTGTTTATTGTTGCACATTGTATCTCACTGTTTGTTTCCTGGCTATAACTACTAGCAAGAAAGGTTTGGCAAAGGTTGGCAGGAACAGGGTTAACCACTCTATTCCTCCCTCTTGGTAGGAGTAGGCCGGTCCTGCTTCCTGCTTGGAGGGGGAGCTCCTGTCTAGACACAGAGGGAGGAGACTGTGGGGCTCCTTCTCCCATGCAGATTTTTCCTAAGAGAACCATTACTAAATTGCCTCAAGTAAATCCTTGAGAAGATAAAGACAGCAGAATGAACTTCTATATTCAGCTTCTACAGACACTGCTCTGAAGTGAGGGAATACGGCTAAAGACACCCTCATCACCAAACAATCACTAGACCAGTATTACCTAAGTGCTGAATTGCAACCAACCAACCTGCCTCACTATCCTTTCTGGTGCCAGGAGGGTATTGCACTAAAGCCTGCTGCAACTGTATGTATTTCAGGTTCTACATTGCACTTAGTAAAAAGGATTCTGTTACGTTCAAGTCACTACCACTCTCATCCTCTAGACTGGCTCCCACAGGGGCTCTCTCCACATACCCTCATCCAGCTATGCCTCTGTGGTAAGAATGTTTACCTTGTGGTTTATAGGTTTAGTTCCAAGTTTTCAAGTTTCTTCAATAATGTATTGATAGTTTATTTGATCTTAGTGTACAGATGTGTCCTTCCTTAACTTTCTTCTTGGCTTGAGAGGTTCTGATATGACTGACATGAGATGATTAGGTTTGCTAAAAAGAAATTGTGTTACAGTGCCCAACAGAGTAACACAAACGTTTTTTGTTTTTGTTTTTTACAAATCTACAGTAGTCTTCTTATGTCTTTTAGAGATATCTCATGCCAAGAGAAAAGTTAATGAAGGACACATCTATGCTTATTAAAATTTAATTTTGATCTCCAAAAATGGGAAGGACATCGATTTGTCCACATATTATTTCTAAATTTGGACAGCGACACCTAAAATTTGATTACATTAGAGGCGGCGCAAATTTTATTGAATCCATATTTCATAATTTACATTCTACATTAAAAATCCATAAAAAAAAAGACAACTGGCCAAACCGGATCTAAATCCTCATACGCACTTAACAGTTTATCAGAAGTTGATTTAATAGTAATATTTGAAGGAATTTATGTAAATTTGTTGGAAAATCTATTGTGAAAAAATGAGTGAATAATGAGAAAGTATAAAGCTGAATGTAGTCAATACAGTGTTACAAACATGGGTCTCGCAAACTGCATCATGTGGCCACAGGCCAAGCAATTTGGCTGGAACATTATGGCATCTGGAAGAAATGGGAAATGTTTGCAGTTTTTTAGATAGGCTCCATTTTTCAATAAAAAGTAGACAATTTGATGTTTTCAATATTAGATTCAGGCCACTTTCACACGGTCAGTCCTTGGTCAGTATTTTTTATCAGTATTTGTAAGACAAAACTAGGAGTGGCTCCAGAACATGGAACAGGTACAAATCTTTACGTTACACTTTTTCTCTGTAGGTCCCATTCCTGGTTTTAACTTACAAATACTGACCAAGGACATGCCATGTCAAAGTTGCTATACTGGCGTAGATTTAAGGCTGTTAGGTGCCGACAGTGGATGCGTCTACGTTATGTAGAGGCTGGTACCTCTATATAACTTAGGCACATCAGGGGTATTAAGACCGGCATCTAAAATGCCAGTCTTAGTAAATGACCCCAATTATTTTTAAAGAACCATGCCCCAGGATTCGTGCTGCCATTTCTCCATACACCTCTCTCAGTCCGCTGATGTAGTAATACCTCAAGGGTCAAGAGGTGTTTCCATTTCCAGTCCCCGTTTAGGTTACATGCCCCTGACCAGCCCCACAAAGAGTAGTACAATTAAATTTCTCAGTGGGACTCTCAGTGGGACTGGCCAGGAACATGGAGCCTAATTTGGGATGTCTGAATAAGAAGGAGAATTATTAGTACTGCATGACTGTAAATTGTTAATGGCCACATGCCATTATCAATGCAGACCAACTATACAGTGTGGTCCTCGTTAGTTTAATGAGAGACCGCTTCCACTCCTGTGTGACTGTGCAGTACTCAACTGCAGCAAGGCCATGTCAAAACCGCAACATTACTGTGCTGTGTGGTTGTGTGGTCTTACCCTAACAGTCCTGCACTGCATCCCCCTGAAGTACTAAAGGCACATGGCTGCAGCAATGAGAAATACGACCACCAAAGATAGTGCATGTCTACCTGGATTCAGTGAGTACAAGGCTTAACACCAGCAAAAAAACACCAGCTGCAGGTTAGCTCCCTTTGCCCATGTTTCTTCTAAACCCATTTGCACCTATCAGAGCCCAGTATATATATATATATATATATATATATATATATATATATATATATATATATATACAACAATTGCAAGGTGTGGGCCGCACAGTCTGTCAAAGACGTATACACTTGGTGCCAGTGGCTCCACCATTTGTAATACTGACACTGCTTGAGAAAAGTCCCATTGAGTGGACTGAAACGTCGCAATCAGGTGAATAAACACCTTTAATTTACTACATTGGAGTGCCGTGGAGTTATTAGATATATATATATATATATATATATATATATATATATATACTCTATATCTTTGACTGTCTCCGGTTCGTACTTTTTTGCAAACTCGAGCTGACACTTCTTATGACGATATTGAAGTTGAGGCGTCTTCACCATTGTAGATTTGTGTAATGCACGTTGCACAGTGCATCCACCTCTTGGCTTTGGAATGGATGGATAGACTTCATTTCATATTCTTCCAACTGTCATGGCCTCATATGATGCAGTTTGCCAATTTTCTTGGTCGAGATACTGCTATAGATGAGCTGGATGATGCTGATTCTCTTTTCTTGGGAAATCTTCATGGCTGCTTCTAATCTACCTAATAACACACTGAGCTATGAAGGAATTTGAGAACAGGTTGTAATTTGTAGTATATAAGAAGAAAAAGATTGTTCCACCACCAGGAGCAAAACAGTAACAATGCAGTTACATGACAAGAATCTGCATAACTAATAATATACTAAATAGTTGCAAGTAGTGTTGAGTGAGCATGCTCGGCCGAATACTGTATTTGGTCGAGCATGGCGGCGCTCGGGACCATGCAATGTTAGGCCGAACACCGCGTGTGCTCGAGCGCCATGCTCAAGTCTCCTCCCCGCATGTTTCTTGGCTGCTACGCAGCCAATCAGCGTGCGGGGAGGTGCTGACATTCACTGTAATGCCGTAGCCATGTAGGCTACTGGCATTACAGTGATTGGCTAGCCAGGAACGCGTCATCGGGTGCTATATAGCACCCGGTGACATATGACCCGGCTCAGACCGATAGCATCTTTCTGTACCTGATGAAGGGGGTCTTGAATCCCTGAAACGAGTTGTACATGCTAATAAAGAACCGTATTTGGACCTAACTACCATCGGCTGGTTCCTTTGCGCCGCGAGATTCTTCTGTTTCGTGTTTCCTGATTCTTCGCCACTGTTGGAGGGCTCCAGGCATCCTCACGTGGCCCATATCCCTTGGCTGCATCACCAACCGATTCTGGAAGACACCATTGTTCTTCAAAGTGCCTATACTAGTGTTGTGCCTACGTTTTGCACAACCTGTCAAGGTGAGCCTCCAATTGGAGTATCGTTTTATTTCTGAGTATCAACTATACTACCCTATGGTGCGCCTTTTCTGTTTCCTATAGAGAAACGACGCCTGCAAACTCCGGCTCAGACCGAGTCAGGGAGAGCTGCTGCATAGAGGGACAGAGGGACAGTGTAGGGATAGAAATTGGCTAGGCAGGGCTAGATTTTCTGTGGAAAAGACCCAAAAGCCCTTTTAAGGGCTATGATACCTGGCTGCAATATATATATTTTTTTGGGGGGTGTCAAAAATTGCGCAAGGTTGCCTGACCTAAGCACCACCTGTGCAGCGTGTGCATTATAACATTTTTGTATCCTATATACCTGACATCCGTTGCTATTTTTTCAAGGCGACAGTACCTGCACTGTGTCTGCTGTATAACGTTTGCACAAGGAGGGACAGATAGTGTAGGGATAGGATTTGCAAGAAAAACTGGGGGTCAGTCATCACATCCAGGTATGCAGGTGCGCGTCACAGAGGTGTGGCTGTAAAATAGAATAGTAAAACATAAAAAGTGCAACAGCACTCTGCAAACACAGACAATAAATTGAGTACATGTAATACTGCCATACTCACCATCTACACGATACTAGCGCTACATTGTAAATGTGAGATTCTTGGCAGATAATTTTGTACAAAAATTATCTGTGCCCGTCTGCCATACATCAAGGCGATCTCTTTAAGACGGGAACCTAACACTAAATGCCATAGTCACTAGGTGCCATAGCAGCCTCCATTAACCATAGAGGATGCAGGCTCCACATGCATGCTAAGCCGACATTATATTGTACCTCTTATGGTGCCAAAATGGCCTCCACTGATTCAGGGAATGCTGGCTCCACATGCATGCCGAGCCCACACAATATAATACCTCCTTGGTGCCACACTGACCTCTATTACACTCAGGGAATGCAGGTTCAATATAATGCTGAGCCCACTCTATATTCCACCTCTCCTGGTGCCAGTTGGTCTCCAATGCATGTAGGGAGAGAAGGACACAGCTTTATACTAGTACTAATTAAAATCAGCCAGTAAGGCAAACAGGTTAGTTAGGAGTGCACGACCGAAATGGTAGTGGAGTCAGCCACGCCTCCACCTAAACTGCAAGAAAAACTGGGGGTCAGTCAGCACATCCAGGTATGCAGGTACGCGTCACAGAGGTGTGGCTGTAAAATAGAATAGTAAAACATAAAAATTGCAACAGCACTCTGCAAACACAGACAATAAATTGAGTACATGTAATACTGCCATACTCACCATCTACACGATACTAGCGCTACATTGTAAATGTGAGATTCTTGGCAGATAATTTTGTACAAAAATTATCTGTGCCCGTCTGCCATACATTTGGGATAGGATTTGGCTAGGCATGGCTAGTTGTTCTGTTTAAAAGACCCAAAAGTCCTTTGAAGGACTGTTGTTATATCTGGCTGGAATATATTTTTTTCTTTTGGGGCAAAAATAACGCAAGTTTGCCTGACCCTAACACAACCTGCACAGCTTGTGCATTATAACGTTTATGGATCCTATATACCTGACATCCGGTGTAATTTTTTCTGCCGCTAATCAAGGCAACATTTTTGGGGTTTTGGTGGGTATTATTGTCATTCCGTAAAAGTGGCATAATACTCAGACAACATTGTTCCCAGCAGCGACTTTGGAGTGCAAGATGCATCCAGACATCCTCCCCATGCTGTTCCCAAACATTTCCCTATGAACCAGACACCCTCCTCTCTTCAGAGCAGGGGGTGCCTGGTTTAGTGCTCGGGTTCTCCCATTAATTTCTATTGCGCTTAGGTGCTTGGTCGGGCACTCGAGCACCGCCTAGTGTTCGACCCGAGCATCCGAACACTACGGTGCTCGATCATCACTAGTTGCAAGTCCAATGTACATATGTATGAGATAGTCAAGATGATTGTCTATAAAATGATGGTAGTCTCACATTCAAAGCTGTAGTGGTTGGTGAGATATGGGGCCTAAAAGTCAAAAGTACAAAACATTGTTACCCTTTTGCTCATCAGTGTATATGAACTATTGGTTGGCTTACTGTGCAACAGAATTTTATATCAGAGTTGTAGTCCCTTTCCTGATAAGCCACACCGCTTGTCAAACTAGGCACAGAAACTTTCTCTATACCCAAATCTCACCACTTCTGGGCTCAATTTACTCCATAATCTAGAGAATCTAGAAGCACTCACATTAGTAATGTAGGCCATAGTCGATAATGGACACAAGTTCAATTTTAGTCTCATCTGGCCAGAGAATCTTAATCCGTGTGTTTGGGGAGTCTGCTGCATGTTGTGTGATCAACTGAAAATGTGTTTTCTTATGTTTTTCCATAACAATGACTTTTTTCTGGCCACTCTTTCATAAAGCCCCACTGTGTGGAGAGTATGGCTTATAGCGGTCCTATGAACAGATACTTCTGTCTCCTTGGTAGATCTTTGGAACTCCTTCTCATGTCTCATATCTGATTAATGTCCTCCTTGACTGGTCTGTGAGTTTTGGTGGGTGGTCTTCTCTTGTCAGGTTTGTAGCTGTGCCATATTCTTTCCATTTTGTTAGAATGGATTTAATGTTGCTTTGTGGGAAAGTTTGGGATATATTTTTAAGTCGGGAAACTTGCTGTAGCATCTCCATGGTTTCCACCAGGCAATATGCAGGGCGATTATGTGTGTCTGTCAGGTATGCTACCATAATATCATAAAATGTGTGACATCTATCTAGATGTGTGACATCACAACTAGATTCAGTTAAATAGGTTTATGGGTGAGCATGACATATGCACCATCAAATTAGCCGTTGGGACTCAAGAAGCCTCTACTCTGTCTAATATATTGTGGTCCTGAGCAGAAACCCCTCAATAATGTGACTATATCCTAATAGGTCATATGGACAAAGGTTGTCCTAATGGAAAATCGCCTTGAAGACCTATGGATACAATATGACCTCCTAATGAAATATGATAACTGAATACCATGACATAGCCGCCATTTTCTTCCTGACAAGGCATTAAAAGAATAATTGAGACGTGAATATGCTTTGTCTGCAACAAGAACCAAATTCCATCTCGAGTTACTCAGTAGTCTGTCTACAAAACCTCACATTTCTCTTCTACTCTGCAAGGTCAGGTGATGAGCAAAAGGTCTAGGGAAAAAGGTCAATGAATGAAATCAGCAGATTTGGAGGCAGCAGTGCAATTATTAAGATAACAAAGGATCAGCTTCAGGCTTTAATATAGATCTTCATTTTATTAACAGCGTACAATAATATGAGAGATGTGGAGATACACTAGCACTTAATGCAAGAGAAGATGCCTTTGGGCTTGGACACAGGGAGTTCATATGTACTTTAGAATTAGTCAGCAGTGTCACAACATTATGATTTGCCCATAGTGAATGGAAAAAGATCAAGAGATATTATTATTTCAGGTGAAACTCATTTCCTCACTAATTAAGTGCAGACATAAATTGACATTCCCATATTGATGTTATAAATGTGACCTTATAGTGAAGCCGAACTTCTACTTTCCAGTAGGTTTCATTGCGTTTATATGTCCTTTATGTCCAAGTGGAAGATTACTATTTTAGACTTTATCATTTGAGATTGTTTTAATGCCACTTTTAAGTCTGGTTTTGCACTGAAATTTATGAAATGGTGCACAGTTTTCATGTATTTAGTGCAACTGCATTTTGGTGTAGGACTTAGTCTTTAAAAATATACCAAGGGGCTGCCTGGCGTAGGATGAGATTTTTCTGCAACATTTCAAATGTCGCAGGTAGTAAATGTGTCATGATCCTGGTCTAATTTCACTTTTCTGCTTTAAACATAGACCACTCTGAAAAGTGGTGTGTCTCCTGAATGTTGTGACATTTTCACACCAAAAACCTGTTGTATCCGGTTTGATAAATGTCCCCTCTAAACCCTAAATTAAAACACAAAAGGAAGACTTTATCATGCCCTAAACTCCAGAATTGTGTCTTTAAAAAGTTGCAAAATAGGATTTTCGTGACTTTTTGAAGTTACCTGCATTTTTGCAAAAAGTTTAGGAAACTGTCCATGAAAGTGGGTGTGGTTAGATATGTTAATTATTTCACTTTGGATTTATGACTGGGACTTTTTTTAAAAGTTGCAAAAAAAAAAAAGTCCAAAAGCCACTCCAGTAAAGGGGCTGGTACAGTGTTAGACAGTGCTAGACAAAAGTTTTAGCTTTAAAATTGTTCCAATTTTAACAAACATTTAAGAAAACTGGTGAAATGTATGCCAAAGAAGACTCAAGTAAAACTGACTTCAAATATTACCCTCAAGATAAATTCCAGCCAAAAAGTATATTTCCTATTAGGCCGGCTTCTGATGACCATAATGTGCCCATATTGCCCATTACAGCCACAAAACTAAAGTCCCTCACCATTCTACTGACCTGAACTCAGAGCACCATCTACTGTATGTTTAGATTAGAGGAGTCAGGGAGTGTGGACATTTTTCCCAGAGTGTAGATGGTAAAATATGACCATATTAACTGAAACTGGCCACTTTGAACTACAGCTGGCCACACATTAGATCTATCACAATAGAACCTATTGGTCAATCATCTAATGAGTATGTTGGATTTCAACACCCAATCTTTTTGTTCTACGAGAGTTAAGCCAATGCAAGAAGTATCTGGCAGTAGCATTTTCCCTTCCCCCTTTCACTACCAATGAATACTCAGCTGAACTGACCATGCTTTTGCATGGGAGAATTGGAAGAGAGAGTTGTCGGATAACTGAGCATGTATATACAGCTTTAGGGTTTACATTCAAAAACAATTTCTTAAAAGGGTTGCATAGTTTAGAAAAAGCTGCCTTAGAATCTACAGTCATGGCCAGAAGTTTTGAGAATGATACAAATATTAATTTTTACAAAGTCTACTGCTTCAGTTTTTATAATGGCAATTTGCATATACTCCAGAATGTTATAAAGAGTGATCAGCTTAACAGCAATTACTTACAAGGTCAATATTTGCCTAGAAAATGAACTTTATCCCCCAAAACACATTTCAACATCATTGCAGCCCTGCCTTAAAAGGACCAGCTAACATCGTTTCAGTGATTGCTCCATTAACACAGGTGTGGGTGTTGATGAGGACAGGGCTGGAGATCAATCTGTCATGATTAAGTAAGAATGACACCACTGGACACTTTAAAAGGAGGCTGGTGCTTAGAATCATTGTTTCTCTTCTGTTAACCATGGTTATCTCTAAAGAAACACGTGCAGTCATCATTGCACTGCACAAAAATGGCCTAACAGGGAAGAGTATCGCAGCTAGAAAGATTGCACCTCAGTCAACAATCTATCGCATCATCAAGAACTTCAAGGAGAGAGGTTCCATTGTTGCCAAAAAGGCTCCAGGGCGCCCAAGAAAGACCAGCAAGCGCCAGGACCGTCTCTTAAAAGTGTTTCAGCTGCGGGATCGGGCTACCAGCAGTGCAGAGCTTGCTCAGGAATGGCAGCAGGCAGGTGTGAGTGCATCTGCACGCACTGTGAGGCGGAGACTCTTGGAGCAAGGCCTGGTCTCAAGGAGGGCAGCAAAGAAGCCACTTCTCTCCAGAAAAAAACATCAGGGACAGACTGATATTCTGCAAAAGGTACAGGGAGTGGACTGCTGAGGACTGGGGTAAAGTCATTTTCTCTGATGAATCCCCTTTTCGATTGTTTGGGACATCTGGAAAACAGCTTATTCGGAGAAGACGAGGTGAGCGCTACCACCAGTCTTGTCTCATGCCAACTGTAAAGCATCCTGAAACCATTCATGTGTGGGGTTGCTTCTCAGCCAAGGGAATCGGCTCTCTCACAGTCTTGCCTAAAAACACAGCCATGAATAAAGAATGGTACCAGAATGTCCTCCGAGAGCAACTTCTCCCAACCGTCCAAGAGCAGTTTGGCGATCAACAATGCCTTTTCCAGCATGATGGAGCACCTTGCCCTAAAGCAAAGGTGATAACTAAATGGCTCAGGGAACAAAACATAGAGATTTTGGGTCCATGGCCTGGAAACTCCCCAGATCTTAATCCCATTGAGAACTTGTGGTCAATCATCAAGAGACGGGTGGACAAACAAAAAACCTACAAATTCTGACAAAATGTAAGCATTGATTGTGCAAGAATGGACTGTTATCAGTCAGGATTTGGTCCAGAAGTTGATTGAGAGCATGCCAGGGAGAATTGCAGAGGTCCTGAAGAAGAAGGGTCAACACTGCAAATATTGACTTGCTGCATTAACTCATTCTAACTGTCAATATAAGCTTTTGTTACTCATAATATGATTGCAATTATATTTCTGTATGTGATAAAAACATCTGACAAACACACATAAAAAACAGAGGGCAGCAGATAATGTGAAAATATAATATTTGTGTCATTCTCAAAACTTTTGGCCATGACTGTATTAGCCATAATAGAGCCATTTTTAACAACCGTATTAGGAGTGCAAAAAAGCAGAGAAACTCCTTAGCACCATTGTAACATGGATACAGGTGGCGGGGAGGAGCCAGCTGCGCATGCGCGTACCATTCAGTGCGGCCGGCGTCCCCATCTCCTGGGCAGCAAGCAGGGGCAGGAGTTGAGCGCCAACCATGATGAGTCGGCGCTCAGTAATTTAACTGCTCACGGCATGGGTCATGCGACACTAGCCACTTCACGTGACCCCTCTGTATGCTCTATTTAAACAGGCAGCCTGCTGGCCACAGGTTGCCTGTGATTGGTTTTACTTGGATATTGCCACACTAGCTTCTTTATTGGATTGATTATACTTGGACTTGTGAACCTCGACCTTGACCCTGCTTGACCCTTTTGATTGATGCTACCTCTCGGCTTTTGACTTTTGGCTTCCTCTGGTTCCGGTTTTTGTCTCTGATTTTGGATCACTTTCTCGGTATTGGACCTCAGCTTGTCAATGTTTTGCCCTGTAGCATTCTGTCATTTGTTTGTTATTTGTCTCCCATTGTTCCCTTCCATTAAAGGCCCAGCACTTAGGCTAGGGACTGCTGTCCAATTGTGGACCGCTACTTAGGGCGGGTCGTGCAATCAGGCAGGGACAGCTGCGTGGGTAGACTCTAATGGCTCACTTTCTCCCTTTCGTGACAACCATGAGGCTACTGAACTAGGAACACTTTACAGTTTGGTTCAGTCATACTGACAGGTAGTTTTGGTTTTGCAGTCTTAAGGAAGATGCTAATATATGTACTTTAGTCTAACATAAAGTAAAATGTTTTTAAATTTTCTCATTTTTACTTTGGGCGTACAGCAGAAAGGACACACACAACCTCTGTTCTGTGACAAGGAGAGTTTTAGCCAAAAGGACACACCCCTGAGCTTTGACAGTTTCAGGGAGAGAGCTGCAGCATAAAGGACACACTACCTAAGAGCTGACATGTCCCCTACGCTTGAAAATAAATCTGGCAGAGCAATTGGAGCAATGAATGGTGAGATCGCCGGCTACATGTGAGATACAGGGCCGGCTCTAGACTGCCATGTATTATAATATGTCTGATTTTCATCTTTTACATTAATCATGGGATAACTCATTCAATATGCATCTCCAATGTGGTACAATATTCTACCCTGATTAATTTCGTATATCTATGCAGAATTGATGTCACTTCAAATCTCCAGATTTCTTTCACACAGCTATAGGATTAAATGATAATATTCTAGTTGTCTGTCAGGGAGAAGTTTAACAGTTTACTGAGCACAGGCTTATTATCAGGTTGTATAAACCAATATGCAGTGAAATATTCAGTGCCAAGTCCCTAGTTGTCAGTGGTAAAGTAAGATAATAGTATAGCTCTTGGACCAACTGCTTTCCACTTCCAGAGGTGTGAATAACAGGAACTGTCAAGATGCTAGGCTTCTGCTTAGACTTGCCACAGTGCCTTCACTTACATTGTCCATGAATGTCTTTGTATGTTCAAAGGCCAAGGTAAAGATAAAGTATTTTACAAGGCTATACCATTTACTTTGTGCAACCTATCCAGCCAGAAGACGCTGGGGCTCAAGTTCCTGGGAACATCCTCTTCCACTGGCCCCACCAATAGTTCGAATTTTGGAAGAGATCTCCAGCCCTCTCAGTTACTCACCCTCCCGATCTATAGGCCCCTACCATATTACAGGCTCAACTTTTTGTTGGCTTTTAAGCAATGTGGCCCAGCTGCCTCGTGACCCTCGACAAAGATAACTGGAACTGCTCTCCCACTTTCAGGATGCGGGAGAACTCCAGCAGCCCAGGTCTGTTCAATGTCCTCTGGCTGACAAACTATTCCTTCCTTCATCTTTCATAAAACCAAATCATCATTGGTGAATAAACCAGACAACATGGCCTCCACTTCTGCCAGCCTCTATCTCTTGATGCCATGGCCCTTCCATTCTATCCTTCAGCCTGGGCTCAGCTGACTTTCTGTTTTCTACTGACAGTTTTGACCATTGCAGGCCCTCTTGAACTGCTGGATCCTGCCAGTTTCCCCAGCCCATTGTTTTTCTTCACTCTGCGGGGTGCCTAGCTCACTCTACCTCAGCTTCCAGAGGGCAGTCACAATGGCCTATTTTTCTAACATAACTTCTGAATCCCCATGCCTCAACCAGTACTGTCTCCCCATTCTTCTGAGTGCCTTTATCTTGCTGATTATGCCAAGTGTAATGTACCCACAATGCAATCCTTAAGATGTAGCAGCTAGCAAGACACATCACAACATAGGGGCTAGTTTCAAGGATATTAACTGTAATTCAACTTCTCTCACTATGGAAATGCTCTGCCTCAAATATATTCCAAGAACACTGTGGACACTCTCATGGACTCCTAGGTCTGGTGAGCCAGAGTAGTAGCTCCCACTGCACACTGTCAATATGGGCTGTTTCTATGACAAACCATGCCGATATCTTTCCATCCTCACCATTACAGTACAACACTGAATAAAGTATGTGTGCATATGACTGCAGAACAATCCCTCAAAAATTCCTTCCAACACCATGAGGGCATCTTCACCACCCCCACTGATCAGATGCTTATTCCTATCCTGTGGATGAGGGAATGGGTTTACATCTTAGTAAAAACTAGTGATGAGCGAATCGAAGCGGCAATATTCGTGATTGCACGAATATTGCCCACTTCGGCTCGGCTCAGCATCCCGAGGCAGCGCGGACTCGTGATTATTCGTGTGTCACTGCAAGTTTGAAATGCCCGTTTTTTTCAGCCAATCAGCATCAAAGGGAAGCCTGTGGGAACGCCTGCTGTGATGTAACAGCCCCTATACCTCCCCAGCAGTGATTGGCTGGCAGTGACATGTGACCTAAATTTACATAAGGTAGGGACCTGCACAGTGTCGGACTGGCCCACCAGAGGACCGGAGGATCCTCCGGTAGGCCCCAAGCCACCCAGCCACTTAAAAAAAGCATACTTACCTGTCCTGCCGCGCTGCCGCTGTCCTCGGCTCCCACGCTCCACTATCTTCCCTTCCGGCGCGCACTATGACCTGACGCAGCGTCAGGTCATAGTGCGCGCCAGCAGGGAAGATAGTGGAGCGCGGAACCTGGTGGCAGCGGCAGCACAGCAGGGCAGGTAAGTATGCTTTTTTTAAGTGGCTGGGTGGGCTGATCTGAGGTCTGAGGGGGGGGGGAAGAGATCCTGATCTGAGGTCTGATGGGGCACAAGACGCTGACCTGAGGCCTGATGGGGGCACAAGACGCTGACCTGAGGTCTGATGGGGGCACAAGACACGGACCTGAGGTCTGATGGGGCACAAGACGCCGACCTGAGGTCTGATGGGGGCACAAGACGTCAACCTGAGGTCTGATGGGGGCACAAGACGCCGACCTGAGGTCTGATGGGGGCACAAGACACCAACCTGAGGTCTGATGGGGCACAAGACGCCGACCTGAGGTCTGATGGGGGCACAAGGCACCAACCTGAGGTCTGATGGGGGCACGAGACGCCGACCTGAGGTCTGATGGGGGCACGAGACGCCGACCTGAGGTCTGATGGGGGCACGAGACGCCGACCTGAGGTCTGATGGGGGCACGAGACGCCGATCCCTGTACTGTGACATCACTGTGTTTATTATCCCTGTACGGTGACATCACTGTGTTTATTATCTCTGTACTGTGACATCACTGTGTTTATTATCTCTGTACTGTGACATCACAGTGTTTATTATCTCTGTACAGTGACATCACTGTGTTTATTATCCCTGTACAGTGACATCACTGTGTTTATTATCCCTGTACGGTGACATCACTGTGTTTATTATCCCTGTACAGTGACATCGTTGGGGCAAACTTGACTGTGCAGAACCTTTGGCCCCTGCAAAAATATTCGGGTCTCCCATAGACTTTAATGGGATTCGTGATTCGGCTCGAACCCACGAATCCCGCGGAAAATTCGGGCCGAATTCCGAATCCCCGAATATTTTAGGATTCGATCAACTCTAGTAAAAACCCTTTAAAGGGGTTCTCTGGGAATAATGAGTTTTTAGCAAGTGCCCACAGACTGCCTCTCTAATACTTATTTGCTCTCCACCCCTCCAGTCCTCAGCGCTGCCTTTGGTCTGTCCATGTTCCTGGCTTGATTTCCTCCTAGCATTGCATGTGCCTGGTCACATGCTCTGCTGCAGCCAATGACTGACTTCAGTGGTGACGTGGCCACAAGCAGCACATCACCGCTGAAGCCATTCTTTGTATGCAGTGGAACGTTCTGTGGACCAAAATATAGACACAGCAGAGGACCAGAGAAGCGGGGAGCAGGTAAGTATGAATCTTTTGTTTAGAAAGACAGGTTGCAAGAACCCAATTAAGTGTCGAGTTAAAGTTTGCTAAATCTGTAAGTTTTAATTCTATGTCTATGAGGACATTTGGAGCTCTGTGTCAGGAAAATAAAGCTGTAAACACTATAATAATATATAAAATAATCAGCAAACAATTTGTATTTTTTAATCTATACACAGAATTGGGTATTGTGTTCACAGACGAAAATCCACTTTGAGCAGTTTCTCTTTTTTCTTTTTCTCAGCAAATGGAAAAATTCCTAAGAAAAGTCCAGTCAGTCTTTTGGTATTCTTATCAGGGACAATGCTCTACGTTAGAGGAGAAAAGAGGGCAAGTTGGTATAAAAGAGGTGGAATATTTAGTTTTGCTGAATAGTGAAAACAGCATTTTTCTTGGTAAACTAATCAAGATGAATGTAAGCTGTAGCCTTTCCAAAGTGGCACCCTGCTAAATGCACTGTCTAATTCAATCTAAGCAGAGGGAGCACTCCATGACTGTTTCCCTTTAAGCTGCCTTCATAAAAGATCAAATAAACAGAACTGATTTGCAATCTCCCTTTCTTCAATGTGGTGGGTACAATATCAAGCATTCGATTGCAGATGCTGGGACATCTTTGTTGTGGAATTGGCAGGGTGACAGTAACAGGATATGATATAAAAATAATGCCTAAGAAAGAGCAATTAGACATTAATCTGTGATTTAAAAATAAGGGGTGCCACCTCTTCCCTAAGAAGCTCTGGCAGGATTTAACCCTGTTGTACAATGCCGGCGACCACAATTGTTTCAGCCAGTGGTAAACTCCACACATCTGCTTACATTCAGGAAGATGTGGATATCATAAGCACGTGGAAGGAAATTATGTTAATGTTTGCAATGCAGATGATAAAAGGATAGATGAGATAGAATTATCAGTTATAGATGTACATTTGGGATTGTACACAATGAGAAAACATGGCTGCTTTCTTCCTAAAATAGTGCAACGCCTGTCTACAGGTTGTGTGTGGTATTGCAGATGAGCCCCATTCATTAAATACCAGGTAGAGATCATGAAATGTAGTGATATTGGGGCAGATTTACTAATCCTGTAGATGACAGTGTCTAGACCTGCCCCAGATTTATCACAGGGGTTCGGGTTGGATGAATAATCTGGTGATCAGGTGCGTAGCTATAGGGGGTGCAGAGGTAGCAGTTGCTACTGGGCCCAGGAGGCTGAGGCGGCCCAAAAACCCTTGTGCCACTTAAGAAAACACTGCTATTATAGAAAGTGCATGCTGGTCATGTCACATCTCTGGCTGGAGGGAAGGGGTCAAGTCAAGAATTTGGCATGGGGGCGGGGACTATGTGCACAAAGATTTTGTGCTTCCCTGTCCATGGCCACAAAGCACTGAGGGAAGGGGGCCCAAGCTGAACTTTTGGACTAGAGCCCATGAGCCTTTAGCTACGCCCCTGCTGGTGATACACACGTTTCTCTGACTCTATGCCAACTATTGATTGGCATACCTTGAGACACAACTTCAAACCAGGATTGAGGCCCAATAGTTGCCAAAATGTTGCATTTTAGCCCATGCCCTGTTCCTATAACGCCCCACCCATTTCCATTAAGACATGCTCATTTGAGGCTAGGCACAGAAAATTTCCATAAATCTAGATGCACCAAATTATCTCACTTTCTTTAGTAATATATGTCAAACTCGTGCACTCGAATGAGTAAATGTGGGCCACTGTTTTCTAATCCTGTACAGCCACGCAATGCAAATCTACAATATACAATAAATAATACAAAAGTCTATAGAATGCAAGGGCACAGAATGGCTTTATCATTATTGACAACTGACGGAGGGTGATGAGGACAGCAATAACTTACATGTGATTTACATTTTATGCATTCTATTAGCTGGTAGAGATATTTGCTGCCCCTGCCACTTTATCACTATTACTTCTTTATTTTGAGGCCCTATTTTAATATGTTCCATTTAGTAGAGCTGAATTTTCATAGTATATCAGTTGGCACATAACATGAACAGCTTTTCATAACCATACTACAACCGCAACACCCAAGCATGCCTATGCCTAACAGTTCTTCTAAACTCAACTTAACTTACCATGGAACTCAATGGGGATCTAAGCTGTGTTTAGCACTACTGGAGGTCCTTGCTGTGGCTTTAATAGATGTATTTACTATATTGCCCTTTAAAGTAGTATGCTTTGTTTTAGGGTAAATGTAGTGCCCTGGAGCATGGGTACTGTGAAGTCTAGACATTTGTGGACATTTTCCCCTGTTTCCCCTATGCAAAGTTAAAACGTCTTACTTTATTTCCCTTGAAAGGGTTAACTTACAATGTTTATTACTATTTAACTGCATTTTATATTTAGGTTTTTATATATTAAGGTATTTATATGTTACTATGTTCATTTGCACTATATTTGCAAGGTTCTGTGGAAAGGGTTAATGAATACTGAGAGATTTTTGGGACTTTGAATGAGAAGCTGGTAATTTTCCACAGCTGCCATAGGGTTTAAAGAAGAACATGTTTTGGAGGGGAAAAAGCCATACTTGTTTACCACCAAAAGCAGACAGACTGACATTTTGAATGTCTGGTTTTAGCTATGTTGTTGTGTCTGTAAACTTGTTTTTGTCTGGAAAAACTGCTGTGTCATTGCCATTGAGTATCATTGAAGCATACCTTCCAAACGTCCTGGATCCAGCGACACTGTCACGGATTGCAGCGACTGTCCCGGTGTCCCGGTACGGGGGAGGTATGTCCCGGTCTCTGGCAGCTGTCCCTGTGTCCATAGGACGCAGAGACAGTTGCCTGTATGGTGATGAAGCAGAGACCCGGCATCGGCTCACTGCTTCATCCACTCTCCCTCCCGTCCCCCCCCTGCAGGCTCTACGTACCTCACTGCAGCTCTCTACACCTTCGGTCTGGGCGGGGGGCGGGTCCAGCCGACAGTCAGCCTTGGCTCCGCCCCCTCCAGACTAAAGAAGAAGATATCCTGCTGGTGATGCAGCTAGGAAGAAGGCAAGTATATGTTTTTTTATTTTTTCAATTTTCTGTGAGTGCCACAGCATGGGCATATTACTGGGGGCACAGCATTACTAGGGAGCACAATATGGGCATATTACTGGGGGCACAGCATTACTGGGGAGCACAATATGGGCATATTACTGGGGGCACAGCATTATTGGGGAGCACAATATGGGCATATTACTGGGGGCACAACATAAACTGGGGAGCACAATGTGGGCATATTACTGGGGGCACGACATTACTGGGGATCACAATGTGGGCATATTATAGGGGGGCTCATAGCTGGGCATATTACTGGGGACACAGCTGGGCATATGACTGGGGGGCACAGCTGGTCATATTACTGGGGGCACATAACTGGGCGTATTAATGGGGGCACAGCTGGGCATATTACTGGGGGCAAATAACTGGGCATATTATAGGGGGCACATAGCTGGGCATATTACTGGGGACACAGCTGGGCATATTACTGGGGGGCACAGCTGGTCATATTACTGGGGGCACATAACTGGGCATTTTACTGGGGGCACATAACTGGGGAATTACCAATTACTATGTGGGACAGTAAGGGGACTGGGTGGGATTAGGTGTATAGTTATGTTTTGGTAGGAGTTAGAGGCGTGGCGTAGTGGCGAAAATATTTGCTGCGACGCGCGATTTGTCCCTCTTTCTCTGTTTACAAAGTTGGGAGGTATGTTGAAGCTGTAATGTAAGTCTATAAGATACTGAAAGTGTTACAATGTATCTGTTTGTGCTGAGCTTCTCCACTCAACCCCTTCCACTAGAAGGTTCTAGACTAGCTTAAACTGTATATAATGAGAGCAGTCAGAGCCCCTAGTGTGCTGCAGTTAGGGACCAGTGCTTGGAGTGGGAGATTCATGCTAGTCTGCATGAGTGACCAGAAGAAGGCTTTAAGGTGGAGATGCTGAGCCACAGACCATGGGTCACCAGCCCTATGACCAAGGAGCCACTTGGACTACTGAGCTACAGGCCGTGGACCTTCTGCCTTTGGCCAGTATACCAGACTTCTGAAAAGGGGGAAGGGGCAACTAGCTCAGGCCTTTCCTCAGCATCAAACCCTTCTTCTGCCAGGGAGCAGACTAGAGAAGCCAGCCCTATACCTTGCATGTATTGTTTTGCACCTGAATTCCTCCAGTAAAGAAACACACTGGTTTACTTCAGATCCTGACTCTCTGGACTTATTTCTTATTGGAGCATCACACCTTACAATCCCTTTCAGAGAGCAGCAACACGTGGTAACACCTCAACAGTGTCTGGGGGGCCCAGTATAGCGTTGGAATCATATCGAAACCGTCCACTGCATAAACATCTCCATTCTTGGCATGGTTTCTGCGTGTCGACTCCATGGGTTATCAGAACCAGGGCCGATTCTAGCTATTCTGCTGCCTGAGGCGAAAAATGAAATGGCCCCCCTCTTTCCATTAAAAATCAAAGGTAGGAAAACGAAATAAACAAGTGTATCTAGATCATAATACTAGTAGCCCATGGATTTTGATCACACACAGCACAGCTGTGCTGATACAGTCAGCACTTTGGACTGGAGGATCAGAACCAACAGCAGTAACTGGCCTGCAGAGTGCAGACCACCGCACCTGGAACCTGGAGGCAGAGAGTGGAGGAGGCAGAGGAGGAAGCACTCACAGCCAGGGTTGTAGCTAAAGGCTCATGGGCAATGGTGCAAGAGTTCCGCTTGGGTCCGACACCCAGCACCCCTGCCAATCAGCTGTTTAAAGAGAAAGTAACTCTCATATGAGTGCTTCTTTGTCTGCTCTATTCACCTGCTCACTGCAGTAGAGCAGAGAAGGCAACTCTCGTATGAAAAGAAAATCAGACAACCCCTTTAAAGGAATATATTAAAAACATTACATACAGCTCTACAGAACATACAGGGTAATACAGCGCCACATTTGTACCTCTTACATCCAATGATGTCTCCTCTGATGTAGATATTCTCTTTCCTCATCTTCTTCAATCAGACCAGACCGCCATGATGATTTCTTTTAGCCATCTCTTATCTCTGCAGAGTTTGACAAACTCTTAGTTTCCTACTTTTCCATCATTCTCCCACCTTTTCAACACCCCATCCTACCACCCCCAATATTGTGTCTGCTGTGCCCACCAATAGTATCCTGCAGAAACAATTCCCCTGAAAACAATGTTACTACACAGATGCAGTTCACCAGTACAAAAAAATACCCCCTTACCTTTCAGATCAGACCCCCATATCATACCTCAGATGATATTCCCCATCTCAGACCAGACCTTCTTTAGACCTCTATGTCAGGCCCCATATCAGACCTCATATCAGACCCCCATTAGACCTCCATATCAGAAAGCCCCATCTCAGACCAACCCCCAGTGTATAAGACCCTAATTAGACATCCATGTCAGACCCCCAATATCAGACCTCAGATAAGACTCCCATTAGACCTCCATGTCAGACCCCCCAATATCAGACCTCAGATTAGACCCCATTAGACCTCCAGACACCCCTCCCCCAAATCAGACCTTAGACCAGACCCCAATCAGACCTTTCAGACACCATATCAGAACTCAGACCAGACCCCCATATCAGACCCCATTAGACCTCCAGACCCCAAATCAGACCCCTATTAGACTTACAGACCCCCATATCAGACCTCAGACCCCAATTATACTTCAGATCCCCCATATCAGACCTCAGATCAGACTGTAAAATAAATAAATTAGCTTACCTTTCCTCGTCAGGCAGTCTCCCACATTCTCTTCTCGAGGCCCGCGCTGCTCACTCACCTGACTGTCTGCAGCATCAGGTCACAGTGCTCTCAGTACGTCTTGACGCTGCAAGCAGCCAGGACACGACAGTGCTGGTAAGAGCAAGCAGGAGGAGGCGTAAGTAAACGCTCACAGTGCTTCACTCCTCCGCCTCCTGCATACTAGTGAGCACTTCCATAATGCTCTTTCACATTGTACAAGCTTATGTGGCGGCGAGGGCTGACCTGACTGCTCAAATGGTATCTGTATTGAACTTTTTAAGTTTGGTGATGTATATATCCAGGGCAGTTTCTAGGGAATTTTACCAACAGGGCGAACATTAAAAAAGCGGCCCCCCTTCCCAACATCAAATAACACTGACTTAAAGGGTTATTCCCATTTTGTGACAATGGGTGCACCTCTATAAAGAACGGAGGGCGCACTGCGCATGCGCAACAATCCTCAATTAATTTCTATGGGACCACTGAAAATAGTCAGCACCATAGAAATGAATGGGAGCGGTGGCGCATGCACGGTGCGCTCCCATTCATTTCTATGGGAGCAGTGGGGAGCCCAGCGCTCCCCGCTCCGTTCCACTGGAACCCGCACATCAGACAATTGGGGCATATCCACCCTAGTGGAGTGCAGTAGCACTGTTAGTTAGCTTGCACACTGTAGGTAGGCAGTTAGCCTGCCAGCCTGTAGGTCAGGGGTACTCAAGTACTTTTGGTAAAGGTCCACCTACCTGAGTCTGCTGTAGGATGAAGGTCCAAGCTGCAAAACAAAAAAATATATAAGGAGGGACAACACCAGTGGCGTGTAGCCTTATTAGTAGTAATGCCCTCAGTGCACTGTGTCCCCTTCAGAGGAATAATGCCCATTGTGCTCCCTCCAGAGTAGAAATGCCCATTGTGCCCCCTTCACATTTGCAATACCCATTGTGCCCCCTCCAGAATAAAAATGCCCATTGTGCCCCCACCAGAATAAAAATGTCCATTGTGCCTCCTTCACATTGGTAATGCCCTCTGTGCCCCCTCCAGAGTAAAAATGTCCATTGTGCCTCCTTCACATTAGTAATGCCCTCTGTGCCCCCTCTATAGTAGTAATGCCCTGGTCCTCCATATGTGTCCCCTCCATAGTAATGAAGCCCTCTGTGCCCCCTCCATAGTAATGAAGCCCTCTGTGCCCCCTCCATAGTAATGAAGCCCTCTGTGCCCCCTCCATAGTAATAAAGCCCTCTCTGCCCCCTCCATGGTTATAAAGCCCCCTGTGCCCCCTCCATAGTGATAAAGCCCTCTGTGCCCTGTTCCCATTTGCAAGCTCCGCCCACATATGCCGGCAGCACGATCTGTGCAGGCTAAATGGTGGAGCAGGAGAAGTCTTCTGCTTCACCATTCACAGCTCTGCCGCTGGCCTGAAGGAGGGGAGGAGCGTGGGGAGCTGAGCGGTGAGTGACATCAGCTCCCTGCGCTCCAGCAATGAGCGCTTCCATCTGTATTGATGGAAGCACTCATTGCTTCTGCTTTAGGTAGATGCCGACGGCGCCCCTCTCTTCTTGCTTGAGACAGGAGCCCCGTGCGGTCGCACCTCTCGCCTGGCTATAGAAACGGCCCTGTATATATCTACTGCACATGGTTCTGGGTGCTGCATTTATGTAGTGCACTTGGTTTACTCTGATGCTGTATTTGACTTATGAGCTTAGTTCTGGTGCTGTATTTGACTTATGGGTTTGGTTCTGGTGCAGTATTTATGTAGTGAACTTGGTTCTGGTGATTGTTATGCCATTGCTCGTCCCAATACAGACTAGTTGTTTGCATGATTAGAAACCATGATCTGCTGCCAGAAAATGATGATTTATAAACGTGTTTAAAGCTCATCAGGTACTAGGTGGCAGTATAACACTGCCAGATCATCGCTAACATGCATTCCTATGAATGCTCTTTATCGATAATCTGGCAGACTATTGGTCACTCTAAATCAGGGGTGCACAACCTGCGGCCCGGGGGCCACATGCGGCCCTTGATACCATTCTGTGTGACCCCATCCATCTGGTAACAGACATGTATGTCCATGTTTTGTGGCTGCTCACATGCATTTTTCATGTATTTCTCCCATTAGATGGGACTCCTGGAACTGTAACTAGACATTAATGGTATACACTGTGTGTTCAATCTGCCATAAATACAGTATTTCAGTTGGTAATACCCCTTTAAATTTTATTTTCGGCCCTTGACGTTGGTTCAGTCGGACAATGTGGCCCCCACCCAGAAAACGTTGTGCACCCCTGCTCTAAATACAGGCTTAACCCTTTAGTGACCACCAACAGGCCTTTCTATGGCATTCACTAAGGGGCCTTAGGCTGGGCGGCTGCTTTTTTACGGTGGCCCATTCTAAGCATGGCCCTGCTCTAACAGGAGTGCCGATCCGGGCTGTTTAACATTTTACATGCCGCGGGCAATGGCGTCCGCCACATACGGACTCCCATCGGCACCCTGCAAATGCGATCATGGGGTGCTGATGTGTGTGAAGGCTGGCTGGGGTCTACGTAGGCCCCAAGCCTGCCTTGATTAGTTTCCAGCAGGCTGTGCCTCTCTGGCGCAGCCTGCTGGTCAATGTCAGAATAGCACTGACATTAAAATCAATCAAAAAGCTGTCTGTTATAGTTCCCTTGTGGGATTATTAAGTGGTAAAAAAGTAAATAAAAGTAGAAAAAACAACACATTTATTCAATAAAAAAAAATCCCATAAAAAATATGCTTTTCAATGAAAAAAATTGCAAAAAGCTCCCCCATATAACATCCGTAATGACCCTGACTACATAAATATCACATAAATTACCCCCTACGGTGAATGCCGAAAAAAAAAATTGCTAATTTATTCTTAGTTGCTACCGAAAAAAACTTAATAATAAGCGATCAAAAAGTGTCATTTACTCCAAAATGATAACAATGAAAAATACAAGTCGTCCTGCAAAAATCAAGGCCTCACACAACTCCATAGAAAAATAAAACAAACTCACAAACTGCGCAATTTCAGAAATAATGCAACCCTTGGTCAAAAAGCCAATAATCATTCCTTTTTGCAACTCTGATAAATCGCCCCTTTTACCCATGACAGCAACGAGGGACATATGTGCAGACAGCCTATCACACACCTTATATACCCTTCATGACCGACCCACTGACCAGGAGGCAGGAGGATGTGCATAATGTATGACAAGGTGTATGCTTTGTAATAAATTAAGTGCCTCCTCCTTCATTCTCTGTATTCTAGCTTGTATCTGGCGTAGATTTCATCCATCATTTACACTAGATAACTGGTGTCAATGATGATAAATCTGCCGCGGACTATGGTCCAGCCCACATCACGCCCACTTTAAAACGCAGCAAGGGAAGCGTAGAAATGCCATTTGCAACTAAATTGTGTCAACATGGCATTTAAAAAGTTGGAAACCCGACGTTTGCTATTTTTTTGCCCCCGTTTCTTACATAGGGGACCATTGTAAATGCCCCCCAGTGTTTATATAATATTATATGGTATTTCTATATACCATCATTAAGAATTATATGGAAACTATTTTAACACATTTTTTCGCACCTTCAGACTCTGCTAGAAAATGACTTGTTATTTTGTTTTGATAGGCACGTATTTGTTGTCGTTTAATCTGATTTATTTCCCTGGGCTCTATGTAAAGTACATTCACTAAATGATACACAGCTATGTACACAATGGTAATTACACCCTATTAATTGTATGTAATGTGTACAGTGAAACAAGACGCACAATGTGATGTCACTGACTGCAATCCTATTAGAATCCTATTAGTCTACGATTAGCCGACCTTTCCAATTTCATACTTAATAACACATTCTGTTATTACATCAGGTCCCTATCTAAACAGCTTTGTTAATGGAGGCTGGGGAATACGGGAAGAGCGCAACCTGATTTTACACATGGAAAACCGAGGGCAATGGCTGTCCCATAGGTTACTGCTAATGTATATTCCGCTGTTGAAAACGTAAACTGAAATAGATGAGAAACTAATAACCCTAACATCATTACATCTATTTCAGTATCAGGCATAATTATAATCTGTCTTGTGGATCTGTGATGAATAGGTGTTTTTCACATTTTTTGGTCAGGGCTACAATATTTTTTATTGCAAAAATAGGGGGGGTATTTTATTGCTCTTCCCCAGTTTGTAAATGTAGAAAAATCACAAATTGTGTCGCAAACCCAATGAATTTGCAACACTTTAGCTTTCTCCTACACTGTCATAACTTTTGCAAAAATTTGCATTTTTAGCTTTCTTCTATACTCTAACTTTTATGAAAATTTGTAACTCTTTAGCTTTCTCCTACACTGAGATAGGGGAAGAACCTTGGCGTCCCTGACTCATTTAGCAACATGTGCGCCAGTTAACGGTTGCACAATGCACCAGAAATCTTAGCTGGAGTAAACTTCAGTTCTAGTACATGGACGGCAGAAGATGTGGCTAATTTTTTAAGAAGATGCACCTATTAATAAATTGGGCAGATCTTCCTCCGGCAGGTTTTTGGCTAAGGCTACTTTCACACTAGCGTTTTTAAATTCCGGTATTGAGTTCCGTCATAGGGGCTCAATACCGGAAAAAAACGCTTCAGTTTTGTCCCCATTCATTGTCAATGGGGACAAAACTGAACTGAAGACAACGGAGCGCTCCTGAAAGCATTCCGTTCCGTCTTTAGACCGGAGAACAAACCGCAGCATGCTGCGGTTTTCTCTTCGGTCCAGGCATCTGCACCAAGACGGATCCGGAATGACCCCCAATGCAAGTCAATGGGGACGGATCCGTTTGGTGTGACACACCAGTAATCCGGATCTGTCGTCCATTGACTTGCAATGGGAGGTCATTCCGGATCCGGCTACACAGAGCGCTGCTCCGGCTCCACACATGTATCAGCGGCAGCACGGATCCGTTGGCACCCTTTAGGTGCCGGATCCGTGCTGCCGCTAGTGTGAAAGAGGCCTAAGACCAGAGTGTGAAATGCCAGTCTTTAGAAGATTACCCCATTGTGTCAAAAAATTTGATTTGTTACTAATTACTTTGTTCTAAATCACTTTTCATTGTATGGTGCGGACGCAATGACGCAGAACAGCAATTGTGCCGCCTCCCGTCATTTAACCCTTCAGATGTATTCAATGCTGATAGCGGCATCTGAGACTCACTTTCAGGTGCTCAAGAGGTTAATCCGGGAGTTTAAAAAAAATTATACTCACCTCATCTACTTGCTCACGGAGAGGTCGTCCACTGCCACCCTGATTGAAGAAAACCCGCCAAAGGACCTGCGGCGAGCGTGATCACTTGGAGTCTCAGATGCCACACAACTCTATTCATTAATCTTGCAGGATTCACACAAAGAAACATAGGTCACTGCTTCCTCTCTCACTGAACTCTCCCTAGAACTGACTAGTCTAGCTAGAGGTGGATCCTGGACCCCCACTCAAACTCCTGAAAGGTCTGAACCAGGATTGTTAACCATGGATGTGCCATCCATACACAGCTAAAACGCGCATAATACATAACATAACATGACAATATATAAATTGCATAACATTAAATAACAAACCTTTGCAGTTACTCTCTGCTTCAGGGTAGTGCTTTAGGTGCACCAAATTGTGTAAATTTGTGATGATATTTATGACAGAATATAGGTGCATTTACATTAGTAAATGTGGGCCAGTGAATGATTTTTGCCAAAAGTGTCAATTTAATTGTGCTTTAGATAATTTAGTGCAGCAGCTATGCTGATCATCTTGTACTATAATTATAGTCTGTGTTTATAATATATCGTACGTGTGTATATGATACTGTACACAGATCCTACAATATTGAGAGCTGAATGTATAGATGCGTGAAATACAATTTATTTAATGGTCCTGATGTGAATGTAAACATGCTGAACTATTTATGTCTAGTAACAGCTACCGGAGACCACAAACATACGAAAAAGATTTACTTAGCAAACATAAAGAGAGAAAAAAAGAAATGTCAGCAAATCCAAGAGAAAAAGAAGTTTTATGTAAAGATGACTGCAAATCCCAGCCAGCGGTTTGGCCAGCAGGTAACAGAAATATAGCTGAATGCAGGAGTGCTTGTTCTTCAATGCACATAAGTGGCTAAAACAACCCACACCCTATATATAGTAATACAAAATAATAACTGCACAAGACACCGTTCATAGTCTGTCGCATTTACTTAAAATTCTTTTGTCTATGTGTATAGGTGTCGGCTTGGAACAGATTTCATCACAGATTCCATGATTAAATCCACGTCAGATCTGACCTAAATCTGCATTTCCTGCATCTGAATGTGTTTTTTTTTTGTAGCACCATTCACATGCAACAGGAGTTTTCTGTGCAGATTGTTTTGTATTGTTTGTGATGTTGTAGGAAAAAATCAGTCACATAAAGTACCGTAAGGAGCATGCAGATTCCGCAGAGATGCCAAGGATTAGCCTATAAAGTTAATTTCTCTATTCCTCAGATCTGGATTGGTAAGGGTCTGACTGTCGGTACCTCTGCTCCTCAGCGGTTTAAAGAGGCCGCAGCGCTCATCTGAATGGTGTCCTTATCGTTTACAGGGCTCTTTATAAAGTAATGATTGGTCCCATAATTTTAAAAGGATCAAATGTATATCCTTGAGCTCTTTGCAACACGCATCTCAACTTTCTATAGTCATTCGACTATGTAAAGGTGTCTATCCTCTATTTGATAGAGTCCCATGGAGTACAGTACCACATCTATGCTGATTATAAGCAGATTTACTTCTCTGGTTTAGATATCACCACTGTACTATCCAGAATTCCACAATGTCTATCTACTAAATCTTCTTTCTTCTCCTCTCGCTTTCTATAACTTAACATGACGAAAGCAGAATTTATCATCTTTCCCTCATCTCATCAGCCCCCCCCCCCCCATATACAAACACACACAAACAAACCTATCACAGTCAATGGCAGAACATTCTCCTTGGTCACCCAATTCCCCTGCTGTGGGGTAACCTTTGATTCTGCCATCTTTTCCACCTCTTGCCACCTCCAAATCAAAAATATCTCTCAGATCTGCACATTTCTCAACCAGGAGTCTGCAAAATTGCTTGTATATGCCCTCATCATCTCCTGCCTAGATTACTATAACATCCTTCTCTATGGCCTCCCATCTAGCATTCTCCCCATAGGAGCAGCTTCCCCTGCTTCCACTACAGCTATGTCCCTGCTGGACAACCTTCAAAAGAAACCAGAAAACCCACCCTGCTGCCATTCTACTGTCATGTGACCAGCTTTACCCCCTCCCTTGTAGACTGTAAGCCCTCACCCCTGCCTGTACTAGTTTGCAGCTTGTCTTGTTCATGCGTATTGTACTTGCTTTGCACTACGTATGTGCTTTTCATATGTAGAGCACCATGGAATGAATGGTGCTTCAATGATAATCAATAAATGATAATACTAACAATTTTCTTCAAGAACTCTTATTTCTTGCAATACAAATTCAATACAATACAAAAGGTTGCAATTAATTTCACCACTACTAGGTGGACACAGAGAGACAATATAGTCTATATATCTTGAAACAGTATTATGAAATGTTTTGTTTTTTCTTCAAAGCTGGTTATCTTACACTACACATCTTTCGATTTGTTGGATAGGAAAGGTAAGGAAGGACACATCTGTGTTTGTCACCTAAGAAACATGATAGATTCTATTCTGGAAGAAATACTTGAGAATTACTTTGTGTTCCAATTGAAGGCCCACCTAATTTGTACTGTATTAAACCCTTTTTGGCCATCGACTATATTTACAGGTGTAATAATATATATTTATGTATGTAATAATATTCAGTCTGTGAGTAATTGATTAAACTTTGTGAAAACAAATATGCTTCTGCCGTCATGAAACTTTTTTATAGGCTAAGGAATGTATTGTGGAGAAATCTAAAAGATGTGACAATAGTTGAGACGTTTGGATTAGATATTCAATTTTTTTACTATTCCAATATGAAAGATAAGAATTTGGTGCCAGGACTATTATTAGGATTATTGAAATTTGAATGGGGTAAGGGACCTTATGTAGAGAAGGATATGCTAGAGTTAGAACTACAAATGCTTAAGAGGGTTTTCTGAGATACCTCATATATCTTCACCTTGTTTTTTTGTCAATTTGTACTCTACTAGAGTAGATATAAAGCTACATGAGCCAATCACCAGACAATATCTGTAGTTCATGGGGTATGGTGGATAGTGTTTGATGAGGGATCAGGTTCAGAAGAATGATGATAAAAGGGGGGGGGGGTGAAGAATGGAGAAGAATTAGATTAGGGGACGTGAGGATGTGATAGGCTAAACTAAAAAAATATGTTTTTAGAGAACGCCTAAAACTTGATGAGAAGTTTGGATTATGGTGGATGTTACTTGTAAATCATTTTCTGAGAGCACGGGTAAGATGGTAGGATGGTAGATAAAATTGAGGGAGGAGAAGTAGGTGGGTGCAGCATTGTGGAGAGTTTTGTGGGTGAGAATGAGAAGTTTAAATTAAATTCTGTACTGAAGGGGCAGGTAGTGAAATGACTGGCACAGGGCCGAGGCATCAGAGTAGCAGTTCTATAGATAGATGAGCCTGGATGCTGCATTCAGGATAGATTGGAGAGGGGAATATTTAGTAAAGGGAAGACCAATTAATAATGAAAAGATCGGGGCAACAATGAGAGTTTTTATTATTTCAACAGTAAGAAAAGAGAGGATTCTAGTGATGTTTTTGAGGTGCAGATGGCATGAGCAGCCAAATGATTGAATGTAGGGAATAAAGTAAAGCCTAGGCATTATGGCAGTACCACATACTGAGGTGGAGATATCAGATTTAGGTAGGTTAATACATAGAAAAAACATCAGTAGATCAGTATTCAAAAGGAAAATAATACTTGGTGTCCACATGTTAGCTAAATGACCTTTGTCAGAGATTTGGGTGTACTCTTTCTCATTATGGAGACCACCTAGTATGTATGAAAATAACTTTCTATCAGCATTACAGGAACTCAGCTAAGCAGTTATGGATTCTTCTGACAAGAAGCTCACCGCCATTTTCCAATAAAAACCAGCAGAATTGTAAATTCAGCTGTATACTATATTACAAGCTATACTGTATGTATCTCACAATCAGTACACAATACAATATTTTCTGTAGATTATTAATATAATGCTCATAGATCAACCTACTCTAAAGAAAAAGTTTATGTACTTTTAAAAAAAATTGAAATTATTTATTTGAAGGAAATAAGAATGAAGATTGCACTAGTTTTGACCTTGCTTTCAAGTTGGCGTTGTCAAAAATCCCAAATTCAAGTCAGCAAACATCAGATGTGCATTTCTGAGCCAACGACAGTCCCAGGAATCTTTGGCATGGAGGAATGGCTTTAGTGGCAAGAATTCTAGGAATTGAAAATCACTCATGAACGATTTACTAGAGTCTGTAGGGTGTAGACATTCATTCATTACTGAGATACTTCAACAGTTTAAATTAAAAAAATATTTTGCAGTTCTGTACTATCCAGACTGAGGCAGAAGCTGTATATTCATGTGTATACACAGCCTTTCTTTAACCTCTTATTATACCGTGATGTTACTTGTACTGCACAGATTGCTTACCCATAAAGAGGTTTTGCAGGACATATTTTTAGGAAAGGTAATTGATGTTTGATGAGTTGGAGTCCAACCTCCAATGAAGTAACAAACTCTGAACAATACGTTCCCTTCATTGTTGACACAGCACAATGGCTTGTATGTATGTGCCACTGTGGCTAGTACTGCAGCTTGTCCCATTCAGTTCTGTGTATCCTTCATTGTGTTGATTAGAGATGAGTGAAGTTTTGAAAAATTTAATTCTGCAGCTTTACAGAAGTTTGACAAGAAATTTGATTTGTCAAGAATCGCTATATTAAAACCCCATTCAGCCTATCAATCAATGGGACCATTTTCATGGCCGCTTAAACAAATGTGCACCTGTCTATCGGCCATTAATAATGATAACATGCTAGTGAAGTATGGCCTTTTGGATAAAAAAAAATACAAAAATCGCTCACCTCATCCACGTGATCATGTTCAGCTCAGGTCCTACGGCAGGTCTCTTTCAATCATGAGAGGAGCAGACTGTAGATCTCAAAATCTCCAAATACTGTACACTGTCTTAAAAAACCCTTTAACAGTCCTCTTCAGAGTGATTGGAGCTGCAGTGGGGTTCATACTTACCTGGTTCCTGCGGCTGGTTGCACGACCATCTTCGCAGGTCCTGGGTCTCTGGGAATCAACATCCTGTTGACAGGCATAACATGACCACTGCAGCCAATTAATGGCTGCATTGATGATCTGTCACCCATGCAGTATGTCACTGGGTCACGTGCCACATGGGTGACAGGTCACTGCTGAGCCAGTGATTGGTTACAGTAGTCACATGATGCCCGTCAACAGGAAGTTGGTTCCCAGAAACCTAGGACCTGCCGAGGTGGCCATGGATCGATGCAGTAGGAAACCAGTGGCGAGAACCAGGCACCTATGAACCCCACCAGGGGTCCAGCCACTTTGAAATGGTCTGTTAAAAACATTGAGTCTAGGATAGCCCATGTAATGCAGCAGATGGAAGACACATCATGTTTGCTCCCTTTAAAATTGAAAGATGGCCAGTAGTGCCATCATCTGAGTCTGCGTGGAAAACGTGGGTGTTAATATATGTCCCCCTAGGTATTAGGGGCGTATTTATTAAAACTAGCATTTTTGGTGCCGGTCTTAATAAGCCCCTGTGCTGGTGGTGGATCCGGAGGTTATGAAGGGTGGCAGTCTCTTCTTAACTTCAAAGGATCCTCTGCCAGTTCTAAGTAAGACAGCTTCCTAGCTGAACCAGGAGTAGAAAATGATGACTGAGAGAGGCCCTGTCCCCTTTGCACACCCAATTTTAGACCTTCTGCTAGTGGGGAAAGTCACAGATTGCGGCACAATACTGCAAAGAAAAAAAAATGTGCTTGATCTGCAATCTGCAGTCCTAAACAAGACAGGTGTGTTTTATTTGGGGGATCAAAAGTATATTTTACCTCAAGAGTCAAGCTGAGCACAACCACCATTTCCTCATAGCGAAAGGCAGCCATTGATGACATCTGCCACCAGTGGCGGATTGGCCACTGACTTACAGGGAAATTTCCCGGTGGGCCGATGACCAGTGGGCCACCTGGGCACTCTACACGGCCGGCCAGTGGAAGTTTTTGGGGATGCAGTTTGTGCTGCTGGCAGCAGTATTTTGTGATGGACTGTGGTATTTGGCTCTGTTGGGGTGGTATAATGTGCCACAATATGGTATTGCTGGCCCTGCCTTCTATCAGTTTGGACCCAACTACAAAACGGGGCCACTTTTAGTATTTTTTTCCAGGGCCACTTTAAGTTTCCAGTCCACCCCTGTCTGCCATCAAAAAGAGATAATTTTTTAACCTTTTCAATAAAAAAATATCTGACAGTACATGTGTCAGGATGTTTGTTACCACTGGCTACCGCCCATTCACCCATACTGTATATGTTGCTGTCACTTTGACATTACTAATACTAATTTTCAGGACAATTGGTATATTTTCAGTTTGGACTGAACTGAATCTGGTGACAAAATCAATAGAATTTGAAGTTTAGGAAAATTGTTCATCTCTATTAACTTGCAGTTTTAGGGTTTTATTGCAGACAAAGCTAATGATTAGAGGTGAGCTAATCAAATTCACAAAGTGCACTTCGATCCAAATTTCAGGATAAATTTGCTTCCCTGTGAAGACGAATTTCTTCGTGCTACGTGGTAGTGAATTCATTTAACCTGAAATACTGTAAACAGCAAAACAAAATCATACTTACCTCCATTTGCTCACGAAGGGATGGTGGACACCATCTTGATTGAAGATCATCTCGGGCCACGCAAGATTATGTACAAGATCTTCAAGTAAGATGGCGGAGGACGGCCTGTCGCGGGCAAATGGGGGCGGTAAGTATGATTTGATTTTTTTAATGGTAATTTTACACTGTATTGTTACTCTCAGATGCCACGATCATGTGTGAACACGGCATCTTAGGACTACAATGATGGGGAGCAGCGCTATCACCGCTCTCTGTCATTGCACCCTCTACTTACAAAAAAATGTGCTTTGTGACTAAATAATTTGTCACGTTGCAAAATTTTGTAAAATTTGGAGAAGCAGCCAAAGTAGTGGCAGAGCCATTGTGTTGCACAAAGTAGCTGACTCTATGCGCACAGCCACGCCATGTCTTCTTGATGACTAGACTGTTCTGATGACCTCTGCAGAGGCAAGTTCACATATGGCCAGGGGTGGTCATAGACCTTAAAGGGAAACTATCCCAGTGGGCTGATGCCTAGGGGGCCGCCTGAGCTCTCTAGACACTCAAGTTTTTGGTAATGTATTTTGTGCTGCTGGCAGTATTTTGTGATGGACTGTGGTATTTGGCTCTGTTGGGGTGGTATAATGTGTCACAATATGGTCCTACCTTCCATCAATTTGGACCCCCTTTTACTATTTTTTCCCAGGGCCACTTTAAGTTACCTAGCTGGCCCTACATGTGACAGATATGCTATGGATTTTTACCTGCAGATTTAGTGGATTACAGTACAACGTAAGTGAAGGATCTTTTACGATTGTAATCGACATCCTGCAGACATTTTTCACAGCATGATCATTCTAATGTGGGAATGCCACAGATTTCCACTGTATAGTTCACCACTTTCAATGCACCTGACATGAACGCTGCAGTGAGTGCACAATCAACACTAAAATCCACATGTCCCTGTGGATTCTAGGCAATATCTGCACCAATAGACCTACCTTTGAAGTAAAGATCCATCTGGGTAGAAGGTAATATTCGTTAGAGCCTAGTTTCTTCTTCTTGCCTTGACTCTTTGTCTAAGGCCTCATGCACATCACTGTATTTATGTTCCACATCCGTTCCCAATTTTTTCAGATCAGATGCAGACCCATTCATTTAAAAAAAATGCAGACAGCGTACCATATGCTGTCCACATCTGTATGTCCAAGCTGCAGTCCCACAAAAAAAAAATAGAACATGCCCTATACATAGGAAATTTCTAAAGTTTTATAGAAGGAAAAAAGGACATGGCAGCATGCACATAGCTGGTACCCATGGTTTGTGTATCCATGGTTTGTGGAACACATATGGTACTGTACATGAGACCTTAGCCTTGACTTTACTTTGACTTTGGCTTGCTCCTTCAGATTTGTTGTCTGGCTTTTGTTGTTTGTCCTCCTGTTTCTTCTCCTGGCCTATCTTCTGGTTACGTCTTCATCACAGCATGAAATATAAGTTAATTTTGCATGCAAAATGAGTATTGATTATAATTATACAAAGATCAGGTCACAGACCACTAAACCAATAATTCAGAACCCAAAACTATGTGCCCCCCCTATTGATTGCACTTTTTAATATCAAATTCATGTGCACTTTTTGTATAAGTGACAAGATCATTTTGCAGGGTGAAAGAAGCTCTTCACTGCTCTCCTTTCCTGTCCAGTGCAGTATTACCAGTGTCTCCTGAGGCAATTTAAAACCTGGCAGCAGTCCCAAATGCTCTGCCTGACAATCCCCTTTCCACACAGCTGGCATAATGTGAGAGAGGCATGTGAATGATGAAAAAATAGCCTTCATTCATTGTAAGACGCCAGGGGCAATTTTGAGTCCTCAGCATATCTCATACTTCTTTCATGTAACAGGCTGGTCAAATTGGGGAATTTGTTCACACGTCTAGTTCAAAACAGCCACACATTGCAAACTAAATTTACTGAAGGGGAAAGGCCTCCAGATATGCAAGTACCCAGACTCCATGCCGATTCCTTGCCCGTAAGACATAATGGAAAATAGAGTATTTATATAACATATTCAGCACCACTTTAGTACTACTGAGATAAATATACCTAGCCACAGTTAGAAAATGGAGAATAAATATTGTGTGTTGAGTTGAGTTTAGTGTTTGCAAGGTTTCTTAGATTGAATGTGGCAATTTCTGCATGTAGTTTATATGCTTTCCTCATGGGTTTCCTGCTGGTTCCTTTTAGAGCCACAAACTTCAAAAATATGTATGATTGGTTAAAGGGGTATTTAAGCCTTTGTTTGAATGTGAACTAGGGAAACTAGATTGTGACTCTCACTAGGGATATGGACAGGAGTGACTGGGTACATTCTGAGTTTCCTGCTCAAGACTATTGACCACCCAAGGATCAGTTGTCCAGGCATTCAAAGACACTTTCCCAAGGTGAAAAAATGTTATTAAAAAAGCATGATTCTCCATATTTACATAAAGACTACACAAATAGAGACGGAGGAGTCTGAACATAGACCAATTATGGAACTATGGTGAAACATTTTCCTCTGTAAGCTTCACTCATGCCATAATTGCTGCATATTTTGACCAGACTTTGGTTAGGACTACTCTCAAATTAAAAAAGCAAGTATTAATGCATACATGATGTATGGATGCAGCTGAGCACGCTCAAGAGGTATATACACAGTCGCATCACATTATTATGACTACTTTAGATGTTGGCAGTGCATAACTCATGAAGGAAGTCCACTGTGCTGAGCTGGCTTGGTGGCTATATAATGTGTGCGATAGGCTGTCTGCCCACATATCCCTTGTTTCTGTCTGTCTGTAAAAGGGACAATTTATCAGAGTTGCAAACCGGGATAATTATTGGCTTTTGGACTAAGGGTGGCAGTATTTCTGAAACTGTACAGTTTGGTAATCTGGTGTGGTGAAAGTGTATGGTAAGTGGACAAATAGAAAGATTGTGAATAAATGACGAATAAACTGTGCAGCACCATGGTGTGAGAGGTGAATGTAGGCTATGAGGGTGCGCGAGGGCAGACAGACACACTACAGTGAAACAGCTCACCACCAAAATGAACCAGGGGACTACCAAACATGTTTAAAAAAAACAGTTCTGTGAACCCTACTGCGTATGGAACTCCGAAACAGACAGATGTTCACTGCACCACTGCTGACAAAGTTGCATCTGCTGAATTGGAATTGGACCTCTGCTGATTGGCGAAGGGTTGAATTCTCTGATGAGTTAAAGAAGAACTCCCGCCAAAAGTTGTATTCTCTGACTTGTTAGAAAGGTACATGATGTAATCTATAGTGAATGTAATTTTCTTACCAGCGGCTGTATTTGTGAGTTTTCCCCTCCCTTTTGCTTCTCACCTGTGTCATGTGACAAGCAATCAGGCACTCCAACACATCATCTTATGTGTGGACAGGAAGTCAGTTTCTCTATGTATTCCTATCGGAGCCTCACTCTCAGTTTCATAGGAATGAATAGAGAAGCAACTGACTTCCTGTCCTGTGTCAGTTGGAGATCAAAGAGTTGGTCACGTGACATCACTTTCTAGCAAGTCAGAGAATAAACATTTTGCCAGAAGTTCTACTTTAAGTTTTCCAACAGATTGACGTTGGCGTGTCAGATGAGAAACATAAGAGAAGCAACCGTTGCTGGAAGAACACAAGCTTGTGGTGGCAGCATTATGGCCTGAGGAATGTCTTTGTGGCATTCTCTGGGGCCACTCATTCATGTGTAAGGCACTCTCACCGATTAGAGTATGTACACCCATACATGCTGATTGTCTTACCTGGAGCAGATCAAATCCGTCAAGACAATGTGACATGTCACATGGCTAGAATTTTCCAATTTTGATAGATAGAGTGTGAACAAGACTTCTAAGTACTACCTTAGCCCACAAATTCCCTAGACATGAACCCAACTGAGCATTTGTGGGACCACCTTGATGGTCGTGTTCACTCGACGGATCCTCATCATCATCCTCCCGCAGCTGTGGGATGCACTGCAGTCAGCATGTCTCCTGATACCTGTGACAACCTACCAGGACCTTATTAACTTACTCCCAGCCTGTATAGCTGCTGTACATGCTGCACATGAATATTACTCTGTGTAGCACCTAGGTCGGGCAGAAGTTTTGGCAAGCCAACTTTGGCACAGCCTCTGATCAAGTGAGGAATTTGTGGTGTGGTACACAGATTACCAGGCCTCAGTAAGTGAATGTATTTCTGAAACTATTCCACTATCAAGAGTTCAAGTGGATTATAAGTAGATAGATACCATCGAGCATAACAAACCACCAAAAGTGCAACCACTAAGTTTGTTGTGCCACTCTGTGAGAAGTAGTAAAACCTTTCACTTTTGCACCAAATGTCTGTGACATTTTATTACATAAAGTTTGAAGCTAAAATGAACAGGGAATTGCTGTGAAAGTTTATTAGAATTGTATTATCTTTACGCCCATTTTGAATCATTCTTGACTTTTTAGGTTCATGTGTGGTAATCACACACATGCTATACTGCTGTGTTTATGCAGCTGTCTACTTTTCAGCAGCAATAAATGAGCAGTTGAATGCCACAGTGATTAAAAGATTAGTATGTTCAAAAGTGGCAAAGGGAATGAAGACAATCTCAATGACCTTTCAAACTTGTCGCAGTTTAAGGAACATTTCCTCCTACAAAAAAAAGTACCTGAAAATACAAATCCCCTTGTGTGAACTCCTCAAATATTCCATTCAGCTGTTACTGACTTATTATAATCTACAGCGCTGCCTCATCCTGCCACCCCTTCACCATCTTCCATAGCTGACTTCAGTACTACCAGAAAACATTCTTCGTCCTATCTCTATAGTCCTTCCCAAGACCCATGCAGCCAATCACTGGCCTGAGCAATATACAGGACATCACTGCTGAGACCAGTGAGTGGCTGCAGTGGTGATGTACTGTGCACACGATGTCACTGCTGTAGACAGGAAAACCAACAGCAGGGAGGAAGGAAAGCAATACTGGAAACAGAAGGGGAGAAAAGTTGAAAGCATCACTTCTTTTTAGTTGCTGCTCTAGTCTTTCTTTAAATTGTACAATCCCAAAAATAGATGAGCCTTGACCCTAACCAAAGATGTCGGGAGGGGGTGCTTAAGGTCCAATTATGCCATCCTTTTTTTCTATCTCTGAGTCAAACTGTTACAATCCTGGTAGACACAGCTGGAATCCGGTGGCCAGATGGAGGAAGCCAGGCGCAGTTTAGAACTGTAAAGTAGTAGTCTGTAGAGTGGCTTGAAGTGTAGATCGCAAGATGAATAATTCAGCGAAGAATCGGAACGGTCTGGGAAAGATGGTTCAAAGGAGCAGGAGCCTGGAACAAGTCACAATACTTGAGCAATGTTTGAATTGCCTCATGGGTATAAGTAGGCCCAAACAGGAAACAAGATGGCTTCCAATCAGCACACATCGGCCATCTTTGTTAAGGGCAAATCTAAAGTTAAACACAGCAGCCTCCAGTGGTGAGGTGTGGAAGTGCAACACAATAGTTCAGAGTGAGCAAAACAGCAGCCACTAGTGGTAAATTAGAAAAATACATACCATTCTGACACAAACTGTTGGCGTTATCCTGTTTTATAGGAGTAACATTCGGTTGACAATCCTTATTGGTAGCCATTACCGTATGACCCCCACCCCCCCCAATTCCCCTCCCTCATGGAAAAATTGCAAGATGCTAATCAGTTTTCATGGAAGTCTGGAGCCTTAAAGGGGTTGTCCACTTTTACTATTAATGAACTATCCTCAGGAGGACAAGTGGACAACCCCTTTAAGTAGAAGATGTCTCAATCACTATAAAATGCAATACTAAGGTTTTGCAGTTTATGTTATCAGTAATCCAAGAATCACGTTTAACTCCCCCAGGGGAATAAAACATTATTTTTAACAATAGAAAAATTATTTAACATTCAATTAATTCCCATTTCCCATAGTAAAAATGCAAGCTGTGCATTTTTCTCCATTATCATGACTGCCTGGCGTAATTCTGCACCAACCTCAAGGGTAACCATCACATGACATCAGCCAGGTAAGGCACATCTAGGGGCATGCTCTGGCAGAACAATTACCCCCATCATCCACGGAATAACCCCCTATAATATATAATAGACTCCAAACAGATTTATAACATTCCAAGTTTATTTAATAGATAGATAGAGATAGATAGATAGATAGATAGATAGATAGATAGATAGATAGATAGATAGATAGATGGATAAATAGATAGATACTGATTTGTCATGACTTCACTTTGTATTTAATTATTGATGATTGTGCAGTTTTCTGATTTTACAAAAAAATATATTCTACTGCGTTGTATGTGCATCATGTAATAATATAGCGGTCATGTCTTAAATCAATGCATACGTTATTGCTGTTGGGAAGTCAGAATCCATTAGTGAACTTAACTGATAGGTCACGAAAAGTAATAGCCAAATTAATATTTCATCAGCTTTTTGTGAAACTCGCTAATGGGAGCCAAGTAATTCACAGCAGAGTTTTATTCAATGTTACATCATTTATTCACTGGACGTTATCTGTAATTTTACACCCAATGAGCGCTTTATATTAGAAAGTGCAGTATTTTTCTCATTCACTAAACCTTTCCTAACTGATTCATAATATTGGCTTTTCTAGGAATGGCTGCATATTAGATTCAGCATTGAAGTCACATAGAGTAAGTTATGTAAATGTAACATTGCTAATACTAAGCTGTAAGAAGTGCAGAAATACTTAGTAATAGAAATCTGGTTAAAGGATTGTGTCATCAGAAAGATGCATTTTTGTACATCGGGATTTTTGTTATACACATTTTTTATCTAATAATGCTATCTTTTATCATTTTTCATCCTGATATCCGTATAAAAACTGAGTAGACACAACTGGCTGATAAGTTTTGCTGTGTAGACTGGGGCAGAAAAGCATTTCATTAACATTACAGGGAAGAGAATTTAAGGGGTTTGTCCAGTGTCTAGCAACCACCTTTCAAATGATATAATATTCGAGATCTCGTACCTTGCATTATAGTCTCTTTACTTTTGTGCCCACTATAGCCCACTCCTGATTCAAGTTATGTGACCCCGTCCACCATGTTCTCTGCAGCTTCCAGTGACATCAAGTACATTGACTTGAGCCAATATCTTCCAGTATTATACATCTCCTGGATTGGCAATGTCCATCTAATTTACATGGGCAGAGAGAAACCAAGGATTTCTGATCCTTCTCATTTTTCACTGCATCTCTGGCACCCACACCTATCTCAAGAATGGGACCCCCAAGTGAGCGGAGAGCAGCCCCACATGCATAGCTGCTCTCCAATCAGCTATTTCCAGCAGTTCCACGGAAGTGAATGGAGCGGTGGCCGCGCTTACCCAGTGTGCTCTCCATTAATTCCTACAAGAGTTTGGGCTTTTTTTCGGAACTCCCTTAGAAATGAATGGAGATCACGCTGTGCATGCATGGTGTGTTCTCCCCTTTTTGGGACCCATTTTAGATAGGTGCAGGTCTCAGAGGACTCCTAGCAATAAGCCATCAAAGTCTCAGCAGACACAACTCATTTAATAGGGTTGTCTGAAGGCCCATCTTTTTCCCCTAGAAACTACATCACTCTGGTGCATGGATCATTTCTGGTATTGTAACTCAGCCCTATTCATGTAACATCAGTGAAAATCCATGCCATACAACTCTTTCTAATTACAGACTGCAGTTATTACATGGAAATAGACCACTTTTTAAGTCAAAAAGAATGTTTGGGAAAAAATGCCAGAAAGAACTATCGTACCAAGAGCAAACTGCATATTGAAAAAACACCCTACACACAAAACACACATACAAAAACAATGTATAGTGAGGAAAATAAGTATTTGATACACTGATGATTTTGCAAGTTTTCCCACCTACAAAGAATGGAGAGGTCTGTAATTTTTATTGTAGGTACACTTCAACTGTGAGTGGCTAGGCCACTCCAGGACCTTGAAATGCTTCTTATGGAGCCACTCCTTAGTTTCCCTGGCGGTGTGTTTCAGGTCATTGTCATGCTTGAAGATCCAGCCATGACCCATCTTCAATGCTCTTACTGAGGAAAGGTTGTTGGCCAAAATCTCTTGATACATGGTGCCATCCATCCTCCCTTCAATACGGTGCAGTTGTCCTGTCCCCGTTGCAGAAAAGCACCCCCAAAGTATGATGTTTCAACCCCCATGCTTCACAGTTGGGACAGTGTTCTTGGGGTTGTACTCCATCCTTCTTCTTCCTCCATCCTGTGTTGGCGTGAGCAAAGGGACCTTGTGTGCCCTGCAGGATTTTAATCCATGATGGCGTAGTGTGTTACTAATGGTAATCTTGGAGACTGTGGTCCCAGCTCTCTTCAGGTAATTGACCAGGTCCTCCTGTGTAGTTCTGAGTTGATTCCTGACCTTTCTCAGCATCATCTTTACACCCATGAGATCTTGCATGGAGCGACAGACTGAGGAAGATTGACAGTCATCTCGTGTTTCTTTCATTTTCTAATAATTGCGCTAACAGTTGTTGCCTACTCACCAAGCTGTTTGCCTATTGTCCTGTAGCCCCAACCTGGTGCAGGCCTATAATTTTGTCCCTGGTTTCCTTAGGCATCTCTTGGTCTTGACCATGGTGGAGAGGTTGGAGTGTGATTGATTGAGTTTGTGGACAGGTGTCTTTTATACAGGTAACGAGTTCAAACAGGTGCAATTAATACAGGTAATGAGTGCAGAGTAACATACATAGCTTATAAGGCTGAAAAAAGACATCTGTCCGACCAGTTCGGCCCGTTATCCTGCAAGTTGATCCAGAAGAAGGCAAAAAACACCTGTGAGGTAGAATCCAATTTTCCCCACTTTAGGGGAGAAAATTCCTTCCCGACTCCAGTAACTAACTATATATATTGCTACCCTCCAGAAATACATCCAGGCCCCTCTTGAACTCTTTTAGCGAACTTACCATCACCACCTCCTCAGAGAGAAAGTTCCATAGTCTCATTGCTCTTACTGTAAAGAATCCTCTTCTATGTTTGTGTACAAACCTTCTTTCCTCCAGACGCAGAGGATGTCCCCTCGTCACAGTCCTGGGGATAAAAAGATCATGGGAGAGATCTCTGTACTGACCCCTGATATATTTATACATAGTTATTAGATCTCCCCTCAGTCGTCTTTTTTCTAGACCTAACAACCCTAATTTTGATAATCTTTCTGGGTACTGTAGTCCACCCATTCCAGTTATGACTTTAGTTGCCCTCCTCTGAACCTTCTCCAGCTCTGCTATGTCTGCCTTGTTCACAGGAGCACAGAACTAAACAAGTAGAGTAGGAGGGCTTCTTAAAGAAAAACTAACAGGTCTGGGAGAGCCAGAATTCTTGCTGGTTGGTAGGTGATCAAATACTTATTTCATGCAATAAAATGAAAATTAATTATTAGAAAATCATACCATGTGATTTTCTGGATTTTTTTTAGTTGACGTGTACCTAAGATAAAAATTACAGACCTCTCTATTCTTTGTTAGTGGGAAAAACTTGCAAAATCGCCAGTGTATCAAATTCTTATTTTACCCACTATAGACTTTAGTGATAATGAGCCACATTTTGATATCCAAAAAAAGCTGTCAAAAACCTCACAAAAATGATGCAAAGCATGAATATGAATCCAGTCTGAGAGGTTGTTTGTGATGGATTATTTTAAACATTTAATAGTATAATACATTATTATTTTAAAGACTGGTGGCAGTAAGTGAGATTTCTTATTTCATCCATGATCATAGTAGAACTAATAAAGCAGTGTCTTTGCATTGTTGACTTGATAGCAGCAAAATTGCAGTGTCATTTATCTACTTTTAGAGCTACGCTGTCTCCTTCTCAAAATGCATTTTCCTCCAATTGTTGGCTTAATAGATAAGGGAAAATGGGAATAGTGAAACACTGTAAGCTAGGTTACTCAGAATTCAATCTGTGTTGTGTAAAATGAGCACAAAGTAACAGAATGAACTGGAAACTATGTAATCTGAAAGTAATACTGTGCTAAAATGCTTCTTTCCCCTGTGACATTAACCCATTCACGCAGCTAAAACTGCAATGCATAAGAAAGTAATTAAAATAAAGTGATACAACTTTCATGAGTGGAGCTAAAAAATAAATGCAGTACAATCCCAGGGAATAGGTACTTTCTGTGTTCCACATGAGAAATAATATTTCTGTTATTTCCGACTCAGAAAAACATTAACAGATACCTTATCTTGCTGGTTATGAAATAACAGGGAATGAAGGGATTTCCCAGGCCTTAAAAAATTGACCAGTAATGGTCTGCCAGGACCTGCATTTACACTACCTGAAATTGGTCTATCTTAGAGTAAGGATCAGCAACCTCTGGCACTCCAGCTGTTCTGAAGCTACAACTCCCAGAATCCTCCTTTCACTTCTATGGAAGTTACCATAATAGCCAAGAAAGTGGGTAGAGTGGGAGTTGTAGTTTCACAGCAGCTGAGTGCTGAAGGTTGCTGATCCCTGTCCTAGAGATATGCCACCAATGTCTGAGATGATCAGATGAAACCTCATTTTACACCCATTCTTTGCAGCTGCCATATAGCACACACCCTTCTGCACGGTCTATACAGATAATACAGTGTATTTCTAGGAAAGCTTTTAATAATGTACGTCTACAAGTTTATCCTTTATTTAAAGAAACAAACATTATTTTTTTCAGCGACAGACTTTAAAGGGGTTGTCTTGTCATTTTTATTGATGATCTATCGTCAGGATAGGTCATCAATATCAGATCAATGGGGGTCCGATCAGCTGTTTGAAGAGGAGGCAGCTCCATGTGAGCACCACTTCGTGTTCATTACACTTCCCGTCACTTATAGCGGGGTCCATATGTCTCCAGAGCTCCACAAATAATGAAAACAAACATGTGACATGGGGATCAGTGTTTCCTACAGCTTCCATTATGAAGAAGACTACAATATCTAATGTTATCTCCATGTTCTCTAGAGCTTCCATCATAAAGCCAAAATCTGGCCCTACAGGTTATGCTGATTTGGCTGACTGCTAATCTTCTCAATCATCCTCATACACCTTCGGTTTAGCTGAGCATGTTCAGCGTACCACAGAGGAGTGTGTGAGTGTTGATGGCCAGAAGGGAGTAGTAGTAGTAGTCACAGGTCTGACTCTCAGTGGGACTGTGCAGTGATATGGAAGGGCGCACCATTCTTCTCTATGGAGCACATTCTGGTTCTGGGATTCTCCTGCCTGATGACAATTGGGGTATCCTTGGTGTTGAAGGTTTTGAAGTGCATGGCAGGGTCCCGGTTTGTGATGCCAGCACTTTTTTAGTATAATAGTAGTGCAGGAAGCAATGATGAGGCAGTTGTGCAGAAGAGCAGTTCTTTACTGAAGAATTGAAATGCAAAGAGACCAGGACGGTTCTTAGCCTGCAACGGACTGGCAGATGTTTACAAAATGCAATTTCCACAGATGTTACAGATCTCATAGCTGCTCATAGGTAGTTAAAAAGCCAAGGTGTCTCTTTAAATTAGCCTTTGTTACTCTGTACTTTACTAGCTGACTTGTACACAAAAGCATCCAGGCATGGGGTATAACACTTTACTTTAGGTAATGCAAGCACAGGGTGGTTTCCCCTAACTGCAAACAAACACTTTGCTCCTTTTTTGAACTAGTTGCTGTACTTATAGTACACATCCACAGAATCTATCTTGGGATGTGGGTATTTTTCACAGTGGGCTAAACTGTTTTTGTGGGCTTTGGCACTGGAGGTAACTCCTTAACATGGATGCTGTAGAGTCAATGTCCTTTTATACAGATTATCTCTACTGGGCTTTCTCAACAGCTCTCTGTTATATCTGGCCTCCTTTCGTAGTGTTCTTCTCTGGTCTTGTCCTGATTGGTACCTGCACAGGACAGGTGGGTCTGTCAATACTACATCTTTGCATCCATTCTGTTCGCTGGTTAGACTCAGGGTCACTATACTGAACTGACTAATTAGACAGATATACAGAGGCTGACTTCAGCCCCATCGAGTAGTTGCTGTGGATATGGCCTATTATAACCATGTGTATGTACAAGCAAATACATTTTTAACTCTTTCCTTTGCCCTCTGTAGTGTACCGCTACATGTATGTGTTCAAAATAGTAACAGAGGAATAATCCACTGCTAGATAACACTGGTGGTAGCTTAATCTACCCTGAGAATCAAATAATTGTGCATGTTGAAATCAAGCATTCCTGACCTCTAGGGGAGACTCTAGAGACCCATTTAAACATCAAATGAATGGCTGGTCCAGCCAAAAATGGTATATTTGGTCAACATTTAATATATGACATTGAGTTAACATCTTAAAGGGAACCTGTCATCTCTGAAACACTCCCTGAACTAGAGTAAGCGGTGTATAGTGTAAGTGATGCTGAATCCGAATATGTAAGTTTTATCTTCATACTCACTTCCATTCCGACGCTGTGCTCCCACAAACCGGCAGTAAAATACATTGAGATGACTCTTCTTTGAGTCTTATCCATTATATAAGTGAGCACCAGAGTCCACTGAGTGCATTTTACTGCAGGTTTGTGGGAGCACAGCGTCGGAATGGAAGTAAGTATGAAGATAAAAGTTACATAACCGGACTCCACGACACTTACACTATACACCTCTTCCTCTAGTTCAGGGGTGTTTCGGAGCTAACAGGTCCCCTTTAAGACTAGAATGTGCTGTGGAGTCCATATTCCTTAGAACTTCCATTATGAAGAAGACATGTATTTGACTTTAGGTCTGACGTATCCCAGAGATTCCATCAAGAAGAAGTCTAAGATCTAATATGTGGCCTTATCTTCACCAGGGCTTTCATTATGCTATAGAAAAGTATGTGACTTTAAGCCTGACGTATCCCAGATATTCTATCATGAAGAAGTCTGATATGTAATATGGAGTCTTATCTTCACCAGAACTTTCATTATCAAGAAGACTAACACGTGACATGGCCATTGTTCCAGCATATTAGCAAATATACTCCACAGATTTAAGTAGTTGATCAAACAAATTATGTGTTGCTGAACATACAAATGATTGATCATCCTAGCCATAGCCACTGAAGTGTGAGATTTCGTATAGCCTTCAGACTGTAAACAAAGTTTCAATTGAAAATTAGATTGAGCACTTACCTAATATTATCAAGACAGAGGTCTAGGCCTACAGTGACCTGTGATACATCCAAACTGACAGCCATCTCGCTCTTGATAAATCACTGTGGGGAATACAGAGATATTTACAGTAGCTGAGAAAATATAAAACACAATCCAGTCTTTACAGAAAAGAAACAGCTCAATAGAAACATGTTTATAAAAGAGAATGGAAAAGATGTAAAAAGTCTACAAAGCCATGAAACTACTATGTACCTTAAAAATCTACAACCCTATGATAGCCAAAAGTAGTAGTGTATTTTAGAAACATTACCCTCTCCTCATTTATGTGCCCAGTGCAGGGGCGTAGCTATAGGGGGTGCAGAGGTAGCAGTCGCTACCGGGCCCAGGAGCCTGAGGGGGCCCAAAGACCCTTGTACCGCATAAGAAGACACATAGAGCATTAAGGGAAGGGGGGCCCAAGCTGAACTCTTGCACCCGGGGTCCATGAGCCTTTAGCTACGCCCCTGGCCCAGTGATATGTAAAAAAGAACCCAAGAGTAATAACAAATGACCCACTGAAGAATGATGGGATTCAGTAATGCATTTGACAAAACAAAAAGGTGCGAACAGGACCCTACGGTCTCACAATCAGGTTGCTCGTTTACAACATTTTTTGAAAATGGTGAGGTATTTAGAATCAGGACTTTAGGACAGAAAGTTATGAACTACTAGACAGAATTAGGAACACATGAAGCATCATACTCCATTGGAAGTCTTTCCTTATCTTTAAGGGGTTGGCCATTTTCTGGCTACTGTTGACCAGTGTTTTTGTATGATGATTATATGTCACTTCTAATATAACCTTTGCTAAAATTTTGCACCATTTTTTATATTTCATAAAGCATGCCACCTTGCTTGCAAATACTTTTGTGCTGCCCATACTAAGGTATTGTCCATAAAATGGCCACTGATGGAGGATCATTTGATGAGGCAAATCAACTTCATGTGATGTCTCATCTGTTCGAAAACATTACCCCTGCAGGAGACATCACATGGAGGTGATTTGCCTGGTCACATGGTTCTCCCTCAGTGGCCATCTTATGGACAGGTCCTCTGAAGTCAGCATAGAAGTTTTGCCTTGACCTAATAAAGTATAACAAACAGCACAGAATGTCAGCAAAAGCAATATTAGTAACTGCCATATACTTATTTTAAATTCACATTGGTCAACAGTAGCTAGAAAGTACCAAAAATTTTTTACCATAAAAGAAAAACTAGAAAGGTGAAAGTTACATTCTCCTACCATAACCTTTGCTAAAAAATCTTTCTACAGGTCTCTGTTAGGAATTGAACCCGAGACCCTTTGCAAGTTTAAATGTCCAAATTCCCCTAAGATAAATGCCTTAAGGGGTCAACATAAAAATTAGTCACTTTGAAGGAGTTTCTAATGTTTCTGTACTGGCAAGAAGGTGCCTGCAATCGAAAAATAGGCCGCTAAAATCCATAATGTGCTTCAGTTCTTTGAAGCCTTGCAGTGAGCCCAGCCAGTAGATAAATTACACAAATAGCATCCATTTCTGAATGTTTTCTGAAATCTTCTGTAACAGTTAGGAAAAATATTGATAAGAAGGAAAAAATATACATTTTTTTCATAATGTTCAATTTTTTCTTTCATTTTTTTTTTAAATACTATATTTGTCATTTAATGAACAAATGAAAGATCTAATGTGGCCTGTGCAAAATAATATCAAATACAACTACAGGTAGGTTGGCTCAGAAATTAGTTTTTTGCTGTTAGATAGACCGATTGCTAAAATTGCTAAAAGGGGGGGTTTCAAACATTCTGATAATGAAGTGGTTAATATTATGCCTGTAAAGAAAAATCCTATTCTTACAACGGGATAGAATACTAATTCAATGGGATTCTTAACAGTAATTCCCAAAATTTCTGACCCCATAACCACTACTACATCTTCTGCTGTGAGTAGTTCCATAAACATTCACTTACCTGAATGACGTCAGTCATATTAGAAGCTCTTAAAGCTGCACTTGAATAACCTTGCCCGCTTTTGGTTTTCGTGGCCTTTTCAGCCCAGTTCACAGTTTTCATTTTTATGTCATTGTGGTTTTTCTCAACCGAACTGGAACAAATCCAGAACAATCAGAGACTTCTAGGCTCTCAGGTACAATTCTTCTCCTTTTGGACCACAGTCTACATTTTAGCTAAATAGGCTTGTAAAAATAATGTCCAAAAAAACTTTCAAAAAGTTTCGCCTAGGCCTTAAAAGGTTATATATGGGTAGATCCAAATTCTATTGCTTTGCTTTAATAATGGCAGATGTTTCATGTTTGGTTCTAGTTAGTTTCCATGGGCTTTACAATATACTTGGGCCTGCACTTAAAAATGAATAAAAAGTTATATAGAAAACTATACAAATCATATAGTACAAATAATTGTCATAAAGAAGATCCCACTGATTTGTGGGTAGTTGTCCTCTTTCGCCCTTTGCTCGGAATGCAGAAGAAACAGTAACTACATATTCTTCCCATCTTTTATCTATGTCCAAGAACATTTCCTTTACACAGATAAATGTTCTGCGCGCACATATATTATACCGACTCATCTTGATCTCATTAAGCTTATAGAAAGCACGGCTCCCTGGTTCAAGCGCACATTGCAGATCTTTCAACAGCATGCAGCCAGCTCCAATATAATTCATGATGCTGTGTGGTATACTCCGGAGGTTGATTGCAAAAATATGTTACTTTGTAACTTGACTAAGGCGTGTTTTTCAGCCAGATCTCGTCAGGTTCCAGCCGTTCCATCTAAATATTAGCGAATGGTGGAGCAGATAAAAACTGGTGTTACTGGTGGGATGTGGGATAGGACAGGTCATAGCTGGTCGAGAAACTGGGCCGATTTATTCATGTTTTTTGGCCAAAACCCAATATTTATGAATTTTATTTTTTTTGCACAAATGTAATGGGAAAATGGGTGGGTCTTCTCAGTCTCATCAAACACTATTTTGAAATCTTTTGGAAAGCAGTACTACACTGCAGCAGGGATCAGCAACCTTCGGCACTCCAGCTGCTGTGAAACTACAACTCCCAACTCCAGCTTCTGTGAAACTACAACTCCTATAAAAGTGAATGGTGCATTTTGGGAGTTGTAGTATCTCTATCATAGTGTGGGCCATGTGCAGTCCGCAAAATGCAGAATGTACGCAGCCGGTATCTGTGTTTTGTGGATCCGCATTTTGCGGACACTGCGGCCGTCTGAATGAGCCCTTAGGATGACTGAATTGATTCTAAACAAATTGAATTTGATACGAATTTCACAGAAATTTGTCTGCAAAAATTAATTTTTGAAGATTTTTCACTCGTTTTGGACAAATCGAGTAGAAAAGGCGTGAGGGAGGAAGAAATTGTAAGATCAAATGATGCTGGGATGGCTTGCACTGATTGGATCAGAGGCTGAAAGACAGCCTCATCAGCAGGGTAAGATTAAAATGAATTCACTTGGAGCAAGTGCTCCAGGCCCCGCAGTGCACCATTACTAGGAGACCTCCAATCACAGTACAAGTACAGTGGCCTCCAGCAGTAATAATGTCAACCATAGTGGTCACCAGCAGTAATAATGTCTCCCATCGTGACTCCCAGCAGTAATAATGTGTCCTCCTGCACATTGTCTTTGTTTAAGATATGGAGCAGGGGCCTTGGAGGTGGGGCCACAGCAGTTGAATTTAGGAGGCCTTGTGAGGTCGCTGGCTGGGTAGATGAGTACGTGATTCTCACAGCTTTAAATACCGCTCAGAGCTTATGTACCTAGAGATGAGGGCTTGGGCGGCCCCCTGGTCATTGGCCCACCTGGAAATTTCCCTGTAAGGACTATGGCCAGTCTGCCCCTGCCATAAACTAGTGTAAAATGCCAGTCTATGATAATTTCACCCCTTAGTTCGGTTGTGTATTAAATAGGGACAGAGGAGAAGGCCGCCACCAGATGACACTTGATCCTTTGATCCTTCTCTCCTCCAGCATCATATGTCTAGAGAAATTCGGGAGCTCGCCATACATATTAGATTGTGGGGTGCCGAAAATTTGCTGACAATATGCCAATGTATATGGAGCCCTAATATGTGAGACAAGCTTAATATTTGTATATTTTCTTATACTGAATTAAATAAATCCAAAAATGTATGTTTCTTTGTATATTTGATACTTTTAGTGTTATTATGTTGTTGTTATTATTATATTAGTATAATTCAGTGTAATCAGGCTTTTAGGTTTATATCCAGAGAGCAGACATAGATCAAATAAACCATAAGCACATGAACACAATGACAACATAATGGAATGGTGATTGTTATTGCATGGAGCCATTGTGAAGGCATCATTGCTCACTAAGATAAGTCTGAGAATCAAATAAGTATGAATGAATCAATTAGACTGCTCGCATAGTCCATACAGACAAAGCGGACATTAATAAACCGGCTACCTCAGGCACATAGGTCGATTGCAGCCGCTGCAATCACTTCTGAGATGTCAGCAGGTGAAGGAACGCCTTCCACTCTACATCCGTAAATAAAACTGTTTCTTTAAGGGTCGGCAAGGTCAACATTTACTAAGCAATCTGCCATCATAGGACGCCATTCAATGCTGCAAGACAACATACAGTCCATTCTAATGAATGAGGGAAGTGGGTGTCAATCAACTGTTTTCTTTACCCCCAGCCCGCCCTGTCCTTATCAGAAAGTCAATAAAGGTATAGGGAGAGGAACAAATGGAGGTCAGATTGTGCTTCATCCTGAGTATCTATTCAAATAAGAAACCATTCAAGCTTCTTCAAAGATATCCTTCATAAACTGCACGATTCTTCTGATTTATATAAATGCAAAGCCTCAGATACATATTTTTATACATAGGGGGCAGCTATACATTTTAGTGTACTGTGCATTTTTAGAAAATCCTCTGTTAATACTTAAAGGGATTGTCCAGGATTGTACAAGTGATGGCCTATGCTCAGGATAAGGCTAGGGCTACACGACGACAGTTGTCGCGCGACAATTTTTATAATAGAAGTCTATGGTGTCCCAGTGCGAAATGCAACATGCTGCGACTGCGACATGACAGTCCATCCAGTGTCGCAGTCGCAGCATGTCGCATGTCGCAGTGCGACACCATAGACTTCCATTATAAAAATTGTCGCGCGACATTGGTGTGACACAATGTCGCGCGACAACTGTCGTCGAGTAGTTGTGCACTATATGTCGCGTGACTTATTTTCGCGTGACACATGTCGCTGTGTAGCCCTAGCCTTAGGATCTAGTCACATGATCATATGAATGGGTCTGCATCTGTTTTGCAATTTTGTGTAACAGGGGCTAACCCATTCATTTTAATGCAAAAGATGTGGACAGCACAAAGTGGGCGGTCTGCATCTGTTGTTCCGTTCCGTGGCCCTGAAAAAATATAGAGCATGTCATATTCTTGTCTGCAGTCACAGCCAAGAATAGGAATTTACTATATAGCCGGCCACGTGTGGTCCTCAAAATGTGGAACACACATGGCTAACAATTGTGGACCGCAAAACATTTAAGATTGTGTGAATACACCATAAAGGCTCATCCATATGTCCGTGGTCTTGGCCCGCCTCCGATCCACATTTTTTGCAGACTGGATGTGGACCCATTCATTTCAATCGGGACGCAAAAGATGCAGACAGCACACGGTATCCATCATAGGATCCATATCGATGCGTTCAGCTCTGTTTCTGCACTCTAGCAGGAGCAGGATGGGTCCCTGGCTGTCAGTGACAGTGGGAGAGCCGAGGAGAAGTAGTTCATCAGCAATTCTGCTTAATGACCGCTATGCAGTTACTAAAGTTGGATCCAAAATGGCCGACTTCAAAATGGCCACCATGGTCACCACCCATCTTGAAAAGTATATGGGAGGGGGAAAACTTTTCAAGATGGGTGGTGACCATGGTGGCCATTTTGAAGTCGGCCATTTTGGATCCAACTTTAGTTTTTTCAATGGGAAGAGGGTCATGTGACACATCAAACTTATTGAGAATTTCACAAGAAAAACAATGGTGTGCTTGGTTTTAACGTAGCTTTATTTTTTCATGAGTTATTTACAAGTTTCTGACCACTAAAATGTGTTCATTGTGTTGGATTGTCAATGCAACCCTCTTCTGCCACTCTTCACCCATTGATAGCAACACCGCAGAAGAAATACTAGCACAGGATTCCAATATCTGTAGTTTTAGGTGCTGCACATCTCGTATCTTCACAGCATAGACAATTGCCTTCAGGTGACCCCAATGATAAAAGTCTAAGAGACTTTGGGGGCCATTCAACTGGCCCACGACCACCAATCCACTTTCCAGGAAACTGTTCATCTAGGAATGCTCGGACCTGACACCCATAATGTGGTGGTGCACCATCTTGCTGGAAAAACTCAGGAAACTTGCCAGCTTCAGTGCATAAATAGGGAAACACATCATCATGTAGCAATTTCACATATCAAGTGGCCTTGAGGTTTCCATTGATGAAGAATGGCCCCACTATCTTTGTACCCCATATACCACATTATGGGTGTAGCTAATGTATATCTATCTATTGCTAAGAGAGGTTGTACATCTTATTATCTAACAAGTCCCCTGACAAACCTTTATTTCTATAAAACGGAATCACATTGTGACAATCTTTAAGCTGTTCAAGACTAAGTATACCTCTAAATAGAGCCATCAACAAGCAGAGTCACCCATTTCAGGCATAAACTGTGCCAGGCAGAAGAAAAACATAGGAAGGGTACTGGTACTGGATATATATCTGCTTTATTTGATATCTACAGTAATGGGTGAAGGACGAAAAAAGCAGGAGTCCTCTGATATGAATATGTGCATCCTGTTCATGAGAGTAACCCTGTTTCACCCCAATGAGCAATTGACCCCTAAATATGAGATGTACATCATTTCCATCATTCCGGCAGATTAACATGGCTTCGAGAAAACATGTCTAGAAAAATAAATCTTTGATACAGATTAGTAGAGGGAGCGTATAAAACTCTCTCTCACTCTCTTTGACTCTCCAGCCTAGAAATTTTGATTCTATAGAATATAATTTTTTTTTTAAATGTTTGTATAATTTTCATTTGATAGAATCAATTCTCACACCTCTAATTACTGGTTATGTTTTAGAGTCATTAGGGTATTGGGGCCACAGTTCTAAACCAGATACAATACGTGGCCAAAAATATGTGGACACACCCATGGCTCTCTTTTGCTTCTATACTAGCCTAAACTCGTCTGGGACTTTCTACAAGATTGTGGAGTGGATCAGGGTGGACTGCTCACTGAGCCAAAAGAACATTTGGGGTCAGGAACTGATGTTGGATGATAAGGTCTGGGTCACAATCAACGATCTAATTTCTTCCAAAGGGGTTCAATATATTGGTAAAGACTGGCACTTACTGACTGGATGAAAAGTCTGCTATCACATACTAACTATGGTTCAGCAACTACCATGTCTGGATGCTAGGGGAACTGGTTGGTGAAGGCCCCTGGTCAAGTGTCCCCTTTGTCTTCCCTCCAGAATTCTAGAAATTGGAGATTGTAAGGCTACTTTCACATTAGCGGCAGCACGGATCCGGCACCTAAAGGGTGCCGACGGATCCGTACTGCCGCTGACACATGTGTGGAGCCGGAGCAGCGCTCCGGCCCCACACATGTTGACGCAGACAGCGAGAACATACATACACACACACACATACACACAAACACATACATACTTACATACTCCAGCCCGGGACGCCGGCAGCACGTCTTCACGCGCCTCCTGCACGCAGTGATGACGATTCCCCACAGCGCCCTCTGCTGAGCGCAGTGGGGAAACGTCATAGCTGCGCACAGGAGGCACGTGAAGACATGCTGCTGGCGTCCCTGGCTGGAGTATGTGAGTATGTATGTCTATGTATGTATGTATGTCTGTCTGTATGTTTCTCTGTAGCCGGATCCGGAATGACCCCCCATTGCAAGTCAATGGAGGACAGATCCGGATTACTGGTGTGTCACACCAAACAGATCCATCCCCATTGACTTGCATTGGGGGTCATTCCGGATCCGTCTTGGTGCGGATGCCTGGACCGGAGAGCAAACCGCAGCATGCTGCGGTTTGTTCTCCGGTCTGAAGACGGAACGGAATGCTTTCAGGAGCATTCCGTTGTCTTCAGTTCAGTTTTGTCCCCATTGACAATGAATGGGGACAAAACTGAAGCATTTTTTTCTGGTATTGAGCCCCTATGACGGAACTCAATACCGGAATTTAAAAACGCTAGTGTGAAAGTAGCCTAAGTCTCAATTAGAAGAGCGCAGCTAAGCTGTTAGGGGGCGTGTCTGACAAAAGCCTGATGTCTGTTTCCCATAGCAACTGAAAGAAACATGACTCTCTCATGTTGTAACTCAAGATCAGTGCTTCAGCGCTTCATTCTATATGTAAACTGTAAATGGAATTCAATTTAATTTAGTCAACAAGCATTGATCTCTATTGTAATGACAAGCCCTCAGCTTGGAGAGTAAATGTGCGGCACAAGGTTCCTATATATTGATGCGCCAGCTAATCACAGCCCCCTACTATATATTCTGTTTCTTTACACAAATACGTAATTCCTTTCTGTCATTATCAGAGGAAAAAAATGTCTCCACATTTTACTGGTGAGGGGCTTAAATGATAAAATCAATAGATCCCATGGGACATTAACTGCCAGGAAATGCCCTGTCCATCTGTATATATTGAGGAGGAGAATGCTTTATCCGAGCACATTACTTGCTTTTACAAGATGGAAATCAAAAGACATAATTCACATTAATATGATTGATCGGGTAGGTCACATCTTCACATGCTACCAACGTTTCTGTTACAATAATATGGATTTAAATTATTGCTTTTTACTGCCTTCACTTGAGATGTAACCCGTTCATAGGCTGTGACAGATCTGGGAAAAAGTTGCTGAGGCAATAAAAAAGCATTAGATTTAATGCTTATTGAATTCATGTAATTTACTAAATGCATTTAATAAATGAAATGATAAATCAATACATAGATACTAGGATAAGATAGATAGATAGATAGATAGATAGATAGATAGATAGATAGATAGATAGATAGATATGAGATAGATAGATAGATAGATAGATAGATAGATAGATAGATAGATAGACAAATAAAAGACATGGGCGATACAACTGTGCTTTTAGTTTAGTCACATTCTGATTGTCTATAATTGTGACTCAGATAATAATCAGACTAAATATTATCATTAATTAATGCAGAAATACAGATAATTCCAAAGAATTCACTTAAAGGGTTTCTGTCATCAGAATTTAGCCTACAAAACCGAGTGTCATTTGCAAATCGCAAATGACACCTGATGACAGAAAGCAGAAAGCCTTCTTTTATAGAAATCTGTACGGTAGTTTTTGTTAAAATAGCGTTTTATAATATGCTAATTAGGCCCCCTAGGTGCAGTAGGCGTGAACCCTGCACCTAGGAGCGGCCGTAATAACGCCCCTTACCCCTCCTCCCTTGCGTTGATTGACAGGGCCGGGCAGCCATCTCTTTCGTCTCCCGGCCCTGTACGATCGCGAAATCCCGCGCCTGCGCATTGCGATAAGCAATCCGCGCATGCGCATTGATGAAGCCGGGACCCGGGCGGCCGCCGGCTCTCAACGCGCGTGCGCAGATTGCTTATCGCAATGCGCAGGCGCGGGATTTCGCGATCGTACAGGGCCGGGAGACGAAAGAGATGGCTGCCCGGCCCTGTCAATCAACGCAAGGGAGGAGGGGTAAGGGGCGTTATTACGGCCGCTCTTAGGTGCAGGGTTCACGCCTACTGCACCTAGGGGGCCTAATTAGCATATTATAAAAACGCTATTTTAACAAAAACTACCGTACAGTTTTCTATAAAAAAAGGCTTTCTGTCATCAGGTGTCATTTGCGATTTGCAAATGACACTCGGTTTTGTAGGCTAAATTCTGATGACAGAAACCCTTTAAAAAGGGTTGTCTTATTTCCGCAAACGATATTTATCATGTAGAGAAAGTGAATACAAGGCACTTACTAATGTATTGTGATTGTCCATATTGCTTCCTTTGCTGGCTGGATTAATTTTTCCATCAGATGATACACTTCTTGTTTCCATGGTTACAACCACCCTGCAATCCATCAGTGGTGGCCGTGCTTGCATACTATAAGTACAGACACCAGCTTCACTGATGGTCGGGACCATGGAAGTGCACATAGGCCTGCACCTTTTACCTATAGAGTGCAAGCACGACCACCGCTGATGGATTGCAGAGTGGTCGTGGCCCCTGGATACAAGCAGTGTATCATGTGATGGAAAAACAAATCATTGCTCCTGTGCAGAAGATTTTACTGTCTAAACAGGGATCTGCTGCCCAGGAACAATGATTTTCTATGGGGGATAAGTGATAACTTCGGCAATCGCTCACCCCCATACAGTGGAAGTGATTGCTGCATGTAAACAAAGCTTAATGCGAACCTGTCCCCAGAGTATTCTATTGTAATACATGAGTAGTACTGCAGATATGGAATCCAGATAGGTTCATTTTATTTTCCTACTGCCTCCCATTCTCCTGCGGTCAGCTTGTAAAGCTGCAGTGAAGCACATTGTCTGGACTGCAGTGTATGCTACAGGAGTCCTCTCCATTAGGTTAGTCTGGACTGTGCAGTACTGCTAATGTATTACTGCAGATACTAGCTCAGAATTGTGGTGACAGATTCCCTTTAATTTCCACTGAGGATCAGGTAATTATCGGGAATGGCTTGTTTGTTCCTGATAATTGCCTGACACATTAGTTCGTGTAAAATGACCCTTACTTTTTTCACATCTGTATCTTCCCCAGGTGTCTTAAAGGGGTTCTCCAAGTTAAATTTATTGATGACCTATCCTCAAGATAGGTCATCAATATCAGATCGGCAGGGGTCCGACACCCGGCACCCCCGCCGATCAGCTGTTTGAAGAGGAGGCACACGCCGTACCAGCGATGCCTCCTCTTCACTGTTTACATGCTGGCCGTAACAGGGTTAGTAGTGAGCAGGTGTAATTACACATCACCGCCCCATTCATTTCAATGGGAAGAATCGCTCCCATAGACTTGTATAGGAGCGATTCTTCCCATTGAAATGGGAAGGTCATCAATAAATTTAACTTGGAGAACCCCTTTAAAGAGGAAGCACCAGGAGTGGGCTGGCCATTGACTCTACAGGGAAATTTCCCGGTGGGCCGATGCCCTCATGATGGCCGCTGTCCTGGTTTATGATAATCTGATCCTCTCATTATTAATTAAAGCGGTTTTCCGGGATTGTACTACTGATGACCTATCCTCAGGATAGGTCATCAGTATCTGATTGGTGGGGGTCCCACATGCGGGACCCCAGCCGATCAGCTGTTTGAGAATGTACCAGCGCTCCTCTTAGCGCCAAGGCCTTCTCTCAGCTCACCAAGCACAGCGCCGTGCTGAGGATAGGTCATCAGTAGTTAACTCCTGGAAAACCCCTTTAATGTAGGAGCATCAGGTACTTAAGCACCTAGCCAGCAGCCAGGTGCCCTCCTGAATTTATCTATATCACCATCCTCAGTATGGAAATAAGCCTGCACTGAAGTATTTGGTTTTGCTCGGGCGGTATTTTGTGCTGCACTACGATATTTGCAGACCCCCGCCTACTTCTGTTGTCACTGCTTACTTGTGTTGCCCCACAGTCCTGGCCACCAGAGAGGCTGGCGTTTTTTCCTATAGCGTGCAAGCACGACCACCACTGATGGATTGCAGGGTGGTCATAACCATGGAAACGAACAGTGTATAATGTGATAGAAAAATAAATCCAGTCAGCAAAGGAGGCAATATGGACAATCCCATTACATTACTAAGTCCCTTGTATTAACTTTCTTTACACGATAAATGCTATTTGCTGAAGTGAAACAAGTACTTTAAACGCTGACAGCGGGGGAAAAGATAGTCCTGTTTAGATTCTGCTGGTATACCACCTATTAGCAAGTCAGTAGGTTCTCTGCCCATCTACCGGGCTTCACGAAAATGCTAGAAAAGAAGAAATCAATATTTTTTCATTGCACATTTTATTGGGTTAAGGGCTGATTATACAAACATTATCTAACAAAGCCCTATTTCCCAAAAGGTTTCCCTTCTGCAAAACAGTAATAATGACCACATTGACCTCACTACTAAAAAGTTTAAAAAGATGCCCCTCCATGTCTGCATACAGATCACGGCCTGTATTTCATGCAATCAGCTAATGGGCTTCTATCCATCCCCTTACTGACAATGTGTCGGCCTCCCTCGCACAAAAGAGGTTCTTTAGCAGCTTCTACTGCAAAAAAACATAATAGACACATAAACCTTATATCTAAAAAGGGTGTAGGTGTCTTATATCAATCAATAATGGCAGTCTCCTCTTACTTCTTAAAAAAAAAGAAGCCGGGGTTTGTATTGTAAGCAATAAGGTATTACTTTAAAGGGGTTGAGAACGCTGCACTAACCAGAGCTCCAATAAGCAACACGGGATCCTCATTGGGGAGCAGGCAGTAGGATCTCAATCGATCTCATACTGAGATCATCAATATGAAAATTCTGGAAAACCCCTTTAAATTATGAAGACTATTAGAGGTCACCTCAGAAGTTCAGTGACCCATAAAAGCTACTCTCCCTTGACTTCTAATGGTCTAATGGGCATTTTCTCATATATTATATATTATTACTATATATAGGATCTATGTGCAGTTCACTCTGTAACCTAGAGTCACACAGCTTCCATTTATCCTACCATCTAATCTTCTTAGTATGTGCTACTGCAATGTGGATGGACTTATCTGTTTGCACGCAGTGATATGAGTCCTGAAAGCACGACAAAAAGATCCTACTAAAATGGTACATTTTATTGGTAGTAAAACCGAAGGCTTTGTGACAGGCCATAATGTATTGGAAGTTTAGCCTTTGGTATTGCTGTCCTGATGCCTGATGAGATAAGGTGACTCACATAAGGTTATATAAGCCCCACAGGCACTGCAGCTTAAAGTGGTTTCCCAACATATTATAACTGATGACCTATCCTCTGGATAAGTCATCAGTAGCTGATCAGTGCGGGTCCGACACCCAGGACTTCTGCCAATCAGCTGTTTGAGAAGGCAGTGGTGCTTGCTGTAGTGCTGCACCCTTCTCACAGCTTCTCAGCTGATCGGCAGGGGTCCCGGGTGTCAGACCCCCTCTAATCAGATACTGATGACCTATCTAGAGGAAAGGTCAGCAGTTTTAAAATCCTGGAAAAACCTTTTAAGACTCGGGGTCATCACTGTTATCAGACTTACTCTTCCTGTTATTTTTCTAGGCCAAAATATGGCTAACAGGACTCCATTTGTGACCAGCATGTAAATTTTCCTTCATGAATTTAATTTCAAACTTGGTAGTACACTCTCGCACTTGTTCAGCTGATCGGAGTAAATTGCTCTCCATTCACATATACCCGGACCATCATTGGTTCTTTTGAGGTTTCCATCACTTTCTATGGGATGGAACATCAACCAACCCCATTATAGTCTTTGGAGTCTGTCGGGACACTATTCAGATCCAGCACACTGTTATAGCTTCCTTTCGGAATGGAATCCATAGTACATATGTGAACCCGGTCTAGTTAGAATTATTTATATGGTTCCATCAGCTTCAGTAGTGCGTACATAGCATGATATTGATGAGCTACAATGTAACAACCACAAAGCAAAGTATGGTAGAAACAAATGAAACAATGTTCACAAGATACGTTAGATATGAGCCCTGGCCATATGAGTTTACAGTCTGTAAGGAATAGGGAGTAAATACGAGAAGTCAGAGATAGGAGAAGGAAGATCTAGTTGGGAGGAAGGTGGAGGTGGTGTTGGAATACTGGATGAGGGACACTTTAGGCCTGGTTAGATACATTTTGAGTGAGCTTTTGAAGATTTAAGGCAGGGGCGTAGCTATAGGGGGTGCAGAGGTAGCAGTCGCTACCGGGCCCAGGAGCCTGAGGGGGCCCAAAGACCCTTGTGCTGCATAAGAAGACATACAGAGCACACATGAGTCTTTAGCTACGCCCCTGATTTAAGGGGTTGGAGAATGTCACATGGATTGGGGGAGACAGTTCCTCAAGAAGTGAAAAACACTGGAGAAGTCTTGTATCCAAGAATCTGAAGAAGTGGTAACAATGGTACCAAGGAGATTTTCATGGGCAGAGCAGTTTGCGTGTAGGGTGATATTTGTGAATTAATGAAGAATTGTAGGACAAAGCTGAATTGTATAGGCCATGTTGGTTAAAAGAGGAGGCATAATGGCTGAAAATTGGTCACATTGTTTTACATTGGCTTTAAGGTGTTGTCCAGGCTCCTGATATTGATGATAGGTCCTTAATATCTGATCAGTAAGGGTTCAGCACCCTGCTCCTCCACCAATCAGCTTTTTCTAGAAGCCTCCAGTGCTGGAACTAGCACAGTGAATGAACAGGAAACTCAGCTCCATTAAAAGTATAGTGACCGTGCTAGGTTACTGCAGCTCAGCTCCTGTTTATTACAATAGGAACTGAGCTGCAGTAACATAGGATGTCCACTATACTTTGAACAGAGATGTCTCCTTCCTGCTCCATTCAAGAGCTAGTTCCAGCACTGGAGGCTGCAGAGAACAGCTGAACGGTGGGGATGTGGAGTGTTGGATGGTCACCAATTTCATATTAATGACCTATCCAGAAGATATAAATTGTGTGAAGATAGCATCTTCTCTTCACTTTATTAAGTACCCATCAAATACAAAAGTAGCAACGTTTCCGTTTATTACAAGCCTTTCTCAAGCCATAGGCACTGGTGTTGTCTTCAATTGTTGTTTATCCAGAAGATAGGTCATCAGTATCAGGAGCCTAGAAAACCCTTTGATAAACTTAGAGCTTTCAGTAGCTCTAAGTGGTGAATTAATTACCTTGTAAATTAATGACTGAGATGGCATCTCAACCCCAAGAGACACCAGTGTTACAAAAGGACAGGGCAGAGAAGAGGTGTCATTGCACACACTGTGGTTTGATGCGAAGGTTATAGATTTTCTGTCTAGAGCTGGGAATTTCAAGCTACACCTCAGTTTCCTTTGATCAGGTCTGTTACATTGTCATCAATTCTCATTAGTTAAGTTTGGGTTGGATATAGTTGGTTGGAGAAGGCTAGGTTCACTCCATGTTCTTGCTTCTTGTTGAAAGTTAATTTTCTTTGTCAAATTTACCTTTAAAACAGGATGCAACAGGACTCAAAAATGACAACGGTTCAATGCCTGTCCTGTTGAAAAATTGTTCCAGACGGATCATGTTTTTTTTCACAATTGAAGTCAAAGTCAACACGATGCAACAGCATAGGCATCCTAAGATACCTTTTTATCTTGAAAAACAGTACCGTCAACAGGATGCAAAAATGGGTGAGAATGGACCTTAGAACTTATTTGCACTCAAGTAAAAAAGCAGGAGGCAGGTATTTTGTCTGTTCACATTTCATTTCATCATTCCATCAGAGGTATACAGCAGTCACTAGTATGCATCTCTCATAGGAGCCTATAGCAAAAAACAAAAACAAAAGTGCCATGTAGTGAATGTGCCTGTCCAGCATATGCCAAAAGAAAACTTTTCTTGCAAATGGCAGGAGAGAATATAGGTAATTGTTTGCCATATGCTCCAGATGTACTGACAAATGAAGAGTTACCAGTGCGAAAATATAGTTCTCTACCCATAGAAGAAAGGTCCAGTATCAAAAAACAATTCACTCTTCATTAGGTGTTGTTAAAATCCACAAGCTCCTCACACAGGTTCTGCACTGTTAAAGGGGTTTTCCGGTAGTTAACTACTGATGACCTATCCACAGGATAGGTCATCAGTATCTGATCGGTGGGGGTCTGACACCCAGAACCCCCTCTGATCAGCTGTCTGAGAGTGCCGCTACCTTCTCGTAGCTTACCAAGCACAACACCGTACATTGTATAGCAGCTGTGCTTGGTATCGTGCTCAGTCCCATTCACTTGAAAGGGGCTAAGCTGCTCCTAGGCCATGTGACCGATGAACGTGATGTCACTGGGCTAGGAAAAGCTAAGAGAAGGCCTCGGTGCTCACGGGAGCGGGGTGCCTTCTAAAACCGCATAATTGGCAGGGGTCCCTGGTGTTGGACCCCCACTGATCAGATACTGACCTACATATCCTGAGGATAGGTCATCAGTAGTAAAATCCCGGAAAACCCCTTTAACGCGTTTCAGATCTACAATAGTCCATAGTCATAGCTATGAGCAAGGACCATTGTAAGTCCGGAAAACGCTAGCAGTGCAGTATCTGTGCGTGGAGTTTGTAGATTATAAGGCCACCTAATAAATAGTAGAGAAGTGGAATTTTTATACATGCTGGACTTTTCTTCTATATGAGTTACGTGTATGTGGTCTACAGTAGTCTGTAGAGGTGAGCTGGAATAATGGTTTTATAAAGTTCTCTACATACAATGGGCCAGATTCACTATTGACGCTGTGCTTCAATGCAGTCTAAAATTTTAGCACAGTTTGAAGCAAATTGTTTTTTACCTACACTTGTTGGGAAAATTGGTTTGGTTTTTAGTAATAGGGTGTGGTATAAACAAAGCCTTTTTGTGCCAAAATGTGCAAATCTGAAAGAAAGCAAGACAACCAAAAGTTGTTGTAAACTTTTAGACAGGTGGTATATGGAACTGCCAGATTTGCCATACAACCTGAGCCACTGTGATCATTCTGTAACATTTAAAGACTCCCTGTCTACAAGTCTACGTCATAGCAAATCTATGTTTTTGTCAGTGGCATTTTTGGGGGTTTTGACCCCAGTCATGTTTTTTTCTAAAACATTATATGACTTAGGCATCAGTTTGTGAGGGTATTTTCTACTTCACCAAAACTACAGTCTATAACCATCCGAGTAATTTGCGTTGCAATTGTTGGATCAGTTTTTATGGTCTTTTTTATGTCACATTTTTTTAAATGCAACAAAACTACCACTCATGGAAAAAGCCTTAAAGGGGTGTGAATAATAATTTACCCATTCAGGACTTTCACTGTGAAAAAAGTGGAACCAGATGCAAACTAGTGACAGCAAAGATAAGCTCAACACATAAATAACCTTTTAGAAATGAAGGCATTTCTGGACAGTCTGGTGCCAATCTGTTTTTTATTAAAAGAAGAAACTGGTAAAAACTGAATAAGAGTGGGATTCTTAGAGATTCTTTTAGTATTAAAAGAAGAAATTGGTAAAAACTCAATAAATGTGGGATTCTTAAAATCATTTCCACTGTAAAGTAGGCTCCTTTCTGCGTGGTCGTGAGAATGTAAGTCTATACAGTGAGAAGATATTAAAATGAGCTCTTCACAAGCTCCGCCTCTAATACCACCAGATGTAAGGCAGCTATCCTATCAGTCAATATTCGACCCTTTAAATAGGCCTTGAGAGATGACTCGGATATTTAATAAGCCAGCAGCCATCTGCAGACAGTTGTTTCGAGTGGATTTCCCCTCATCAAGAAATACTTGATCTTAAGTACATTTCTGAACGAGTGAACAGCCTGTGGTACTGAGAGAATTACATTTTGGGTTTTTGACTTGAGCTTCAGAAATCCCATCACCAGCCATAGATAAAACATCAAGATTTACAAGACGTCACACTATGTCTATCCTCTGCCAATCCATTAATTAGCTCCCCATTTCCCAGCAAAGTCAGTTCAAAATATTTACAATGATATAGAAGGCTGTCCACAACCCGTCTACTTCATACAGCTCTGCCATATCTCCCAAATTCATCTCCACACATATTCTTTGATTCTCCCAAGAGCTCCTTCTTTTCCATTCTGCTCCTCACACAATCATCTCAAGGATTTCTACCATTTAACCCCGACATTCTGGAACTCGCTGCCGCAGCACATCAGACTCTCCCCCCACCATCTAGTCTTTCAACAGCAACCTAAAAACTCAGCTCTTTCGGAAAGTCTACAAACTACATTAATCCTGCCACAACTACATATGAGCATCTTCTACCTTTACCTTCTGTTTCCTAACCCCTTTTCTTGTAGATTTTAAGTCCTCATGAGCATGGTCTTTTCCCACTCTATACCAGTCTGTCACTCAGTTCATTATTATTTTATTTGTCTTTGTATTATATTATGTAAACCCTTTTTATAAGTACAATAACCAGAAATTAATGCAACTTTGATCATAATAAATCCAGCAGTTAATATAAGTGGAGCTTCCAGAAGGAGCTGGTAATATGAACTGAATATACAAGAGGTGAAGTAGTGATCATGGGATTCAGGTATCTGTATTGCTTCACTTACTAATCCCACTAAGGAACGCGATAGTCTCTCCTCAGCCTAAATAGTTGCTCTCAAACACCAACAGATAAAGAGAAAATTGCCAATTTTGGGTGTCCCTTTTAAGATACTTTCATGCACATTCACATGCATAGTCGGAGATTGTCGTGTGCCCACCAGACCTCATTGACTAAAATGGGATCCAGCAGGGAATGGGCCGCTCCCAGGAATATTTAAATTGTTGCACTCAATGTTTTTAGTCCTGCATGTTGGGGAGTGGCCGGATAACCGTTGATTCCCATTACAGTCAATTGGGTCCGGCAGTCAAGCACCACTCCAGGGAGCTCCTGTAAGCTGTTCCCTGCCAAACCAGCCTTCTGGACTGTTGCAGCCTAAGAGTATGCATCCGCTTGTTTTTTCTCTAGATGTTCTCATCATGTCTTTATTGTTACTACAGCCCATTCATTTCAATGAGCCTAAAATATGTTTTTCAAATCTAATTTGGCATCTGTTTGCTAGGCTTTGGTTTTCCTTTTCACAACTACATAGTGCAGAATGTTGCAATTCTGATCCCTTCCCCCACAGGACTGATGACTAACCCCATGGCTTGTATTGAGACAGATGAGAAAGAGATAGTTATCCATGTTCCATCCATCTTTATAGAAAAAAACTCCCTGAAACGGACATAAAATGGAGAACGTAACTGATGCTGATGGAAGCCAGATGAAAAAAAAAGAGAAATGGATCCTAAAATCCACTCAGTTCAATGCATCAGATGGGAAGTGTTGGTCAAGAAGATAGAACATGCTTTCATCCTAAGTGAATCTGTTCTCCAGTAGCTGGTCTATTAAAAACAAAAAAAGTCATAGTTTTTGACAGTTTTTGATGCTGTTTCTTGAGACAAAACCTAAAGTGGATACAGTAGGAAGGAGACATGTAAGTCCTTACCAGGGGCATAGCTATAGGGGGTGCAGAGGCTGAGGGGGCCCAAAGACCCTTGTGCCACATAAGAAGACACTGTAATTATAGAAAGTGCATGCTGGTCAAGTTATACCTCTGGCTGGAGAGAAGGGGTTAGGTCAAAAATTTGGCATGGGAGGGTTGGGCGTTGTTTCAATTTTTACCTCAAGCAGCACAAAGGCAATGTACTTCCCTGCCCCTGACTGAAGTAAGGGGGCCCAAGCTGAACTCTTGCACCAGGTCCTATGAGCCTTTAGCTACGCCCCTGGTCTTTACTTTATATTTCTCATTCCTTTTGAATCCACTTTTGGTTTTGGCCCCAAAAATGCATCAAAAACTTTCAAACAACTGTATGTATGACCCCTGAAAACATATATAAATTCTTCAGAAGTTCTTTTAGGAACCAATCTTGAGAGACAATAGCTCTGCTAGACAGCAATTCTAAGACTCCATACACATTACGTTTGTGCCTTCAGGTTTATACTTTTTTATACTGCCAAAAATCTGTATTATTTTACAGATGTTTTATTTTCAAAGGGGAAATAAACATTGTCTTATTTTATTTAGACATATTCAAATGTCAAAAATGTATAACCCTATACCGTAAAGGGAATATTCCAGGATTTTTATCAGCTTATTGTCCTTGATTTTCAATGCAGTGAGAAAAAAAGGCATAACTATTGTTAGAGTATAGCGAATATAGCTGTTAGTGTTTTTTTGTCACTTTCAACTATGTTGAAAAAAGGTTGTGTGATTTCAAACTATTAATCCGTATGTTATCAATTTCCCTCCAATGTTTCTCATTTTATTTAAACGAATGGTAAATCTAGTTAGGCTACGACTATTCAGCCATTATGACATCTGACCATACTGCATTAGATGTGTTACCATGGCCTCATATTAACTAGACAACCTACTCACATATGGAACTGCTGCATCTCTATGAAGAGACTTTTAAGGGGATAAAAACATTGTACAAAGTATTGAAAAAATCTAATATATCAAAAAGAATTCCTTGTGCTGTATAGGGTAGACTGTTAATATAAGCCACCCCCTCGCCAGCATGCACGCTTTCATCTCCTGATTTGAAAGGCAAGTAAAGGTCTACAGTAGCTTTAGAATTTATCTTTGGAACAATGGTGACGTCATGCTCAGCATGGATGCTAATGCTGAAAAATCAGTAACAGGTCTTCAGTGTTGTCATTATGAGAAGAGATTCTCAGAACAGGGCAACTCAAAAGCACGTACACTTAAGGTAGATTAACACAATGTGGAGCATCAGCACATAGACTGAACATTGGTTACAAAATTGGGATCTGGTTTCCAGATGTAATTTTGTCATAAACCATTAGAATTACACATGTAGGGATGACAGGATGTTAACTTTATGGAAGAGCATGATATGCAAGATGAAGAATATTAATTTTGCATTCGTCTATAACATGTCTTCTCCAGCCACTCTTGTTTATCTCTTCCATACCCACTTGTGGACTCCTTCCGTTCCATAGTTAAGATTTTGACACTTCACTTCACACAGTGTGCCTTGGAACAATGACCTCTAATTCTCCTCCAGGCATTTCTGTTCTAGGACTTCTTCTCAGCTGCTCTTCTCTTCATCATCTTAAAGGGGTTTTCATCCCTAAGGACTTTTTCTGAAGACACCCCAGAGTGGCTGAATTTTCGATGAAAATCATATTTACCTGATCCCAAGCGTTGTGTTCCAGCTCCATTGCTTGCCCTTCACCACAAGTCTTGGGTCTCCCTGACCTGTCCGGTTTGACGAGGGTCACATGGCCGCTGTAGCCAATGACTAGTGCAGTGGTCATGTCTCACACATGTGTCAGGTGATTAGGTCACGTGACGCGTGGATGATACGTCACCTATACAGTGGTGACATGACCCACATCAAACTGGATTTTGATATGGGATGACCCGATAGAGGCAGGGCCCAAGATGGAACACAGCAGCGGGAAGTATTATTCCCACTGAGGCCTGGCTACATTGAGGGTCTGCAGAAGAGAACACTGTGGAGTAAGAGGCCCTTGTTCTCATTAGATGGGTGGGGGTCCCAGCGGCGGTATGACCCCCACCAGTTTCTATCCACAGGATCACAATAACACAAATCATTAGCCCCATACCCTGCAGGGCCCACTAAAATGGAGGAGTAACATGTCGAGCATGTGCACTGTCACTCCATTCATCTCTGAGGACCTGCTGGAGTACTTGTACTTAGCTATCTCCAGAAGTCCCATGGAGATGAATGGAGCGGCAGTGAGCATGCTGCAGTATATATATATATATACTGTATGTATATATATATATATATATATATATATACCGCTAAGTGAATGCTGAGGGTTCTAGTAACCAATATTGGCCCATAGAGAAACTATACAAGATAAATCAATAGAGTATACCATTGAACTGGTCCCAAACAGAATCCTCCTGCACTGACGTAAGAAATGTGCGTGAGCAGCATTTTAGAAATGAGTATATTCGCTAAAATTACATAATTCTCTATTTCATAAATAAGATAAATAAATCAATGTTAAAGAAGAACTCCCGCAAAAAATTTTATTCTCTGACCTGTTAGAAAGGTGCATGATATAATCTGTAGTGAATGTCATTTTCTTATCAGAGGCTGAAATTGAGAGTTTCCACTCTCTTCTTATTGTAGCTGGGTCATGTGACCAACTCCCTGACCTCCAACTGACCCAGGACAGCAAGCTAGTCACTTCTCTATTCATTCCTATGAAACTGAAAGTGAGGATCCCATAGGAATGCATAGAAAATTAGACTTCCTGTCCACACATAAGGTGCTGTGTGAGTTGGTGGGTCTAATTCCTAGTCACATGACACAGATAAGAAACTTCATGGTTGATATAACTCAAAAATTCAGCTACTGGTAAGAAAATGACATTCACTAAAGATTACATCATGTACATTTCTAGCAGGACATGGAATAAAAATTTTTGCGGGAGTTCTTCTTTAATGAATTAATTAACAACCTGCATGTGCCTTTAAGAATTATTCTTAGAATGTCTACAATCATCCAATTTACCAGTTAGAAGAAGAATGCTCCATTAGGTTTTGTGAACTGCACTGATTTTTTCATGACTGAAATGATCTTCTAAGTGCTTGTTCACATCACCGTCTGGAATCCGTTCTGGCTTTCCGTTATAACATGGTTCTGTCGACCGAACTTTGTTTTCCATCCAGCAAAACGGAAACCAGACGGATCCGTTATGCTTGCCTATAGACTTCTATTATGACTGATCAAAGCGGAATGCCCCTAAAGGTTTCCGTTTTGATTTCCATCTTGTGGTGTCCGTTTTTTTCCATCATAATGGAAAGCCAGAACGGAATCCAGACGGTGAGGTGAACAAGCCCTAACAGGAATCTTTTTATGGCCATAGAGAGTGGTGAAGTCATATCAGTCTATATGTGCAGTTATAAATCTGACCAAGATGTGGTGGGACATTGGAGCTCCTTAGACCTTGGATGGGAGTTCCCAGAATGACAGCAATAGCAAGACCTGTCACTGATACGGTATGGATGGGGATCCAAACCAGGAGGATTTTGTATGTGGTTTTCCATAGTAAATAAGCTAGAAATAGTTGTTTCATGGTGATGTTTTTATTTCATCAAGCAGTTCTTATATTTTAGATGCCTTTATCCTATGGGTTTATAGAATACTACTTGGGTAGATCTACAGTATTTCATCCATGGAAGAGAGCACAACTGACAATTTTCAACAAAAAAATTTGGCGAGCAGCATATCAGCTTCCACTTAAGGGGGTAGACCGCTTTTTACTATTGATGACCTATCCTTAGGATACTTCATAAATATGAGATCAACAGGGCGGACAATCGTCACTCCTGTCATTCAGGTGTTTTGGGCTGACGGAAACTATACAATGTAGTGGGCTGGTGGCTGAAAGCTCCATACACAGGGTGGTGGCCATGCCAGGTTATTGCAGCTCAGCTCCCACTTAAAAGGGTTGTCTGCTTTTTAACATTGATGACCTATCCCCAGGATTGGTCATCAGTATCAGATCAAAGGGGGGCCAACACCTGTTGAAGAAGAGAAGGCAGTGCTCATACGAGCAGCAGTGCACCACCAATGAGGTCAGGTGAGGCGATCACCTCAGGCAGCACCAGGTAGGGGCAAGAGGGGGGCAGTAGAAGGGCAATGGGCAATGAGCGCATTCATTTTGGCAAAGCGGTTAGGTTAAGAAATTGTCATTGGAGGAGGGTGGGCACCATTTCAGTTTTCATCTCAGGCAGCAAAAAGGCTAAGTGCACCCCTGCATACGAGAGCTACCTTCTCTGCTCTGTTTTCCTGCTCACCGCAGCAATTCAAGTGGTAAAGAGGCGTAATTACAAGTTTGGCGCCCACATTCATTTCTAGGGGATTCACTGTCACAGACGGAGCTGTACAGATCCGTTAATCACATCCACTGTGGATTTTACCTGCTCGAATCCATGCAGAAAATCTGCACTATTTTCCCTGCATGTGAACTCACCCCAATGGTCTGTGCCCTTTGCCACTGCTGTAGATGTGATTCTGCAGAACAGTCAGTAAAATCAGAATTGAACTGTATTTCGGGAATGCCAGGAAAACACACACTGGTAACTGCTGAATGAATGAAAGCCGTCTGCATGGGGTGAGTCATAAGCTGATGAGGAAGTGGTTGCTGAAGTTATAGGATATTAGCCAGTCATCAGTACAGCTCACAAACTTCTAAATCCAGTCTGGCTACAGATCACACAGACCACCAGCTATATTAAGCAAAGTGTGTGTTCACACAGGGATTTGTACAGATGTTCAAAAAACTAAGATTGGTGGAGTCTCCATGGTAAAAACAAATAGTTGGAGGCTCCCTGCCCAGTTACAATGTCATGTAGGCTGTGGCTAATTTAAAGACCACCTGTCAGCAGGATCAATCTTATTAAACCAGGTATACTGCCCGATAGGGGCAATCCTGCTGATTAAAATGATACCTGTCTTGTGAAAATCGGTTGTGGGGTTCCCAAGACAAAAGACTTTTATTCTTTACGCAAATGAGGGCTTTAGTGCCCCAAGAGGCGGGCCCTAGCCTCAGCTCCTCAGCTTTCCAGTGCTGACCACCTTCCTCAGTGCACTGAAGCCTTCATTTGCATAAAGAATACAACTCTTTTTTTCTCAGGAACGCCACAACCGATTTTCACAAGACAGGTATCATTTTAATCAGTAGGATCAAACCTACCAGGGAGTAGGTTTAATAGAGTTTAACAGGGTTGTTCCTGCTGACAGGTGCTCTTTAAATTAGCCACTTTTTTTCAGAAACACCACACATAATACTTGCTTTTTACAAAACAAGTATCATTTTAATCCGCAAGATCAACCCAAAGCAGTATGCCTAGTTGATCCATAGGGTTGATCCTGCTTACAGGTATTCTATAAAATAAACTGAAACAGATCCTGCTGGTATCAACAGAACCCAATGACAGCCATAATGTGTATACTGGGATTCTGGCTGTTCCCTAATGTTTTATGTAATGTTATGTTAAAAACAAAGGGCAGAATATTTCATTTTAATTTGTAAATTTTTTCCTTGTCTGGTGGATAGTAGCAGTCAGAGATGTCTAGTAGCTGCTTATCTCATTCCACGTGTGGTAACAGAAATGCGCATTTAGCCACCAGATTTCTTCTAGTTTAAGGGCTCATTCACACTTTCTGTGTCCGTACCATTTTTTTTGCGGACCATATGAGGAACCATTCATATCAATGGGCCCGCAAAAAAAACGAAGTTACTCCATGTGTATGTTCCAATAATAGAACATGTCCTATTATTGTCCTCATTACGGACAAGGATAGGACTATTCTATTAGGAACCAGCTGTTCCGTTCTGCAAAATATGGAATGCACACATGGACGTCATCCATATTTTTTGCGGATCCGTTTTTTTGTGGACAAAATACATATGGTCGTGTGCATGAGCCCTAATCCCTAGTCTTTCTGCTGTCTGAGGCGAAAACTGAAACGGCACCCCCCCCCTCTCCATGTCAATTTCTTAACCTAACCCCATTTGCCACAATGAAAGCGCTGATTGCCCATGGCCCTTCTGTTGCCCCCCTTCCCCCTCTTGCCCCTACCTAGTGCTGCCTGAGGCGATCGCCTCACCTGGCCTCATTGGTGGTGCACCTCTGCCTTAGGCCTCATGCACACAAACGTGTGCCGGCCGTGCCCGTGCTGCAGGCCGCAAACTGCGGGCCGCAATGCACGGGCACTAAACACGAGGCCACCGCATGCGGATCGCGGATCGCGGACCCATTCACTTGAATGGGGTCCGCGATCCGCATCCGAGGGTCCGCACCGTAGTGCTTCCGTGGTGTTCCGATCCGTGCCTCCGCTCCGCATTTCCCGGATCGCGGACCCATTGAAGTGAATGGGTCCGCGATCCGTGATGCGGGCTGCACACGGCCGGTGCCCGTTTATTGCGGACCCGCCGTATGCGGCCCGCAACACGGCCACGGCCGGCACATGTTTGTGTGCATGAGGCCTAAACCTCATTCACACATCAGTGTTTGGTCAGTGATTTCCATCAGTAATTTTAGACCAAAACCAGGTGAAGCGCTAAACACAGAACAGGTGCAGATCTTTACCTTATACCTTATGTCTGTGGAGGCTCCAATTCTGGGTTTGGCTCACAATCACTGATGGAAATCACTGACCAAAACACTGATGTGTGAACGAGGCTTTAAGTAAATTGTGCATTAGAGAATTAGGGCACCTGCACACATTGCGGAATATGTGCACATTTTCAGGGTATTACCGCAGGGTATTACAGTACCAGCAAAGTGTATGAGATTACACTAATCTCATGTAGACTTTGCCGATTGTTTCCATGAGGAAATTAACCTGCATTGCAATTTTCAAATTTAATAGCATGTCAATGATGTTTACGGTTTTAGATGTGGATTTTATCCCTTTTTTACCCCTTATCATCAAATTTGCACCAAAAAACGCGGTTAGACATATGCACAGAAATTGCAAAAGAAATTTGTGCAGCTCTTATATGCATTCATCATATGCATTCATCATCATGCTCCGTTGCTCTCCTTCACCCTGCGCTGAATTGAGCAGGGCACAGGCTTTTTTCAGAGATGTGGTGACATACCAGGCTCTCAATAGGGAATGCCAGGTGGATATTTCCGCCTAGCAGTGAGCCCAGTGATGTCACCAGCACTGATGGATGGCCTTTAGCCTGTAATGCAGCCCATCAGAGCCGGTGACATCACTGAATACACTGCTGGGCGGAAGCCTCTGCCTCGTAGTATACCAAAGTCAACAAACAAGCCCTTGCCCTGTGCAATCCAGAGCAGAGTAATCTCTCATTCACACGTCAGTATTTTGGTCAATGATTTATATCAGTGATTGTGAGCCAAAACCAGGTGCAGCTCTAAACACAGAACAGGAGCAGATCTTTCCCTTATACCTTATGTCTGTGGAGGCTCCAATCCTGGTTTTAGCTCAAAGTCACTGATGGAAATCACTGACCAAAATACTGATGTGTGAATGAGGCTTAAGGGAGAGCATCGGAGCATAAAATACTCTAATGTTCATATCACAGAGGCCGGAGGGGTAAAAATATGAGTATGTCCTGAACACGGACAACCCTTTTAAGCTCTCACCCATATTAACAACCCTTTTTTTTTTTTATAAAAGCTCTATATTGTTGGAGGTAAATTTTCCGTTTCTTCAGACTACGATATGTTGCAACTGGGGGTGTCTGGGAAAGGGTGGAGGAAAACGAGTGTTCCTTGGAAATGGGGTAATTCATGGCCTATTGCTCCGTTTGCGCTGCCTATTCTCTGGCTCTGAAACTGTATACATATTTATAGTTCAGGAGAATCTAAAAATACAAAACTAGATATTCAAGACATAAAAGAAAGAGAAATTAAATAAATATAGCTTAAAACACAGAATTTATGGATATACAGGGTGGGCCATTCATATGGATTTCTTCTGCGGTGTTACTATCAGTGTGTGAAGAGTGGGAGAAGAGGGTTGCATTGACAATCCAACAAAATGGGCAGCACTTTGAACACATTTTATAAGTAACATAGTAACATAGTAACATAGTTTGTAAGGCCGAAAAAAGACATCTGTCCATCCAGTTCAGCCTGTTTTCCTACAAGTTGATCCAGAGGAAGGCAAAAAAAACCCCTGTGAGGTAGAAGCCAATTTTCCTCACTTTAGGGGGAAAAATTGCTTCCCGACTCCAATCAGGCAATCAGAATAACTCCCTGGATCAACAACCCCTCTCTAGTAACTATAACCTGTAATACCCTCCAGAAATACATCCAGGCCCTTCTTGAACTCTTTTAGTGAACTTACATCACCACCTCCTCAGGCAGAGAGTTCCATAGTCTCACTGCTCTTACCGTAAAGAATCCTCTTCTATGTTTATATACAAACCTTCTTTCCCCCAGACGCAGAGGATGTCCCCTCGTCACAGTCCTCGGGATAAATAGATGATGGGAGAGATCTCTGTACTGACCCCTGATATATTTATACATAGTTATTAGATCTCCCCTCAGAGAAACTTGGTCAGAAACTTGTAAATAACTCAACAAAAGATAAAGTAACGTTAAAACTAAGGACACCATTGTTTTTCTTGTGAAATTCTCAATAAGTTTGATGTGTCACATGACCCTCTTCCCATTGAAAAAACTAAAGTTGGATCCAAAATGGCCAACTTCAAAATGGCTGCCATGGTCACCACCCATTTTGAAAATTCCCCCCCCATATACTAATGTGCCACAAACAGGAAGTTAATATCACCAACCATTCCCATTTCATTTAGGTGTGTCTATGTTAATGGCCCACCCTGAATATTATTTCCATGGGTACACCTAGCCTTTCTGCTGACTGAGGCAAAAACTGATACAGCCCTCCCCAATGCCAATTTCTTAACCTAACCCGTTCCCTTCGGCCCATGGTCTTCTGCTGCCCCCCTCTTGCCCCTACCTGGTGCTGCCTGAGATGATCGCCTCACCTGGCCTCATTGGTGATGCACTATTCTGTTAAATAATATGTCCATATTTATTAACAGAAGTGTAGAAATACCTCGTCATCACCTCCTTCAAACAAGGATACTGAACATAATCATGGCGTTATGGAGGAACAGCTGACACATGTTAACATATGTAATTTCATTTTTTTCAAGCCCAGCTGCAAAAAGACATGTGAAAAACTGAAAAAACGAAATGCGTGTATCATCTGTGCATGTAAAGGAACCTCCTTAAGGCCTTATGCATATGACTGTATGTGTTTTGCGGTCCAGAAAAATCTGCAAAAAATACGGATGACATCCGCGTGCATTCTGTATTTTGCGGAAATGAACAGCAGGCCCCTAATAGAACAGTCCTATCCTTGTCGGTAATGCAGACAATAGTAGGACATGTTCTATTTTTTTGAGGAACGGACATACAGACATAAAGAATGCACACGGAGTACCTTCCATTTTTTTTGCGGACCCATAGAAATGAATGGTTTCGCATATGGTCTGCAAAAAAATGGAACGGACACAGAAAGAAAATACATTTGTGTGCATGAGCCCTAAGGCTACTTTCACACTAGTGGCAGCACAGATCCGGCAGGTGAAGGATCCTGCCGGATCCGTGCTGCCGCAGGTGCACGTGTGGGGCCGGAACCGCGCTCCGGCCCCACACGTGTCAGACACTGTCTCACTGTCTCTTACCTGTCCCAGCAGCTCCGGACACCACAGGAGGAGGAGGACGGCGCACAATGGAAGGTAAGATTCTCCACAGCGCCCCCTGCTGGAGGGAGGAAGAAGCTGTGGAAAAAAGTGCAAGGTGACGGATCCGTCATGAACTCCATTGAAAGTTAATGGAGGATGGATCTGTTTACTATTGTGTCACACCGAATGGATCCGTCCCCATTGACTTGCATTGAGGGTCATTCCGGATCTGTCTTGTGCAGATGCACAGATCGGAGAGCAAACATGCATGTTGCGGTTTTCTCTCCAGTCTGGAGACTGAAGAGAACTGAACGGAATGCATTTAGGAGCCTCCGTTCTCTTCAGTTCAGTTTTGTCCCCATTGACAATGAATGGGGATAAAACTGAAGCGTTTTATTCCGGTATTGAGCCCCTATGACGGAGGTCAATACCGGAATTTTAAAACGCTAGTGTGAAAGTAGCCTAACACAGTGATTTCAGGCTTGTTATCTCTTATCAGTGTGAAATATGGTAATCATGCCTCTGTAGAGTAGAGGCCCTATTACATGGAGTGAATATCATACAGATTCTCATGCATGCGAGTGAAAAACGAAGGAGAATCATGTCATGTAATAAGTATGAACGATTCAAAGATGAGAGACATCCTGATCTTTCAGCTAAAAAAATGATTGCTCCTCGTTAATAGATCTGTTCGTATAAGATGGAGTCGTCTACTTGCTAATGATCTTATACCACTCTCTTGACCAAGCATCTGTCCCCCATCTTTACATGCAATAACAATGAACGATTTAAAAGCTAGTGAGTAATGACCGCAAATGTGAACGATTATCTGTGTGGAATAAGCGAAATTTTTTTGGCACTAACGAGTCGCTAGACTCGCTACATCTTCAGTTGTTTATTGTGATCTGTATGACATCAGCTGGTGTAATAGTACCTTAGGGCTTAGGGTGCATTCACATCACCGTTCAGCTTTCCATTCTTCTGATCCGTCAGAAGAAGAGAGAGAGAAAAAAAATCAGGATCCAGTAAAAAAAAAAAAAACAGATCATGTTGCCTCAGTTGTCATCCGTTTGAGCCATTTCAGTCTGAGATCCGTTTTTTAGACGGGGAAAATAGTCCTGCATGCAGTACTTTTGTTTCCATCTAAAAAAACGGATCTCAGACGGAAGTTGCTGAAACGAATGACAACTGATGCAACAGGATCCGTTTTTTTACTGAATCCTGTAAAAAAAAGAATCAGTTTCAATCCTATGCATAACTGATGCAACAGGATCCTTTTTTTACAGGATCCAGTTTTTTTTTCTTTCTCTCTTCTTCTGACGGAACAGAAGAACGGAAAGCTAAATGGTGATGTGAATGCACCCTAAGGCTTCATTCACACGTCCGTATGTGTTTTGCGGTTTGCAAATTGCGGATACGCAAAAAAAACGGACGGCGTTCCGTATGGCATCCATGTTTCCGTTTTTTTGCGGATCCATTGTAACAATGCCTATCCTTGTCAGCAAAATGGACAAGAATACGGACATATGGAAACGGAATGCACACGGACTACCTTCCCTTTTTTTTGCGGACCCATTGAAATGAATGGTTCCGCATACGGTCCGCAAAAAACCGGAACGGACATGGAAACAAAATACGGTCGTGTGAATGAAGACTTAGAGAACAGTTATAACCTAATACCATAACTCAAATGCGTGTACAAAATACATAAAATATATGCTTGGTTATATAATTTCCAAAATGCACATAGTCATAGAATATCTTGAATTTGTTTAAATCTCACAAATCATCTCACTTTTTGGAACTGTTGCTTTATTTTGCATTTTTTCAAAGCTTTTATCTTCTTTCGGGAAGTCCCATGCACTTCAAATTACCACCAAGTAAGTGTAGTGTGTACACTAAGGGCTCGTTCACATCACCGTTAGGGATTCCGTTCTAACTTTCCGTCATAACATCGTTATAACGGAAAATAACGGAATCCCTAGGACGGAAATCAAAACGGACACCTTTAAGAGGCATTCCGTTTTGATCCGTCATAATAGAAGCCTATGGGAAAGCATAACGGATCCGTCTGGTTGCCGTTATGCTGGACGGAAACCAAAGTTCTGTCGACACGATGTTATAACGGAAAGTTAGAACGGAATCACTAACGGTGATGTGAACGAGCCCTAACATGGCTCGATCTATATCAAACCATTCTCGGTAAGGTTGAAAACACACATAGGTATTTTGTGGCATTTTACTACACTTTTGCAGTTTTAGTGGTGCGTTTTGATATTTTTTGGCAGTAAATCACCAGCTGAAATGGTAGGCTCAAATTTGTGGGAAATATAAAATGCAGGGCAGACAAGTCAGTAGGAAATATGAAATGCAGGGTGGACAAGTTTTTTGCTGTATTTCTTTGACTTTTTTTAATGCAGCTTTTTGGACTTTTTTTCTATTTTGAAAAACAAAAACAAAACAAAACAAAAACAGACATTTGTTTTTCCAAAAACAAATGCCACTAAAAACAGCCATAAAAACTGCACGTGGTGTGGAAAAAAAGTAAGCAAAAAATGATCAAGGCACGGTTCTATGATGCAAATGAAAGTAAGAATGTAATGCAGACGCCATCCAGCTCCATACCACTATCCACCAACGGCCGTGATCAAGGTCCAGGATGGACCGAAACGTTGCTTATATTGGGATTTCCCATATCACAGAGCACCGGGCTAAAAACACCAGGTGGAAGTACCAACTATAATTTTTGAAAAAAAAAATGTAAGCCGTTTCTATGGTGTTTTTCATTGGCCAAAAAACGTCCGAGCAAAGTCATGTGCGTAGGGGCCTAACTTTCTGTTCTCTGAATGGTAACATCCCTGAATCATGTCTATTACTATTAAGGTATATCTAAAATTACTAAATCAATAAATATATAAATCAATATGAATGATTTCAATCTGTACATACCGGTATCAATGTAATGTTGCAAACAAGTAGAAAAGGCATATACCCAAGAGTTAAAAAAAAAGAGTCAAATATCCACAAGTCAGAGGAAACCAACAGATTCGACACTGAGCAAAATATTTTTCCAATGTAAACAAACAAATTTGTATTATTTTTTTAATTAAATTAAAACAAATATTTAGATTTTTACTGAGTCCTCTTTTTTTTCAATGTGACACTTTTGATAAATAAAATAATACAATAAAATTAATAAAATTCTACAAAAAAATAAACAACACAACACAAATGAGTCATATATGCAGTACTCATGGGGAAAATAACCTTTGACTTCCTTTACCGCACACAATTGCACAGATACCTTCTGTTATAATTAAAGTTAATATGGCCTCCACAGCTGAATAGAAGGAATACAATCCAATAAGCCTTAGTTAGAGGATTTTTTGGCTTCTAGATGACTACAATCCTGGGCCTGCTTTTTAAAAGAAAGAAAGTAAAAAAAACAGGATGAAGTATTTATCTGTTAGCTTGTCTTATTCTTTTGACTTAGCGCCACAAAGCAGAGCAAGCCTCTAAATTGAGAGAGAGAGACAGATTATTCACCAGTCTTGTGTGGTACAGCTGCTTACCCCCCGCTGCAAGCAGCTAGGCAGCACAAAAAATGGGAGAAAACAAAGGAGACATGCCGATCAAACACAAAAGACTCATCATTTTAGAAATGCAAAGAGCGAAAAAATCCAGGAAGGAAAATTGACAGACAAAACTGTAGAAAAGCCCACTGATGAACTGAATGGAACAAAAAAAATTCTGATTTTATTATCACTTGATTTCTCTCCTAAAATGATGGTTATTGGGTCTGTAGGGGTGAGGGGTGTATAATTGCATTGCTGAAAATGATTCGTATAGAACAGGAGACTGGAAATGTGTTTGAAAATATTCTGAAAAAAGCTAAAATAAAATATAATAACAATAATGAAGAAATAAATAAAATGTATTTTTTACAATTCCATTGTGTTCCATCATTACACTTTATACATTTATTTACTTAATTTTATAACACCAGATTATTCCTTATACTCAAAAAGCAAATCATTTTACCTAAATATCTCTTTAAAGATTAAAAGAAAATGTATGGACAAAATTTGAAACAATTTGTGCACCCGCAAAATAAGAGGCCTCCTCTTTGGAAAATGGGATAAAAGAGGTCCTGTAACCACTCCTGACATGTCTGTACTAGAGACTACACGTACTGAGAAAACCTCTAGAGCATCTTTTCTTATGACTCTATGTTGTGCAGTTTCTTTATTATTCCTGCTAGAAGTTATGATTGACTTGCTATCAGTTGGCAATAAAGGTCCATCTGGGAGTTACCAGTTGGGGGCAAATTCCCAATTTACCCCAACTGCAAAATTACATCTGCACCTTTTTACAATTGGACAAAAGATAGGGAAGATGATCAGAAGAAGATAGAAGATCACATGAGCCTGGGAGGGTGACAGCCTTTGAGTCAGTCAGGGACAGGATTTTGGCAGGACCTTCAGCCTCTGACTGGAGAGACATCATTTCTAAGTTCAGCTTCTGATCTCAGAGCATGAGTCTTGGCTGTGTCTGCCAAAAATCAATTACAGACACAAGCCAGTAATCTAGGTGTGTTAGAGAGAGTATAGGGATAGTATAGGGACATATTTAATTAGATAGATCAAGGTTTTATCAGGGAAAGCTTAGGAAGGGTTTTGTGGTTTATTCAGCTGCTGGCTGTTTAGTTCATGTTGAACTGTAAATTCTGCAAGTCTCAAAATCCAAAACAACTTCATTTTTTTCTTGAAATGGACGTCTACAGGAGGGCATTGTGGGAGTTGGAGGACCGTAGGTTGGGCATCCCTGACATAACCAATAAAAAAAATAAACTTGAAGGGCATTACTGTGTGTGAAAACAGAGGTACTATTTAAAAATAAAAATATTTATCTCATACATCAAATGGCAAAATGGAAAACAAAGTAAAAAGGGAGGACTTTCTGTTTTTTAGTATTCAACTCACGATAGATGACAGCATATCCTTACCAAATCCTCATTTCATTTAAATAGGGTCCATAAAAAATGTACAAAAAGTGGCCACAGAAAGTGCCCGTGCAACGTTTCGGCTATATCCTAGCCTTTATCAAGCATGCATTTGATCACTATTGTGAGAAACTTCAATATTTGGACTACCATTAGGAGGTTCAGGTGGAGGGGACCCCTAATGCATAGCTATGTTATTGGTGGTGGTAGTAGTGGCACTTGCAGCCATGGTGTTGGCATTAGGGGCAGTGATAATGACAGTGGCACTCAGGGCAAATACAGAGGAGGGAATTAAAAGGGAACCAAGGAGCCCACAATGAGATATCACAGTCTGATAAAAGGTGCAGGTAAGGTCAGAACTATAATAATGATTGTGTGTTGGACAGGACATGGAAGTTGGATCGAGATGTTGAGAGTGTGAGATCAGAGGAGGAGTGTGGTAGCCAAAATGACAATAAAGAGCAGAGGCAATGTATAGCCAAAACCTCAAAAGATCTGTAGGATGAAAGTAAGCCATGGGCGTTCAAACACAAACATAGGTACCAAAGCTCTATTACAGCACATGAAGTATCAGATACTGTGGGAAAATAGAATTGGCGAGCATTCTGAATCAGAACAAGTCTTTCCTCCTATTCCTATTCCTAGCCAGGCAGCTTCCCAAAGCAGTACAGTGCCCTTGTCATCATCCTCAGCTGTTATTCTCTTGCTCAGAACCTGTCTCATCTTTGTCATCTGCTCCAGGGTGAGACATCCTTAATAGAATGTGTGGCCTTGAGAAAACTATTTGTGACCAGCAAGTAGCTGCAGGTGCAGTTGCTGCAGTATCACTTAGTTGCGCTAACTGTGGCACATTTCTGTGCCTTGCCTAAAACTAAATTTAGTAGGCATTGCTAATGCTGTCTGTAAAAAACTTGTCGGTAGAAATATGGAGAGTCATCTACCCCCTTAAGGCATAATGTTTGGACACGGCTTCTTCTGACACTACTAACTATGTGTATAAACTGGGGCAAGCATCTGCTCCTGATAATGCATATTTTCTGAAATTCTTGTTGAGAACAAGCCTCAGTTTTTTAATAACACTGTGTGTGTTTAAACACCATCTGCCTCCAATAAGGGAGAATTTTTGGAATGTTTTTTTAAAGCATAACAAATGCAATAGTATGGTATGTTTTTAAAAACACTGTTTGATAACACCATCATCCATGCACTTAAAAAAAAAGAAAGAAGAAAGACAAGATAGAAAAGTCTGAGTCCTAGGAGACCTCAGAGTGTCTGATCCGAATAAATTTTTTTGTGAAAGATTTGACAAATCTGACATCTCAGACAGTGGAGGCCATCTTTCAAAGAATATGATGGGTAACTAGATGAGAGGAGATAGCAATGAAGAAAAAGATGGCACTAAATATATTGACTTGTGTCAAGTATTATCAAATGTTAGGTTTGGACAGGAGAGTTGCTTTAAAGGGAGTCTTTCACCTGTTTTTCACCAATATAATTAAGAGAACTGCCCCACAGAAGATTGCAGACACATCCCAGACATACCTGTGTGCACTTTGTGTCTGTATTACATGTCCAGGAAAAGCACGTTTATTCTGCTGGAAAACAGCTCCCAAGTGCCCTGCTCTGCTGCTGCAAGTGCCCAAAGCAAACCAGACTGAAGAGGGGAGGGCTGCTTTAGCTGCTCATATCTTGGGATTGGTAGCAGATATAAAAAATGGTTCTGACCTTCTTTGAAAGCTGACATTCATTCCAAGCTTTCAAAATTGCAGCATTATATCCAGTATATCAGAAGATATAGCTGTTGCAAATCGAGTCGAGAGAGAAAGCTGTTTTTAGTTTCACTTTCATCTGGCCACTTGGAAGCTGTTTTCCTGCAGAATAAAAGTGCTTTTCCTGGACATGTAATACAGACACACAGTGCACACAGGTATGTCTGGGATGTGTCTGCAATCTGGGCAGTGTTGTTAGGTATATAGGTGCAAAACAGGTGAAAGACTCCCTTTAAGTGTGGAATAACCTTGTATTGTCAGCTTTATAGTGAACACAATACAGTGGAACCAATTTATTATTATAGTGTTTGGGGAAGATTTATCAAAAGGAAAACTGGGTTAAGTGTCCACAGCAAACAATCAGAATGATATTTTCATTTTCCAAATGAGCTCTGAAAAATGAAATGTGGAATCTGGCTGCTGTGTGCAACTAAGCCTGTTTTCCATCACCAAGTTTTGAGAAATCTCCTCAAGAATAACCTGAATAACTCTGCACAAGCTAATATTGAGTTGTACCAGTACACATCCAGAATTTAAAAAATAAGCATTGTTTCTGTCTGTTCTCCATGTAACACCACAAACCACACAAAAAATACGCGACAGAATATGTCAACATAAGTCGACCATACGTCGTGGTAATCTCCTATTACCGGTCCCTGCCCATTTTCACTCGACAAAACATAGGATAGCACAACTGAGGTTCCAGATTATAGAGCATGTGCCACCACAACGCCGAGGCGGTGATCGGGTGAGACAACTCAAAAAGCGGGAAGCCTACTGGATACATACGTTACAGACACTAGAACCCAAGGGTCTAAATAGAGAGTATGAACTATACAGTCTGTTATAACTTATCAACTATGATTGACTAATAAACCAATTCTCTCTCTTATAGGCCCATTGAATACCGACCACCGCATTTGGGTATCCTTTATTTGATCTCTACTATAACAATCCATTATGAGTATTCTCTATTTTTCTATTTTCAATTTTTCCCTTTCTTTCTCTCCCACCTCCATTGTTTCCCTCCTTCTCCCCCTTTTTTCTTTCCTTTTCTTTCCCCATAATTCCTTAATTCTCTGCTATTTCATGTCATCTATCTTTTCTTATTCCTTTTTTCTGTTTTTTATTTTATTTATTTTTTCTATTTTTTATTTTTATTTTCTCATTATGTAGTCTCCTTCCTATATTGCTATTCCTCTTTTTGTTTTGTTTTGTCTCCTTATATTTCTACAATTTTATCTTTTCTTTCCCCTAGTGTCACCTACTCATCTTTCCTGTCATTTTCTTTTGTCTACATCCACCATTTCCCTGGTTTCTATGGCTCCTGTTTATTATTAAGTACACTGCAGACTCTCTGGCATACTCTGCGCTCCAATACCCTAACTTCTGGGTTGTTGGAACGCAAATGCGTTCCACGACCCGATACTTCCGGTCTGTGGAACGCATAGGCGCGTCACTTCCGGTTTGCGCGTCTCCCGTGTTTCAATGAGGGACGCCAAACCCGACGTTCATGCGCATTCCCAGAGAGGAACTTTCCACAGCGCCAACCTCAAACCAGCTTTATCTTACTCCTGGATACCCAAGCGGCTTAGGTATGTATAATGTCCACTTGCATATACTCCAGATATTTCAGTACCTTAACTATATCATCAGATAAAGCCTCCTCACCTCCTTAGATGAATTGGGGACACATGTTTAAGAGATGTAACTAATAAATCCAGATTGATTATGTATATACAAATACCATATATTCCGTTGACATAACGCTGCACCGCTATTCGGCTACTATATGTAAGAATGTGCATATGACGGATGGAGCAACAGACATCACCTCTACAGTCTCCCCTTTTTTGGTGATATGTTTGCGCCGTGTTAATCAAAATATACCTTATATATACAACTATGTTTGTATGTTTTGTATGATGTGATTTATGCAATTGATGTTACTTTGCATTACTCTGTAAAACCTATGTTGTTCGCACTTTTGTACAATTATCATTTGTATCTGATTTCAGTGTCTGACGAAGGCCCAAGTAGTGGCCGAAAACGTTCACACACACGTATAATAAACGTGAAACGCATCATTATCTACAGTCTCCAGTGCTGTTATTTTGAATTCTCCATCAGGGGGTGGGAACCCTATGACAGCTGAGCAGAGTGCCACAAAGGAGTTGTATATACTCCATGTAACACCATCAGTGCTAGCAATAGTACTTTAAAGGAGCACCATTATTTCTATTTTTGCTTTATTTTAAGCATATTACACATTTTAAAATTTTGGAAAAGGCTGTATTGACCTTAAGATAAGAGTCTTGCAGTTATGACACCTTCGAATGGCTAACAGAAATGAAAGAAATGTTGTTAAACAGCAAGCTTCCGAGACAACTTAGGTCTCTTTATGCCAATGACCTACACAGTCTTGAAAACCTGCTGTTTAACATGATTTTTCTTTTAATTCTATTAGCCTTTAAAGTTATTATGACTGCAGGGCTATTACTTTAAGAGAATTTTTTTTTCAAATGCCTAACATGATATCAAAAGTTAATGTAATTCTGGAAGAAAAATCTAAAATCTATACTGAATTAGAAACCAGTTAACCTGTGGATAGACAGGAAATTGACATTTGTAAGCTTCACAGAGCCTACAAACCTAATTTTCAGAGGTTATAAACCAATTTTATGATCATTGCCACTGTTAAAGTGAAGCTCCACTTGATCATGTCCTTCTCTGTCCCCTCCAACTACTTGCCCTGGCTTCTCCAACTATCTGCCCAGGTTCCTCCCTGTCACACCCCCTTTTCACTTGCAAAAAAAAAAAAATGACCATTCAATCTTATCAACTACCACCACCCGGCCATTCATGCACAGGAAGTCCAAATTCTTATCAGCATGCTTCCCCCACCCCATCATGGACTGCTACAAACCTACCACCCACTCCCCCCAATCTTATCATGTTCCCCCATAAACTGTGTCAGTAATCCTACCAGCCTATCCATGAACTGTCCTGTGGCTGCAGTCTTATGAACCACCATAGTACCCATATGTGCACATCTGCTGCAGATATTCTGGCAGGAGCCTCAGCTGCTGCAGAACATCATAATCGGAGGCTACAAAACACATTGAAAATATAAGGATTTGATCACATCTGTGCTAGGGGCCCCCATTGCAGATCAGATCATAAACACTGGACAACTTTTTTTTAGCATGCCAGGCTCCATGATGGAAACCCATCAGATCTCATCATAATCAACGAGATTCACCTGGTGTTGTCATTCGTGATGTGCCAGTTTCGGCATTACCACAATTTTCGTTGATGTGCTCCTATGACAAAGCAGAATAGCAAAGGTCACTAGCACAGATGTGAACAAAGTCTAATAAATATGTCAGATGCTGCTGAACATCATAATAGTGACAGGAGAACTGCAACTCTCATCATGACCAGGGCATCAGTGGACATTATAGGAAGAGATATAATAGGAGAAATCTACAACTCCCAGTATTTCTAGGATATTATTATAGGCTATCACAGGACATTACAACTAAAAGAGGAAACCACTAACCTCTCCTTCATATACAGAACAGGAGCCCCACACCCTCAGATCATGACATCATACGTGTCCTTCACCAGCTTCCTCTGTACTGCTGAGCTCTGTCTTTTCCTGCACTGGTCATATGATGATGACATCACACAAGTCTTTCTCCTCCTGGTATGTTTTCCTATGCACAGCTAGCTTGCTAAGTAAAATTAGGGAACAGGCCTTTTGTCAATGACTGGGCCCCCTTTCCCCATTGGCTCCATAGCAGCTGCATGATCTGCCACTGGAGGCATGCCACTAGGATTGGTACACAGTTCTATACAGTGTTTAGCCCTATTGTACTTCTGTAAAAATCTACAAGATGCAAGAACCACTCAATTAAGTGGTTACTTTAAGACATGAAGGTGAGTCAATCCAGGAAATTTCTAGAATTTTGAATGCAGCCTCAAGTACAGTCCTGAAAACCATCAAACGCTAAAATGAAACTAGCTGTCATGAGGACTGAGCCTGCTACAGAGGATAAGTCCAACAAAGTTATCAGTCTCAGAAACTGCAAATTAACATTACATAAATGCTTAACAGAGATAAAGTACCAGACACTTCTCAACATCAACTATTCAGAGGAGACTGCAAGAATTAGACCTTTATGGTGGATTTGCTACAAAGAATTCACTACTGAGGAATAACAATAAAAAGAAGAGAATTTGTTGGGTCAAGAAACACAAGAAATACATTAGACCAATGGAAATCTGTAGTTCGGCCTGCTGATTCAAAATGTAGGATTTTTTTGATCCAATGGCCATGTCTTTGTGAGATGCAGAAAAGGTGAGTCAATGGTTTCAGCATGTGTGGTTCCCACCATGAAGCATGGAGGAGAAGGTGTGATGGTGTGGGGGTGCTTTGCAGGTGACACTGTTGGTAACTCATTCAAAATTCAAGGCACATTCAACCAGCATGGTTACCACAGCATTCTGCACTGACATGCCACCCCATCTGGTTTGTATTAAGTGGGGCTCTTATTTGTTTTTCAAAAGGACATTGACCCCAAACACACCTCCAGGCTATGTACGGGCTATTTAACCAAGAAGTACAGTGATCGAGTGCTGTGTCAGATGACATTGCCTCTACAATCACATGACCTTAACCCAATTGAGATGGTTTAATGAGTAGGACCTCAGAGTGGAAGAAAAGCAGCCAACAAGTGCTCAGCACCTCTGTGAGCTTCTTGTAGACTGTTGAAAAACCATTCACGACAACTACATCATGAAGCTGATTAAGAGAATGACAAAAGTGCGTCATTAAAGAAAAAGGGGGCTACTGTAAAAAATATAAACAATCTTTCTTTTCCTTTTGAAAGGAAAGCTAATGTGAATATCCTTCCCAGAAACCCAAAAGGTATGCAAATTAGCTTCCCTTCCAAAAAGAAAAGAATGCTAAGCCTCTCTGATGCTAGGAGTAGTAAGAAATACTAATTTACATATTTTTTTCCCCAGAAACCAAGAGCAGTGTTGCTTGGCCTACAATACTCCTCACATATACTAGGTGCTCTCCTTAATGGGAAAGAACACCAAGAGTACTCCCCCAGACCCTGACAAAGATAGTTAGGCAAATTTTTATTTTATCTGCTCTGATAAAGGATAGAGCTATTTTGCTTTATGACCTTTTCGAGAGAGTGTTGAGTTTGTATAGCAGCATTACAGCTGATGGTGTGAGATGGTTAGTTTTATTAACCTTTTGTAAGGAAACCTAGTATATACCAGAGATTAGCGAATAAATTTTACCAATTTGGAATTCTTTACAAATCTCTTCATTTTTGGCGATTCAGAGAAGAGAGGGAGACTCATGTGTAATACAGCACTGTAAAAGACATATTCAAGACGCTGCTCCTTCAAAAAAGACAAGAGTACCAAGTAACCCTGCATTGAAAATGGAGTGTCTTGAGAAAATAATTGCACTAGTTAGATAAGTGGTCTTTATCAGGGTATTTGGGGGGCTCTTTCTTATTAGAGAGACCACAAAGTATGACTAGTATGCATGATGAATGTTGTAGTCCAATTCTGCTCTGCATCTCCAGGAATAATATATGCAAATTAGCATATCTTAATCGCACTGGCACCATATAGGCTTAGTGTTCTTTTCTTTTTGGAAGGAAAACTAATTTGAATATCTTTCCCAAAAGTATACAAATTAGCTTTCCTTTATGAAAAGGCACTAATTGAACAATTTGAGGGTTACCACCAGGTGAAAATCTTTTTATTAAAGTGCACCGATTGAACAGTTTGAGGTCTTACCGCCTCTCTCTCCCCTCTCCCTGTCCGCCTCCGCTCTCTCTTCCCCTCCTTCTCCCCTCTCTTTTTCTCTGTGTTTTTTATAGAGGATCCCAACAAATAAAGTAATGGTGTATGACTGCTAGGACCTCTAATAATCAGCTGCAATTTGTGGCAGATCCTGGCAGAGTTTAATTCCCCTGCAACAACACAACTGGAGAAACTAAGGATTTCATTATGCACATTGAAATCGATGGGCTGTGTTTGTGTAATGCATGTATAGAGGCACTCTTTGCAATAGCTTTGGCTAATTCATGGTGGTCCTTAAAGAAGAATCCTCCCCTCTATTACCATTCACTACTAATAGAGAATTACTAGAGTACTGCATTCAATAATAAATTATTTTTAAACGCAATACTCTAGTAATACAAGTTTTTCTTTAGAAGAAACATAAATATTGTCTCAACAAGTAAAAAACAAAATCACATCTGGGTATTCAAATTAAATACTGTTGTTTCAGCAGCAGATCCACATAATCAACTGTGGGATGGTCAAACATAATCAAACCTGATAGCTCAGCCCATCCATCAGCCTGGAATAATTATCCAAGAAGCAAACCAGAAATGTTTCCATTCTCCTTTTGGTGTCAGACTTGCTAATTGATTCAAGTTACTTATGATAAGCGGACATGTCTCTCAAGTAAAATCAGTCTGTTTGTTTATGGATGTGTATCCATGGAGGCTTGAAATGAGGTGAAAATGACCACCTAATAAAAAAGCCTGTGTTAAAAAGGTTTCTAGGAATTACATGAAATGTAGTTAAAGTAAATAAAAAAAATAAAAATTACAGGAATTGCAAATTACAGACTGTACAAATTATGCTGTGTCAGACTGGCCCACCGGAAAGACAGAGAATAATCTGGTGGGTCCAGGCCCTAATACAAGGTAGGGTCCAAAGATCCAGCAAAGATAATCCCTTTTGGAGGTGACCTGAAGCCAATCACTTGCCACTAACGTCTATTTTTATGGGATAATTCACAGATCACATTAGATCATTTTGATGATATGTCCTATGTGTGTAATGAAAACAATTGTTTAAGGCTACTTTCACACTACCCTTAGTACGGATCTGGCGGGTGAAGGGACCCGCCGGATCCGTACTGAATAATACAACCTTGTGGATCCGTAATTCCGGATCCGGTTGAATTATCTTTAGCATCTTTGAAACGGATCCGAAATAACCTCTATTGAAAGTCAATGGAGGACGGATCCGTTTACAAGTGCGTCCACACCAAACGGATCAGTCCCTATCGACTTGCATTGGGGGTCATTCCGGATCCGTTTAGGTGCAGATAACTAGTACGAAGAGCAAACCGCAGCATGTTGCGGTTTGCTCTCCGTTCTGAAGACGGAACGGAATGCTTTCAGGAGCATTCCGTTGTCTTCAGTTCAGTTTTGTCCCCATTGACAATGTATGGGGATAAAACTGAAGCGTTTTATTCTGGTATTGAGCCCCTATGACGGAGCTCAATGCCGGAATAAAGAAACGCTGGTGTGAAAGTAGCCTAATATACAATTAAGTGAATATGTACATATGTTCTGTACAGATTGAGGGTGGATAGTGTTATACCAATGCTGCAAGCCATATAGGCTATAGTCTGTGACGATCTCACCTCTATTTGGTAGGATAACTGCTTGGCGCAAAGACACCGGAATTAAGCAGATGTGTGGTGAATGAATCTTCTTTATTAAGATATTTTTTTGTACTTCAGAAATGTTATTTCTGATGTACAGAAAATCTCTCAATAAAGAAGATTAATTTACCTCACATCTTCTTAATGCCGATGTCTCTGATGCCAAGCAGTTATCTTACCAAATTACTCTATTTCCTTTGAGGGATTGGGCCTCTCTTCGTTTCTGCGGCAGCATACCCGTCAACTGGACTCAGATCCTTAACAAGTCTACAGTAGGGTTGTGCCTATATTTAGCACAACCCCAAAAGGGGTGCCTCCAATTTCTTCTCTGTACCAGGTTTAGTATCTGGAACATACTACCCTATGGTGCACCTTTTTTCTGCTTTTACAGCCATAGTGTCCCTTCACTACTGAGTATGACACACTTGAAGAAATTTTGCCCAGTTGACAGGCTTAGAGAGGGAGAGCATCACTGGAGTGAGAGAAGCAAGATGGCCATTTCAGTGAATTGCCTGCCATCTAGGTCATTTCTGACCTGTCACCTAGCTGTTAGGAGGTGTTGGGAATAGTGGTAACATGAGGGTACATACACATGGCGAACAAGCTCGGGATAGCCCAGATAGACCATCAGTAAAGAGGATTGTTTGATCCACCAAAAAGCAGCTCCCACAGTTTCATTGTATACCATCCAGACACAAGTGGCAACTTTATTACACACCCCTGTCTCTGGCCTGACCATTTCCAGGCACTTAACAAATGAAAATTTGGTGCCATCCATTATGTGTCCTGCCATTTACAATCAGAAAACCATCTCCTTCGTTTGCAGCCATGTCGTGAACAAGAGACCTGGACTGCTACATACTGAAACTCTATCATCTTTATCAATGAATCTAGGTTCTGTTTGGGAACCCACAACAGTGAGATTTGAGTATGGAGGCCTCATGGTAAGCAGTTCAATCCTGCCTTTGCTGTGGAGAGACACACTGCCCCAACTGTCCTGCAACTGTCATCGCATATGACAGTTGGCCATCCCAAGTTATAATATGAGGTCTTGTATTGCGGTCTTCTGTTAAAATAAAATTTAAAAAATCAAGTTTTCCCCCAATCATTCTGCACTCAATAACCTATAATGACAAAGTAAAAATATGAATGTTCAAAATTTTTGCTAATTTATTGAAAAGGAAAAACGAAAATCTTGCATTGACATAAGTGTTCAGATCCTTCACTCAGGACTTGACTTGAAGCAGCTCCAGTCTACAGTCTTCATGGGAATGATGGCACAAGGTTTGTACACCTGGATTTAGGGATTTTCTGCAATTCTTTCTCTGCAGATTCACTCAAGCTCTGTCAGGTTGGATGGGGATTGTCGGTGAACTGTCATTTTCAGGTCTTTCCAGAGATGTTCGATTTGGTTCAAGTCAGGTCTTTGGCTGAGCCACTCAAGAACATTCATAGAGTTGTCCCTAAGCCACTCATGTGTTGTCTTGGCTGTGTGCTTAAGGGCATTGTCTTGATGGAGGGTGAACCTTCTGCCCAGTCTGAGGTCCAGAGCACTCTGGTTCGAGTTCTCATTAAGAATATCTCTGTACTTTTCTCCATTCAGCATTCCCTCAACCATGACCAGTTTTCCTGTCCCAGCCGCTGAAAAATGCCCCCACATCATGCTTCACTGTAGGGATGATATTGAGCAATGGCTGAGCAGTGGTTGTTTTCCTCCAAACATGAGGCTTAGACCTGAGGCAATACAGTTTAACATTGGTTCATCAGAACAGAGAATATTGTTTCTCACAGTCTGAGAATCCTTTAGGTTCCTTTTTTGCAAATTCCAGGTGAGCTTTTATATGTCTTTTACTGAGGAGAGGATTCTTTCTGACCACTCTGCCATAAAGCCCAGATTTATGGAGTGCCCACAATGATGTTTGACCTACTGGAAATTTCTCCCATCTGCACACAGGATATTTGGAGCTCAGACAGACTGACCATTGGGTTCTTGGTCACCTCTCTTACCAAGGCACTTCACCCTTGATTACTTAGCCCTGGTTGTTCCAAACGTCTTCCATTTAATAATTATACAGTCCACTCTACTCATGGTAACTTTCAGTGAAGCAGAAATTTTTGGTACCCTTCTCCAGATGTTTGCTTCCACACAATCCTGCCTCTGAGCTCTACAGGCAGTTCTATCCTCGTCATGGCCTGGTGTTTGCTCTGATATGCATTGTCACGTGTGAGACCTTATATATAGTCAGGATTATGTCTTTCCAAACCATGTTCAATAAACTGAATTTTCCACAGGTGGACCTCAATAAAGGTGTAAAAACATTGCAAAGATGATCAAGAGAAATGGGAAGCCCCCAAAGCTAAAATTTTAATGTCATAGCAAAGAATTTGAATTGAATACTTATGTCTATGCAAAATTTTATAATTCCCTTTTTAATAAATTTGCAAGAATTTTTCAAATTCTTTTTTTAGGGTATTATTATAGGGTATTGAGCGCAGATTGTTGGGAGAAAACGTTATTTTTTTATTTTATCAGCAGGACACCACATAAACTGAAAAAAGTGAAAGAGTCTGAAAACTTTCCAAATGCACTGTATCATCATTACTAGGGTTGAGCAAATCACGCTTCGGATCCAAGATCCAAAGTCCATTCGTTCCCCAACTTCGTTTTAATGCTGTACTCTGACTCTGTACTGCATTAAAATGTATGGGCTGTATGGGGACAAAATTCTTCATGAGACTTTGGTGAAGAACTTCGGTCTTTGATTCTACAACTTTAAAAACATTTTAAGACTGGTTGCTACTGAAGCCAATTTCGCATAGCAGTGTTAAAATGTTTTTAAAGTTGCCGAATCGAAGGCCAAAGTTATTCACCAAAGTCTTGTGAGACTTTGGACTTAACGAATTTTGCCTCCACACAACCCATACATTTTAATGCTGTATAGAGACAGCATTAAAACGAAGTTGGGGAACGAATTGACTTCGGATCTTGGATCTGAAGCGCGATTTGCTCACACCTATTCATTACATTTACACATAGAAAGTTTCATTCAATTTCAACAACTTCTTTGTATATTTTTTGTTTTTGTTAATGAATATACAGTATTTGTTGGAGGAACACAATTTCAAAAGGATCTACCAGTCACAGCCTGTCCATGAACAGAAGATTGGGCAGGTTGGATTTCTACTTCAGCAAAAAGTTGTGCCAGACTACACTTAAAGGGGTTTGTTCCAAGTTCAGACCTGCACTAGGCCGCAATAGGCTAGGGCAACGCTAAAGACTGTCCATTAGTGCTGGTGACACTAACTGCACTAAATGGAAGCCTCCACCTAGCTTACCCATAGAGAGCCCGGGGCGTTACCAGATCCCAAGAAAATACCCTTGCCCTGCACAATTCGCAAGTGTGAAAAGCTCCGCTGCTCCACTCATTCATGGTGAATGAGTGCAGAATGGGTTGTGTCCAGGTTCAGGTCTGAACCCGGGCAACCCCTTTAAGTTGTCATCTAAAATTGATTCTTTGTTATAAATCATACAGATGAAAAAAATGTTCATTACAGTACATAGAGATGCGCGAAGTTTAGAAAAATTCAATTTGGCTACTTCTCCAAATTTCACAAAGAATTACTTCATCACAAAGTGCATTTCTTCTTAAATAGCAGGTACAATTATGGTAGAGCGGCAATTGCTACTTTAATTGCTGATTGCGGCATCTGAGATAAAAAAAATTAGGGCTTTCAGGGGTTAATCGGTAAAAAAATTAAAACTCACCTTATCCATTTAAGTGCAAAGAGGCCACTGGGCCATCTTGATTGAAGAGCAAGGTGACGTATGACATCATCACGCCGGCCACCATGATGATGTCATCATGCTGATCGGCGTGGTGACATCATAGTTCACCTACAAGATTTTATTCGGGATCTCCACTCAAGATGGCCGCGGTGACCTCTTTGCTCTCAAATGGATGAGGTGAGTATTATTACCTCAATTTCAGGGAAAATTGATTTGTTATTACAAAGCATGAGTAAATTCGGCTCTGCAGCAAATCTAATTTTCCCTGAAATTCGGATCGAAGTCTACTTCGGATACTTTGATTCGCTCAACACTAACAAGACATGACGTAGAATAGTGCTTTCAGGTTTTCCTTAGGTTTCTGATGCATGAAACCAATTTTTTCGGCACAGAATTAGATCTGCTCTAAAAGTTTTTTCTTATTCTAAATCTTATTTCTAAGATTTTTCTGAACATTTAAACCAATAACAAGCCTTTGTAGTGGTAATCACTGTGTCTATGGTACCGAAGTGATTGTATGCAATCAACTGACCATTGATCATAATAGCCTAATTGAAACATTCAAATGGAAATTATCGACATTGATACAATTATTTCATTTACGGGGCACCGGGTTAATTTGAAACTAGCTCGCTCTGGAAATTGTGGAAATTATAGTATCATTTATCATATTTAACAAAAATCATTACATCTCTACATTACAGTCTTAAGGTCTGAAGAATATATCTATTGTAATTTCTATCACGACCATGGCAACATTTTTGGGGTTCTTAAAAGATGAATGAAACACTAAAATGAGCTCTAATTTCTAATAGATTTCCTACACATACAATACACCTATAATGACCAAGAAAACAGGTATCAGATGGTTAATATGGTGATTTTTTTAATAAAATGTTAGCACAACAATGCAAAAACTGAACTTTCATTTTTACCGATATGCTATTGAAATTGTATCCTCACTGTGTGTTGCAATAATCAATGAGGGAAATGTTAAGGGCAAAGACATTAAAGATTTTTAGGTTAAACTACAGAAACAAAAAGTTAAAATAAAATGAAGTTGTGTTCATAAGGTCTTTTCAAGTATCCACGCTTGTCTCACAAGCCTCATAATACATCTCTTTACTTTCTACCTTCCCCCATGACCAACAGACCAGGATGTAGAAGAATTGACTCACATTCAGAGGTCAACAATGTCATACATTATACGGCAGTCCATTAAAGGGCAATTTAGCTTCACAACTTCACAAAAAAATGTTTTCAGAATCAACATCAGTGTAATTGGGATCATTAAAAAGACGTATCATGCCTTTAGGGGTAATTGTCACAAACAAATATAATGAGTTCTGGGTTGCAACTTATGTCCAAGCATAACCAAATAAAGTCCAACCTAATGACATAGATTTATTTATTAGATTCATTAAATCTGCATTATTATAGAAAGGACAAACACCATTCAAGCATGTTCAATATGCGTTTCGAACCTACATCTGAAGCAATCAATCTTTGGTGTGATTGATAATATTGAATAATAATGTTCACCATAAAATATAGGATCCTTACAACTAGCATCATCGGCGGTGTCGACTGCAATCTGTGGTCCTATGGGAACCTTGTTATTTGCAACCAATTACATCTAGACCTACAGTAATTGTATAACAAGACTGACATATTTGCAGGTATTTCTACTGAATCATCTTTGGCTTGAGTAGGCTATAAGATGGTGATACTCTGGAGATAGAGCCATAAGGCAAAAATTTCTTAGGCTAGGATATGCCACCAATGTCAGATAGGTTCGGGTCTCACCTCTGGGACCCGCGCTTGTCTCTACAACGGGGCCCCTAAAGTGAACGAGAACACACAGAACATGCACAGCGTGCCCTCCATTCATTTCTATGGAAGTTCAGAAAATAGCCAGAACACACATAGAAATGAATGGAGAGCGCATCACACAAGCATGGTCCTTCTCCATTCTATGGGATTGCTGAAAATAGCTGGCCTGGTTGGCTGTGCATGCACAGCATGCTTATGTTCACTTTGGGGATTTCAGTCTAGACATAGGTGCAGGTCCCAGAGGTGGGACCAGCAGCTATCTGACATTGGTGGCATATTATAGCAATATGCCACCAAAGTCTGAGGTGAGCCAACTCTTCTAAGTGCTTCATGAGCCTTTGTCTTCTGTCATTGAGATCTTTGCATCTCAAGAGACTATTCTACATCTCAAAGTGGCCTGGTACTTGAAGAATATAAGTGACTCCAAAGATCAGTAGAGACCAGTAGTTTACTTACCATGGAGGTAGATCACATGACTGCTATGGGACCCGGGGAGAGAGGGGCCCGCCACTGAACTCCTTCACCCCTGCCTGACATAGGTTCACAGCATTTTCCCATAGCCACAACAAGGGGGAGCTCAGTGCAAAAAGATTTTACAGATTCCATCCACTTCAATGGTAACAGTATAAATTCCTATGCACTGAGCTCCCACTACTGGCGGCTGCAAGTAGCCAGTTTAATCACGTACTGAAGGGGAGCAGGAGACATACTTGTATTTATGGCAGTTTTCTGAGAAATCAGAAAACTGCTCTGATCAGAGCAAGCACCACGTTTATGAAGAACCTGTCCTGTTCCACTTTTTCTGACATTAAAGGCAGGTAAAGTCGGGTGAAGCGAGGCACAGCTTTTTAAATTAAAAAAAATTCTAAATAATAAAAATAAATAAATTTGTCAGAAATCTAAGGGTTTTGCTTTGGAGCCCTATGAAATTTGTAAACACCCAGGTGGAGACCTAGCTTAGGAGTTTGTGCAGGGAAACTGGCAAATATCACCAATGACAACTAACAGACTGTGATATAGCATCAGAAATCTTTTTTTATTATTAAGTTTGAAGACCATATTACACTGTAAAAAATGACCAAACCCTGGTTGATTTCTTAATGTACACTGCTGCACAGTTCAGTTATGGCTGGCTGTGCATTGTGATTAGGCTTTCCTAAGGACCTGCTTTTTAGCCTGGACTGGCTTGGAACCACCGGACAAGATGTGATTGGAGATTTCATTATCCAATTATACAGAACAGGTGAATGCCGCTTTTTAATTGCACCAAAAACTCGAACCTCATGGGCACTGTTCTGGTGGGTCCTTTATCAAGTCAAGGGCTGGGTCCACTAATGATCCTCACGTTCACTTGCAGGTTGCTCTAACCCCGTGCTTAGCCGTATAAAGTTATAACAATCATTATATTCAGACTAAAACTTGTCTTTTTTCATATTTTTCTGAATCTAAGATTAGTGAGCTAGACCATAGACATCAGGGTTCGGCTACACAACGACATATATTGCTTGACAGCAAGACGCAGAAAAGTCACACAACACAAAAATATGCAACTGTAGTTAGTTAAGTCAGTCACGCTACAAAAAGTTGCAGTGTAACCACACCCTTAAAGTCAATGGATGAGAAGTTGCGTGTGAAACAAATTAAAGGATGTCTGGATTTTTTTGCGATTGTTGCAGCATGTGGCATTGCGAAACCTTTGACAATCATCACATGAAAAGTCACCTTTACAGTAAAGTCAATGGGGTAAAAGTCGCGACACAAAATCCGACATGTCTGGATTGTTTTTTTGCATCTGTTGCATCACAGTCTCAGCATGTGATGTTTCGCATTGCGACACAATTGACAAACTTATCCCCTTTAACTGTGTTGCCAAAAAGATGCACAGATACCCGCAGGAACGTGGCAATTGCGGGCCTCATAGAGAGCGTTCAGCTCACCTGCATGATATGTACTCCAGGCCTCCAGCATCAGGTCCCGGCACTACCGTACTAAAACTAGTAACAAATTAAGAAGGTGGGCCGCCCACTTACACTACTAGGGGCTGTGGTTGGCACTACTGGAGGCAGTGGGGAACACTATTGTGGACATTACTGGGGGCAGTGGGGGATACTACTAGGGGCTGTGGGGGCAATACTGGGGGCAGTGGGGTGACACTACTGGGGGCAGTGGGCGACACTACTGAGGGCAGTGGGGACATTACCGTGGGCAGCAGGGGACATTACTAGTAGCAGTGGGGGACATTACCTGGGGCAGTGGGGGACACTACTGGAGGCAGTGCGGGACGTTACTAAGGGAAGTGGGGGACATTACCGTGGCAGTGGGGGATATTAAAAGGGGCAGTGGGGGACATAACCGGGGGCAGTGGGAGACATTACTTGGGAAGTGGGGGGCACTACCTGCTGGGGCAATGGGAGACATTACCTGGGGCATTACTAGGGAATCAGGGATCAGGGGTGTAACAATCGAGGTCACAGAGGGTACGGCCGGGCAAGCTGTGGAGGGAGGACCCCTATCCAAAGTTTGCCCTGGGGCCCACAGAACTGTAGTTATGCCACTGCTTCCCGGTATGCTTGGACTATAAAATCTATCCAATATCTACGTATCAATTAGTGCAGAGTTACTCACCTATTATATAGAGAAGGTTAAGCAGTTCTTAGAATATTTTAGATCCTTGGAACATTCCTTTTTCATTGTGATTTGGGAGAAACTGTGATCCTCCCTAAACTTCTCTGTACTAGGCAAGTACTGGCCGTTTCTGTCCCTAAAATATTTTCCCCTAGTATTAGGAAACTTCTAATAAAATACAAAGGCGCAATGTTAAGCTTCGGATATCTTATAACATGTAACATATATGCACAGCATACTTTAAAACTTTGAATATGAAGGGCCCGATAATGAAGGCCACTATGTTGACCTGGCAGCAGCAGAATCTTCAAGACGTTCTTGTAAGCAAATTATCCCCTGTAATGCAAATAAGAGATATTATACTTAATGGCCTCTCATATTTCATACAATAATCATTATAAATGTCCCTCAAAACTTCAGAGCTCTCTTGGGAGACACTAAATGTGCAGGGAATTATTGAGACATAGCTTTGCCAGGCATGACATTTATGCATCATGTCTCCTTCTTTATATGTAAACATAGAGCATATTTTTCACTTTACAAGACCTACCTCAGGTTTCAGAGAAGGAAAATAATAAAAAATATTTTTTATCAGACCTCATATTGGATCCTCAGATCAGACCCCATTTCATATCCTCAGATCAGACCCCCATATCAGATCCTCAAATCAGCCACCCATATCAGGACCTCACATCAGACCCCATATCAAGACCTCACATCAGACCCCCATATCAAAAAACTCAGATCAGACCCCCATATCATGACATCACATAAGACCCCCATATCAAGACCTCACATCAGATCTCCACATCCGAATCTCACATCAAACCCCCATATCAGAAACTGAGATCCTACCCCCATGAGAAGTCCATGTCAGCCACCATCAGAGCTCCATGTCAGACCCTAATCAGACCTCAGATCAGTCCTCCATGCCAGACCCCCATGAGACCTCAGTTCAGACCTTCATGCCAGACCCCCGTATAAGACCTCAGATCAGAGATACAATAAATAAATTCACTTACCTTTCGCGCTCTGCCGTTCCTCTCCAGGTCTAGCGGTCTCCCCTGCAGTCGCTCTCCTTTGTCCCTACATGGTCAGGTGGGTCAGTGCAGCATGGGCCCAGGGAAGAAGACCAGAGAGGATGAGTACCGGCAGTACTTTCAGCACTTCACTCCCTGTACCTACTGCCTATTATTTAGTGCTTCCATAATGGAAGTATTCAATAGTATTCACTTTATAAGATGCACTGCCATTTCCCCCCACTTTTGGGTGAAAGAAAGTGCATCTTATAAAGTGGAAAATATGGTAACTTCTGTAAATTGGAACCCTCAACATACATATATAGTAGAGGAAATGATATTGCAATCTGCTTAGCCATTAAGCATGTTTTTAAATTTCTAAAAGTAATTTCTAATAAATTTCTGGATAAATAATGAAGTATAGCATTCAGCACATATTTACTCTATTTGTTCTTGATATGTTAAAGAGGTTTTCCGGGTATTTAATATTGTTGACCTATTCTCAGGATGGATGAGATACCTGATCAGTGGGGGTCTGACCGGTGGTCCAATGGGTTCCGCTTACCAAGCCCAGCCCTGTCCATTGGATAGGAGCTGTGCTTGGTATTGCAGCTCAGACCCAATCACTTGAATGGGATGAGACTGAGCTGCAAATAGGCCACGTGACAGATGAATATGACATCACCGGCTTAGGAAAAGTGAGCATCCAGCCTCTCCAAACAGCTGTTCGTTGGGGGTACCTGAGGATAGGTCATCAATATTCAGCACCCAGGCAAACTCTATTGACTCCAAGAGAATACATATAAAATACTATCCCCTTGGGATAGCATACTTGGTATCCTGAAGTCAGCGTCATGTTTTGGAGATGTCTTGCTCATGAAGGACCTTTTATGCATATTTGATGAAATTGCCCCAAAATGCAGTAATTTTGGGAATAATTTTTCTATATTTAGTGAACACACCGTTTAAAGCTAGAATCATTTGTATCTTCAAAACAGGTCTATTAAGGTCTCCTCTTGGAAACCCTTTGAGAGAAATCCACTTAAAAAATGATATTGATTTTACTGGCTGCAGGCCAGGACGCTTATCTGTTCCTCCTGGAAATTCAGGGACCTCACTTCCATATCTTTCTGTAATAACAAATGTTATTCCAGTTATATGGACTAGAACTGGCCCATTGAGAAAGTAGATCCCAATACTGATTCTTTTGAATATGAAAACCTTGGATTGACTTCTGCAAATGTACAATTTCCCTCTGCCACTATGGTGAATAGTGATTCCTAACGCATGACAATTGAAATCTCTCATTGTATATATGATTTGTGGTCTTGATCTTAATCCAAAAAAATGAGTTGCCAAGTACAACTTGTGAATAATTCACCTACTCCTTGTGTAACCTCTTATTCAGTACTAAAGTATTTTACATGACAATTAATGATTAGTTACCCATTACCATTTCTTTAGAGTACTTTGGCCTTAGCCTGGAATACCCCTCCAATAATGTCTTTGGTCCACCAGATTGCATCTCCATTCATTGCACTTGATACTTCGCACAACCCCCTTCCAACCTCTTTTTGTACTGGTTGATCCACTTTGTTGCTGTTGCGGCCCTCCCTTTCATTGCCCATTGTCATTTTTCAGAGAAGAGGGTTTTCTTGACATTTGTTCCTAGCCCAAATCACCCATTGTTCCTCATCCACCCAATATGCACTTGTGTGTGCCTCAAGCCTGTTCTTTACAATTGCTTTGGTCAACTTCCCTCCTACTCCAACTTATTCTGTTCCCATCCATTTTCATGACATCCTACCTGACCTGTTCTCTTAATTTGCGTGTTAAGAACATTTTTTGTATGACAAAAATATTCATCAAATGTGGATATTACCTACAAATGTTTGTTTCAGAGTTGGCCATGAGGTATTTTTTGTGTTTGACTACAGAATGTAAAAGATTGGGAAGGATGGCTGAAATACTGAATGTATGAGGCTGATAACATTCATGGCTAATGGAAATGTCTGCTGTATGCTTTCTTTCCATTAGATCTTCTGAATGCTGTTTCTGGCTTCCTCTTGAGGCAAAGTTATTCTTTATCTCACTAAAATTTCAGAACATTCTTACCTCATAGGACATAGCACTACAGAGGTCAACTATGATAAAACAATGTATGCCTTTATTGCTTGTTTTATTCTAAAATTTCTGTATAATTCAATATGGCAAAGATTAATAACTTGGCAAATGAGCTGCAGTGTGGATATATGTAAAGTTATGCATCTCTGTACCAATAGTCTGCATGTGTATTGGGGTGTAAAGCTTGTGAGACTTAGGGCCCTTGCACACGACCGTGGAGCACCGTCCAGGACGGTCCGAAAAAACCCGGACCGTGCTCCTTCTGAGGGCAGGAGCGCACGGCGTCATTGGTTGCTATGACGCTGTGCGCTTCCTAAGGCCGCCGCTGTACAATGATACACTCTATACGATGGTGTACAGTGACATGGTGACATATGACATCACCACGCCGGTCAACATGATGACGCCATCACACACAGCGCAGCATTTTGAGTGGGATCCTCAATCAAGATGGCCGCAGCAAACTGGATAAGGAGACTATTATTATTTTTTTAATTGATTAACCCCTGAAAGCCCTAATTTTTATCTTAGATGGCATGATCAGAGATGAACGTGGTATCTGAAGGTTTCATTGATAGAGGGGGTGGCCAATCGCCATTCTCCGTCATTGTGCCTCCTACTTACAAAGAAATGCCAAAACAGCTCTGACCAGTCAAGCCATGGGATCCATAATACTTTTGAAGGTGTCCTGTAGTATCTAATGAAAATGTTAAGTCCTGTAAATTGTGAAGTAGGCCTTCATGGATCTGATCTGCTTTTCCAGCACATCCCATAGATGCTTGATCAGATTGAAATCTGGGGAGACCCGGCGTCAACACCATGAATACTTTGTCCTCAAACCATTCCTGCAACAGTGGTCTCCAACATTGTTTAAGTAGTAACTAACACCCACATGAATACCAGAACCCAAGGTTTCTCAGGAAAAAAAAAAGTTTCCCACAGAATCATACTGCCTACACTTCTGGTCTTCTTACCATAGTGCATCCTGGTGCCATCTATTTGCCAGGTGTTACGGCGGTCCATACGGTGGTCCATACTCACCACTGCTCTACTCCTTCAGGTGGGCACAGTTGATGTTCTGCTCACCCGCTCCCAGGACCCCCTTCCTCCTATCCAGCTGCCAGGCTGTTAGTGAAGGGCTGCTCCATCCACCTCCATGAAGACTGAGACCTGTTTTCTGCTCTTAAAGGGAAAGCACACATGCACCCTAATTGTTTCCAGACACCCTAGCATACCTAAGGGAAATAAATCTATCACTAATGACCTCCCTATAAAACTGTTTGCATAGCCACATAGTTGTGGTACACCTGATTAAATGTTTTCTTTTGTGGATATAAGACTCCATTTCCAAATTATGATACTTTTTCGTAATATGCAAATCAGTCATTTGGTGCAACTGGGATGTCACCTTTACTCTTGTTGCACCCAAGCTTCACTCCTTTTTGTGGCCAGCATCTCCCTTGCTGCTTTGACAGGGCCACACAGTGGCAAAACAACCAGGGAGGGACTAGCCACAAAAATTAGTGGAGCTTGGGTGCAACACGAGCAAAGGTGACTTCCTCATTACACCAAAGGCCTTATTTGCACATGAAGAAAAAGTATCGTAACTTGGGAAAAGAGCCCTTGATCTTCAAAAGAAAAACAGTGTTTATTCTGGTGAACTAAAATTATGTGACCATGCAAACAGTTGAATAGGGAGGTAGCTAGTGACAGATTCTCTTTAATCTTCAGGATACCAGAGGTTATTTTATTTTTGCGTTTTCATTTTTCTTCCCTATCGTCCTAGAGCCATAACTTTTTTCCTTATTTCCGTTCACATTCCTTATTTCCGTTCACATAGCTGTAAGAGGGCTTATTTTTTTCAGAACAAGTTGTACTTTATAATGCCATTCCAAATGGGGTGGAATTGGCAAAAAAAATGCAATTCCTCCACCGTTTTATGGGTTTTGTTCCCACAGCGTTCCATTTGTGGCACAACTGACCCATGCTCTGGGTCAGTACGATTAAAACGATACCCGATATGTATAGTTTTTTTATGTCTAAATAGTGTAAAAATGTTTTAACTTTGAAAAAAAAATATTCTTTTACATCACCATATTCTGTCCCCCATAACTTTTTTATAGTTATATCTACTGAGCTGTATGGGGGCTCAGTTTTGCGGGACAATCTGTAATTTTTATTGATATCATTTTGGAGTGTTTGTGACTTTTTGATCACATTTTATTACATTTTTTGGGGTAAAAGAAGCAATGAAAAAATGGCAAATTGGACATTTTGACCCTTTTTCTGTTACACCATTTGCCGTATTGGAAAAATATTTTATATTTTAATAGTATGGACGTTTTTGGTTGCGGTGATACCCATGATGTTTATATTTTTTGTTATTCATGTATAAGGGGTATATAATTTAAACCTTTATATTTAAAAAATGTTTATATATATATATATATATAGTAAGTTTTTTTTTTACTTTTTCCATCATGATTTTGAAGCTTGTATTTGAGTGTACAAAATCCATGTTTTATTTTTTTTAATTCTTTAATTTTAATTTATTTTTAAAATCAATTTTTTATTGACATTTGCTCATGATCGGCAATCTCACTTTATCATACCATCTAAAGGCTTTAATGACTGAGATCGGCATTTTTCAGGTTCGCAGTAATTAGCCGCTGGTCTCTGCTCTTTGATACAGCGGAGACCCGGAGACTGCATGTGCGAGCGGGTGCTATATTTGCCTATTGCTCCAGTGCCGTAGCAAAGGGGTTAAGACAACTTCCTCCTCTGAGAGCTCCACTATGTAACAGATTGCATATACCCTGCCTGCTCTGACCTTGTGCTGTCCCTGACTATAGTTTTGCCTGACCCATTGGTGCACCACATCAGAGTCTCTTGACGCCCGTAGGTTAGCTGTCCAAGAGGTAGCTGCCTGGTCTTTCCCCTGCAGCAGAATCCTGATCCCTGTGCAGGAGGTTAAAGGGTGAAGACCAGGGGAGTCACGTAGATAATACCGTTAGGAGTAGCCCCAAGCCAATTCTGTTCACGTGGCAGAGTGGATCCATATATGCTTTGGTATTCCAGATAAGTGGCACGTACACACCCAATCATCTACATGATGTAAAAGAAAACATGTTTTCTCAGACCAGGCCACCTTCTTTTATTGTTCCATTTTCTGATGTTCACCTGCTCATCTTAAATGCTTTCGTAGTGGACGAGGTCAGCCTGGGCACTGGTAAAAATCTGGAGCTACTTAACTTTGTACACAGCAATCTGCAATGCTAACCACAATAGTACTGATTACTACATACTAAACACCCTAAATGACCCATCATTTTGAACATCCTCTGATCCAATAGTTTTTTCAAACTCACTCAGATCCTTAAGCTTTCCATTTTTTCTGCTTAAAACATGTCGACTTCAAGAGCTGAATTTTCACTTGCTGCCTAATATATCCAATCCCTTTGATAAGTGCCATTGTAACCGTAGATGGTTAGTGTTACTCGCGTTACCTGGCAGTGGTTTTAATGTTCTGGCTGATGGGTAGATACCGTAATACATCCTGGAGTTATTACGGTACAGATTAGTGACTGTTTAATGCGAAACAGAAAAGTAAAATCATAAAGCACTTGTAAATGAGTAAAGACTTGAGAAACCCAATTGTATCCTGTTAACAGCACTTAGAAAGGGATTGCCAGGCTTCCAGTAAAAGTAGGTGAGCGTCTTGAAATAGAACGTTTCACTCAGCGCTATAAATAATCGCTAGTATTATGTAATCTTAAGTATATACACGTTATGTAAGCCTTTGGTTAGTCGAAGCTAAGAAAAGGAATGAAAACAAATCCAGCTGTGAAAAAAAACACTAGAGGACATCTTCCTATACAAAGAACACAAAGCCATGCTGCATTGTAGTGGTAGTAGTAGAGGTAGTAGTGGTAATACTGGTATATCTCAATAAACTACAATGTCATCAAAAAGTTAATTTATTTAAGTAATTCAAAAAGTAAAACATATTATATAGATTTATTACATACAGAATGATCTATTTCAATCATTTATTTCTTTTAATGTTAATGATTATGGCTTACAGCTAATGAAAACCCAAAAGTCATTATCTCAAAAAATTAGAATATAATATAATTAAAAAAATGTTGTGTTTTTTGTTTGTCCTTTGTGTATTGTAATATGATGTGTTGTTTTTTCTGTGCCAAGATATGATATATAATGTTGGTGATATTTGCGGAAATTAAAAAAAAAAAAAAAAAAGAGAATAGAATATAGAATATAGATTATATAAGACCAATGGTTCCCTGTGGAAACTTCACACTGGACCTCAAACAACATGGATTGTGGGCCTCTCCACTCTTCCTACAGACTCTGGGACCTCGATTTGCAAATGAAAAGCAAAATGTACTTTCATATAAAACAGGATTTTGGTCCAGGGGCACACTGGGAACTTAAAGTGGTTCTGAAAAAAAAACTAAACGTGGCCGCATGTTGTAGGTGGGCCAGCTTCTTTAGCAATGACCTTTTGTGGCTAACCATGCTTGTGGAGGGTGTCAATGACTGTCTTCTGGGCAAATGTCAAATCAGTAGTCTTCCTCCTGATTGTGTAGCCTACTGGAACCAGACTGAGGGACTATTTAAAGGCTTAAGAAACCTTTGCATGTGATTTGCATTGATTAGCTGATTAGAATGTGAAACAAGCGTCGGACTGGTCCCTTGGGCCTGCCAGAAGAAATGATTCTGAGGGCCCACCCTCTATATATATAGGACCATAAGGGCCCTGTTTTATTAGGGGTTCCTTATTGTCAGAGCTTGGGCCCACTGGAGGATGCTTTGGTACTCTGGTGGGCCAGTCTGACCCTTTGTGACACAGTGAGTCTACAATACTGAACTTTTTCCACAATTCTAATTTTCTATACTTTTGGGTTTTCATTAGCTATAAGCCATAATCATTGTCATTAAAAGAAAAAAACACTTGAAATAGATCACTCTGGCATAATGAATGTATAGAATGTATGAGTTTCACTTTTTGAATTGAAAAACCCGAAATAAATTAACTTTTCAGTGATATTCTAATTTATTGAGATGTACCTGTAAATGATAATAACCAAAGCCATCATCACATTCATTATCGTGTAATGTAAGGGGCACAAGAAATGCCCTATGTATTTTGCTATTAGTTATAATTATATGGATAACATCCCATTAGTATTTCCATTATATAAGAGCATGAAACCATAGGCCCAGTGCATCAGTCCTGGTCACTGCGGAGAATTCTAATATTCTTTATAATTTATAGTAGGGAGTTTATTATTCCATACATTGCATACCTCAGGTGCCAGATAAACTGTCATATCGAAGAGTTACTCCTACAATAATGTTTATTCTCTGGCCCGTTATAAAGGAACATAATGTAAATTGTAGTGAAGGCAATCTTCTTACCGGTGGCTGTATGCACTGTCAGACTAGTAGGGCCCACTAGTAAAATTCATCCTGGGGGCTAACTCACTGGGGAAAGGTGATACTGGCTGGTCTGATTTCTATACCTAGACATAATCTCAACCACCTAATGCATCTATAATACTAAACTGAGTATTTTATGTAAGCATAGACTGGTTGAGATACTGTATACTGCCCTCAGTCTATTGTATTATGTGGAGAGTTAGGGGCCCACCTTACTCAGGGACCCACCGGGAGATTCACCTGTTCCCCTGTGGGCAATTCTGAGCCGGGCTTTATCTGTGCATTATTCACATCTTCCGGTTGTCAGCTTTATCATGTGACCAACACTCTGACTCTCCAACTAACACAGAGTCTTATGTTTCATCAGGAAGTCAGTTTCTCACTGACATTGAGACTCTCATAGAAATAGATGACTGAATAGAAACTGACTTCCTGTCAAAACATAAGACGCTGTGTCAGTTGGAGAGTCAGAGTGTTGGTCACATTACACAACTGTGGACCAGAACCAGCAGCGTAACTAACATACTGTAGTTAGGGCCCCAGAGCCAACTTTAAAGGGGTTTTCTCACTTCAGTAAGTGGCATTTATCATGTAGAGAAAGTTAATACAAGCCACTTACTAATGTATTGTGATTGTCCATATTGCTTACTTTGCTGGCTGGATTCATTTTTCCATCACATTATACACTGTTCCATGCTTACAGACCACCCTGCAATCCATCAGTGGTGGTCGTGCTTGCACACTATAGGAAAAAGCTTTGGTCTCTCTGGTGGCCGGGACCATGGGAGTGCACATAGGCTAGTGCTTTTTCCTATATTATGCAAGCACGACCACCACTGATGGCTATGCAATGGTCTGTAACCATGGAAACGAGCAGTGTATAATGTGATAGAAAAATGAATCCAGCCAGCAAAGGAAGCAATATGGACAATCACAATACATGATTGTGCCTTGTATTAACTTTCTCTACATGATAAATGCCACTTACTGAAGTGTTACAAACCCTTTAATAATAGTTTTTTCCAGTTATGTCTCTGCAAAATGAAAGTTTGTGTTCTTGTCACTAATTTAACACATACAGCACTATGGGGGGGACCCCAAACTACCAGGTATCAAACCTGTATGCAAAGAAGGTGGCAAAGACTAAGTGAAGGTAGCAGATAATAGAAGCAAGTTAGAAGGACCTCTATGGTGGTGGGTGCCACAAAATAGCAGGGCCTCTATCTTCTATAAGAGTGAAATGGTAGCAGAAAGGTGGGCACAAAGTAGCAGTGGCTCTGTAGGAGAAAGGAAGCTGGAGGACTACAAGGTGGCATGGGCTCTACAGGCCATCAAATAAGAAGTTTAAATCCAGGAAGCCCAGAGGAGCAGCCAAGATCATGTAGTGAAGAAGCCAAGAACCAGCATCAGTAAGCAGGTAAGTCTACTTCCCTCCACAGGTCTGCCCAGGAGAGGGGGGTCTTCCAAACCCCTCCCTCTCAATGGTGCACAGTCCCTTTAAAGTGGTTGGGCAGATAGGACCAGGGGTGGATTGGCCATAGACCTTACAGCGAAATTTCCCGGTGGGCTGATGCCCAGGGGGCCACTGTATTTTGTGATGGACTGTGGTATTTGGCTCTGTTGGGGTGGTGTAATACGCCACAATACTGTATTGCTGGCCCTGCCTTCTATCAATTTGGACCCAACTACAAAACAGGGCCACTTTTAGTATTTTTTCCGGGGCCACTTTAAGTTCCCAGTCCGCCCCTGGGTAGGAGACAAGATGGCAGGAAAATAAAAACATGTTTTCTTGCTTCAGCCTCTTCAAACAGCTGATCAGGTGGGTTGCTGGGACCCCCACCGATTGGATACTGATGACCTTTGTCTATTAGCATAAAACCCCTTTAATGGCATTTCCTATAGCTGCACACAGCTGACATTGTCTAGCATCAGGATATGGTGTGCTGGATAGTCAATCCCCACCAGCATCATAAGCCCCATAGTAACTATATGGTGGTAGTTACAACCTTGACCAGAACAGAGTGGAAAACTCACAAATACAGCCACTGGTAAGAAGATTACCTTCACTACAATTTACATCATGTGACAAGGAATAAAAAATGTTGTCAGGGTGTTTCTTTATACTAACGGATGCTAACCTTCTTCTTCCACTACGTATCTTCATAACGTCTAAGGAGAAAGAGCTACTCCAGCTACAAGCAATGAATGGTCTCAAGGTATTGATCACTTACTATATTCTCATGGTCTTGTGATTAGGTGCCATGATACTCAAAGGAATGACATATCAGGGAGGTTTTGGCTGTGAAAACCTGCCTTGTGTCCCATGACACATTAGGATAATATTTTCTTTTCCATCAACAGAAGTCAAAGAGACCTTGTTGGGATGCACTAAAGAACTAATGTGAATACATGGACGACCTTGCAAAAAAGGTTCAATAATATTACAGGATCTCGTTCACCGAGTAATTTTTCCTAGTAGTCAGAAATGGTTGCTGGGTGATTTAATGAACATTACGAAGGTCCATTAAATCAAGACATGCCAATAATTCTCAATAGCTATTACAGAAGACAAGTGTCGCAGTGTTGAGCAATGGTTCTTGAACACTGATGTACCGCACACACAGCTGACAACTGACACACGGATAGCATCACTATTATGCAAATTTCCTACAACTGAACAAATTAAAAAAAATAGCTTAAAGGGGTCTTCCAAGTGTTTTATACTGATGACTTATCCTCAAGATTGGTCACCAGTATCTCATCGGAGGGGGTCCAACATCCAGCAACCACGCCGATCAGCTGTTTGAAGAGGCCATCACACTCTGGTGAGTGCCAAGGCCTCCTTGTAGCTTACTAAACACAACACATCCATTGGATAGCAGCTGTGCTTGGTATTGCAGCTCAGCCCTGCAGCCCTCGGGCAGTGAGACACATCGGCCCGTCTAAAAGGGCCTTAACCCTTGTCAACCTCATATTGATGAACTATCCTGAGGATAAGTCATTAGTATAAAACACTCTGAAAACCCTTCTAAAGGGGTTCTCCTGATATAAAGAGGTATGCACATGCCCATATGTCATCACTTTATGATTAGTTGGAATCTCACTTCTGGGGGGACCATTACCTATCTAGAGAATGAAGGAGCCACAGTATTGATACAGCTTCTTCACTGGTTTCTTCTGTCAAGTGGTCTTCCTGTCCCCCAGCAGTGCAGAGAAATGCACACAGCCGGTGACTTTAAAGGAATTGCCCCATCTCACTGTTTCCACCATGAGATGAGAGTATGTGCCGGCCCCAGGTGACCGGGCTTACAGAAACTGTCGAGCTTCCATAACTTCGATTGAAGTGAATGGGGGATATGTAAACAGAGCAGTGGAACAAGCTCCACCGCTTCAGTAACTCCAGCGCCTTGCTTGCTGTGCTACACCTTTTGCATAACTCCCATTCAATGCAATGGGAGCTGTGGAATCAGTGGGACGCTGACTCGCTTGGCAGTTTCTGTAATTCCAGCCACCTGAGGTCAGCTGTCAGTCCTATCTTGCTGTGCTGTGGTACAAGCCCTTTAAGACTGGGAAAACCTGGAACATGTGTCACGTGACATAAAGATCATAATGTCACATTGTGACGTCACCTCTAAAGATTTTAATGGGGTTGCGATGAATCACAGCTGGGAGTCCCCCACTATCACAAAACTATAGCATATCATATTATTAGATGGGGAAAATTAGCTATATAAGTCCATGCTATTACATTTTGCTCCTGCGCCCATGGTTTAGGTTCTACAGAACCTTCCTACCCATATGAAGCACAGCTCAATGGTAATGGCAGGAGCGGACTGGGAACTTAAAGTGGCCCTGGAAAAAATAACAAAAGTGGCCCCGTTTTGTAGTTGCGTCCAGTTGATGGAAGGCAGGGCCAGCAATACCTTATTGTGGCACATTATACCACCCCAACAGAGCCAAATACCACAGTCCATCACAAAATACTGGCAGCAGCACAAAATACATCCCCAAGAACTTCCACTGGCCGGATGTGAGAAGGGGTCAGGCGGCCCCCTGGGCATCAGCCCACAGGGAAATTTCCCTGTAAGGTCTATGGCCAATCCGCCCCTGGGTAATGGTGTGTGTGTCAAACATCCGATAACAGTAATGGATCTGTAAAAAGCCACAAATCTATTAGACTTCATCATGTAGCCTTTGTGCTCAATACAAGGTATTGGTGGAAAAGGCACCATGTACCCTGGATACCGCCAGTAAGGTGGCCACTTCCAGCACATATACACAATTTTAATGCAACTAAATGACAAACATGGCCACCTACTGACTCACCTAATGATTTAAGAGCACTTACCCAAGCCATAAAAAAAATATATATAAACACCAATGAAATTGAAAATTTTCCAAACTCCGCAGTGCAGGTCCCAACAGACTGCACTGAACGGAAATGTGTCATCAAAAATTGTTTAAATCACATTTTTATGTTTAACATATTTTTCAAGAACTTTTGATGATGTTATTTTTCATTTTCCATGTCAATATCTTTATTTATATATATACAGTGGACCCTAAGCCTAATAATTGGCACCACTTGTTCAGAACACTTTACTGCAGTTATCTGCTTATCTATACAAAGAGGTGATATCATTACAGGATTAGACAGATAAGACAGGATCCACCATTCACAATAGATGATTGTTTCAGCTTATCTATTCTTTCCTTGTACAATGACCTCTGCACAGGTCACAGAGCATGCCTAGAAAACTCTTCCATAGAAGTCAATAAGGTCCCCTCCTGACCATTGGGGCTGCCGTAAATAATTTTTTTAATGCTTTGTAAATGCTGTTAAGAACAGCTCAGGTAAGATGGCCGCCCCCATAATCATGTTCAGGAAATAGAATTAAAAAAAAATCTGAAAATTAGATTATAAAAAAAAGGATGTGTGTTACTATCTGGTTTTTAACTGGCAGAAAAAAATTTTGGTGAAACATTTCTTTAAGGAAGAAGGTATTTTTATAGATGATGGTCTGTCCTTAGGATAGGCCATCCCTATGTGATCAGTGGGCAGGGCCGGACTGGGCGTCTGGTACTTCTGGCAAATGCCAGAAGGGCCGCTGCCCTCCGTGGGCCGGTCCTGTCCCCCCTTGCAGGGCCGCACCGCCAATTAGGCAGGTGCGGCGCGGCCCTGCGCATAGTTGCAGGCGGCGGGGCAGAGGGAGATGAGCGCTTCCATTGTGGAAGCTCTCATATCCATAGTCATCTGTATACAGATGCCTGTATTGTACTGCGGCCGGGGCAGGGGAGGGAGAGGCGTCTCCCCTGCCCGTTCCTCTGATAGGCTGCAGGCACAAGGCGTCATCGCGCCGCCTGAGCCGTACAGCGTGGGACACAGGCCGGAAGAGGCCTGCATCGCATCGCTGCCAGCCTGAATGGAGGTAAGTATTAGTGTTAATTTTTTTTATTGTAGCACGGACCGGAGCTCTATTGGGGGCATTTTACTGGCACTGGGGGCATTTTTACTGGCACAATGGGGGCACTGGGGGCATTTTTACTGGCACATGGGGCACTGGGGGCATTTTTACTGGCACATGGGGGCATTTTTACTGGCACATTGGGGCACTGGGGCATTTTTACTGGCACAATGGGGCACTGGGGGCATTTTTACTGGCACTGGGGCATTTTTACTGGCACTGCGGGCATTTTTACTGGCACAATGGGGCACTGGGGGCATTTTTTCTGGCACTGGGGGCATTTTTACTGGCACTGGGGGCATTTTTACTGGCACCTAGGGGCATTTTTACTGGCACTGGGGATTTTACTGGCACATGGGGCACTGGGGCATTTTTACTGGCACTGGGGGCATTTTTACTGGCACATGGGGCCCTGGGGGCATTTTTACTGGCCCTGGGGGCATTTTTACTGGCACTGGGGGAATTTTTACTGGCACATGGGGCACTGGGGGCATTTTTACTGGCACATGGGGGCACTTGGGGGCATTCTTACTGGCACTGGGGCATTTTTACTGGTACATGGGGGCAGTTTACTGGCACTGGGGCATTTTTACTGGCACAATGGGGCACTGGGGGCATTTTTACTGACACAATGGGGCACTGGGGCATTTTACTGGCACTGGGGGCATTTTTACTGGCTCATGGGGCACTGGGGTATTTCTTACTGGCACTGGGGGCATTTATTTATGTCATGGGGGCACTGGGGGCATTTTTACTGGCACTGGGGGCATTTTTCTGGCACATGGGGGCACTGGGGCATTTCTTACTGGCACATAGGGGCACTGGGAGCATTTCTTACTGGCACATGATTTTGGGGGGAAACTTCTGGCGCATTATTGGGGCATTTCTTACTGGCACATAATTTGGGGGGCATGTATGGGTGGGGAGCACGTCTTACTGGCACATTATTGGGGTGAAATTTTGGGGCACTTCTTACTGGCACATTGGAAGCATTATTACTTCTGGGGCACAGTGGGGACATTAGTACTGTTGGGAGCACTATTACTAACAAGTGCACTCTGGCAGAGAATTATTAGTTGGGACTGTGGGGGGCACTATTACTGTGGGGAGCACTATTACTGTGGGGAGCACTATTACTGTGGGGGCACCCTGGCACAGTATCAGCGCAGTTATTTCTGGGGGACGTTATGTTTACACTATTACTGTCGGGGACACTATTTGCTGGACGCAGTTATTTTTGGACACTGTGTGCCAATAATTATTGAAGGGCACTCTCTGTGTGGTACTAGTGGCACAGTACTGGGGGTGGTTGGATGATTTGTCCAGAAGATGGGAGGATGATGGAAAAGTAGTAAACTAAGATTTTTTTCTGTCAAACTGCAGAGATGAGAAATGGCTGAAAAATGGAGTCTGGTCTGAAAGGAGAAGATGAGGAAAGAGAAGATCTACATCAGAGGAGACGTCACTGGATGTACGAGGTATGGGGCCCTGTATTATACTGGATGTAAGAGGTATGGGGCGCTGTATTAGGCTACATTCACACGAACATTGTGTTTTGCAGTCTGCAAATGTTCCGTATGGCATCCGTTTTTTTTTGCAGATCCACTGTAACAATGCCTATCCTTGTCCGCAAATAGACAAAAATAGGAATGGACATACAGGTGCGGACAGCACACAGTGTTCATTTAAGTGAATGGGTCCGAATCTGAGCCACAAAATATGCAGATCGGAGGCCGCAAAAACAACTGTGGTGTGAATGTAGCCTTACCCTGTATGTTCTGTAGTGATATACGTAATGTTAGGAGGGAAAAGGTTAGTTTACACAGGGTGATGTGCGCCCGACAGATTGGATCTTTTGTACAAACCAAAAGATCCAATCAGCCGATGAACAAGCGTTTTACTCGTTCGTCGGCTGATTAGGGACACTTTTACACGGGCCGATTATCAGCACTAGCGTTCCTAGGAACGCTTTTTCGGCCAATAATCGGCCCGTGTAAAAGGACCTTTACACATCAATCTGTGTAATAGGGCCACTGATGAACTGAAAGACTTTTGACATGGCACAGAGACATGTCAAAAGTTTTGATCAGTCCGGGTCTGAGTTCTAGACCCGTACCCTATCAGGAGATATAGCTTTTCCATCTCTCTCTGCAGGGGGCGGTTTATTTACCTTGTTTGGTGTGGTTTACGTTTATTAAATTATTATATTTTAATACTTTTTAGGGCCTCTAAAAGGGTTGGCTGTGACTTTAAAAAGTCGAGGCATGTGGGCCTCTTTGATTTCAAAATGCCAGGGCTGAATTTCAGTCCCAGTCCAGCCCTGTCAGTGGGGGTCCAACACCCTGCACCCCTGCCAATCAGCAGTTCTGCAGAGGCTTTGGATTCAGAAGTCAGCTCCAGAACTACACAGCCCCGTCCACTGTGTAATGGACAGAGATGACTAATGCAGTGCTACTCCCACTGAAGTGAATGGGCACAGGGATGCAGTAACCAGCTTCATCCACTACATAATGGATGGAGCTAAGTAGTTCTTGTGCGAGGAGCTACTGCAGAACAGCTAAGCAGCAGAGGTGCTGGGTTTAAGACCCATACCGATCAGAAAGTGATGGCCTATCCAGGGGCGGACACAGACAGCAGAGGGCCCTTGTGCAAGGAATGTGTTTGGGCCCCCTCCCCCGCCGTTCCCAAACCAAATTCTCAACCTAACCTATGGTGTCCTAACATTACATACAGTAATACATAACACACAGGGTAAGGCTACTTTCACACCTGCAGCACTACGCTCCGGCCACCTGATTTGGCAGAGAATGCAAGAAATTAGCCGGACACAGACTCAGTCATGCAGAGGTTTGTGTCCTGCTGATTCTCTGCATTTTTGCCAGATTGTGGCTGGATCTCTGCCTGACCCCATTATAGTTAATGGGGCCGGCGGGCATTCTGCATCCAGCAGTGCCAGAGCCGGTGAATTCCAGCAGGCTGTTCTCTGCTGGACCAGCCTGCCAGAATCACCAACTCAGATGTGAAAGTAGCCTAATACAGGGCCCCATACCTCGCACATCCAGTGACGTCTTCTTAGATGTAGACGTTCTCTTTCCTCATCTTCTCCTTTTAGACCAGACCCGCCATGATGATTTCTTCCAGTCATCTCTTCTCTCTGTGGAGTTTGACAAATAGACATCTTAGTTTCCTACTTTTCTATCATTCTTCCACCTTCTTGAACTCCTCATCCTGCCACCTCTAATACGGTGCCCGCTGTGCTCCCCAAAACTATACTGCAGAAAACAGTCCCCGCTCAAATACTACCGCCTCAGTAATTATTGGCACACAGTGCCCTAAAAAATGACTGCACCCAGGAAATAGTGTCCCTGAACACCTAAATTATAACCAAAATGTTCCCCAAAAATAACTGTGCTAAGCTGATACTGTGCCCCCACCGTAATAATCCCAACAATAGAAAATAATTAGTGCCCCCGGCCAGCCAATGTCCCCATAGTGCCCTCATAATGTGTGCCAATGCCCCCTACTATGTACCCAAAAAACCCTCTTAGTGCCCCTATACAATGACCCCAATAGTGCTCCTCTCCCCCCTTCTTCCATAGTGCCCCCCATGTTGCAGAATATAAGATAGGGCCCCCAAAGTGATCCTCCCCCTCCATAGTGCCAGTATATATAATAGGGCCCCCCCATAGTCGTCCCTCCTCCTCCAGAGTGCCCCCATAATGCTCCTCCTCTATAGTGGCCCCCATAGTGCCCCTCCCTCCATAGTGGCCCCCCATAGTGCTCCTCCTCCATAGTGGGCCCCCATAGTGCTCCCCTCCATAGTGCTCCTCCTCCATAGTGGCCCCCCATAGTGCTCCCTCCATAGTGGCCCCCCATAGTGCTCCTCCTCCATAGTGCCCCCATAGTGCTCCTCCTCCATAGTAGCCCCCATAAGTGCTCCTCCTCCATAGTAGCCCCCATAGTGTTCCTTTCCATAGTGGCCCCCCATAGTGCTCCCCCTCCATAGTGGCCCCCCATAGTGCTCCCCCTCCATAGTAGCCCCCATAGTGTTCCCTTCTCCATAGTGGCCCCCCATAGTGCTCCCCCCTCCATAGTGGCCCCCATAGTGCTCCTCCTCCATAGTAGCCCCCATAGTGTTCCTTCTCATAGTGGCCCCCCATAGTGCTCCCCCTCCATAGTGGCCCCCATAGTGGCTCCTTCTCCATAGTGGCCCGCCCATAGTGTTCCTTCTCCATTGTGCTCCCCCTCCAAAGTGGCCCCCATAGTGCTCCTCCTCCATAGTGGCCCCCCATAGTGGCTCCTCCTCCATAGTAGCCCCCATAGTGTTCCTTCTCCCATAGCGCCCCTGCTCCATAGTGCCCCCCCATAGTGCTCTCCTCCATAGTGCTCCTCCTCCATAGTGGCCCCCATAGTGCTCCTCCTCCATAGTAGCCCCCATAGTGTTCCTTCTCCATAGCGCCCCTGCTCCATAGTGCCCCTCCATAGTGCCCCTCCATAGTGCCCCCCATAGTGCTCCTCCTCCATAGTGCTCCTCCTCCATAGTGGCCCCCCATAGTGCTCTCCTCCATAGTAGCCCCATAGTGTTCCTTCTCCATAGTGGCCCCCATAGTGCTCCTCCTCCATAGTAGCCCCCATAGTGTTCCTTCTCCATAGTGGCCGCCCCATAAGTGCTCCCCCTCCATAGTGGCCCCCCATAGTGCTCCTCCTCCATAGTGGCCCCCATAGTGTTCCTTCTCCATTGTGCTCCCCCTCTAAAGTGGCCCCCATAATGCTCCTCCCCCATAGTGCCCCCACTGAGTGCCAACTTAAATAAAAAAAAATTAACACTTATACTTACCTCCTTGCCTCTGTCAGCGACGCGATGCAGGCCTCTTTTCCGGCCTGTGTCCGCGCTGTACGGCTCAGGCGGCGCGATGATGTCATCGCGCCGCCTGTGCCGGCCTCTGATAGGTAACAGGCCTAGTGCCTGCAGCCTACAGAAACGGGGAAGGGACACGCCTCTCCCCTCCTTGCTCCGCATTATCCATGCTGTATCGCCGTCCTAAGGACGGCGATACAGATGAATATAGAGAGAGCGCTTCCAAAATGGAAGCGCTCATTCTACCTGCGCGGGGAAGAGAAAGGGCCCCTCCGGCCCGGGCCCCCTGTGCCCGAACCGGCTGCACCGCGTATGTGCCCCCTGGCCTATCCTTGGAAAAAGTCATTATTTCTAAAATCCTGATATATCCCTTCAACTACCAGCAATCTACTATTATCTGCCTCAAGATTATTGCTGCTCTCACATGGTCATGATTTGGCATCAGTATGTGTAAACTGAAACCAGGAGTGAAGCCTACAGAGAAAACGTATAATGGAAAGATTGTCAAATCCTCCATGTTCTGAATTACTACTGGTTTATAAATAGTGACCACATTCTGACTGTGTGTAAGTGGCCTATAAAATAAAGTAGAGATGAGCTAATCTAGTCGTCGATTCGTTGATTCGTATCGAATCTTGGAAATTTTCAGCTTCGAAGCGAATTCGAATATTAGGTGATTGGCTCCATTAAGATTCGAAAGCTGTTCCTAAGGCTTTCCACACATTTACTACGTACTTGTCCGATAAATTGTACGCTAATGCTACGTATAATTTACTCTATACGCTGTTGCGTACGAATTCAAGTAATTAGCGAACTTTTACTGTTAGTTCGTTATTCGTGCGCAAAAGCCCAGGAAGAAAGCGGTCACCTGTCCTAGTGGGCAGGGCTTGCTCTGATTGGCTCAGGCTCAGTAAGCCAGTGACGCATCACTTCTGCTGTGACTGCTGAGACAAGCAAAAGCACTGTGTGTGTGAAGTTCTGAGACTCTGAGACCTGTGTTGTTGAAATTGGGGTGTAATTGTTCAGGGAATCCATATTACACATCAGGGATACTGCAGGGCAAGTGCAGGGCTAGTAATTAATCAGGCAGGGAGAGAGAGACAGGGAGAGAGACAGGGAGAGAGACAGGGACAAAGACAAAGACCAGCTGCAGGGCCACAGAGTCAAGTGAAAAATGTCTGGAATGGATAATCAAAAGGGGTCCAGTTCCAGCCAGACCTCGAGCTATAAAAAAAGGAGAAGGTGGCACAGGGCAGCAGTGCCAAAGAAACTGTAGCCGGAGCTTCTACTTGTAGTATTCACAATACTTGGCCAGTGTTCCACCAGGCTAACCCACCAAGGCGCAAAATTGTAGTGGAGGAGAAAGTGGATGAGGTAGTGGAGTGGATGGCACGCTCATCTCAGTCTCAGCCGGATGATCTGCTGTCATCTGCTGATACAGTATCCATATGTAGCCAGGGGTCAGACTCAGAGCGTTCCTCCTGCTCCACCATTCCTCTCCAGCAAAGCCCTTCATTTTCGTACGCAATTTGTACGCTCATGAGTAAGTGTCAAAGAAGTTGCGTACCTTTTAAAACTGAACGTTCGTTATTAGTGCGCGAATATTCGCTAAACGCCACATAATAACATATATTTTGTACGCAGATTCAACTAATATATTCGTTGAATATACAAATCTTATGAAAAGTTTGACGAATGTTCAGCGAATAAAATTTTAAATGATTCGCTTATCTCTAAAATAAAGTAACCCTTACTATTATATAAAACCATAAGCCATGACCGTACAAAAGCACAAATCCAGACTGTAAAGAACTTTAGAACTTTAGACCTCTTTTGGTTGACCCTGCTGGTTTTGGTGGAATCGGGGAAGAACTTGCATGTCAGTGGTGGAGCTTGGAGTGATAATTGTTGACCAAAAACATTCTTCTACCAGCAACTATGTAAAGCTCATACATTTTGAGAGAGAAGGAAGAGGTGGAGCCCAAACCTGTTCCCTTCTTGTGTGCTAATGTTGTGCTTGCTAAGAAATGGGGGAAGCCCATGAAGAAGAATGAGAGGAGAGCAGGAATCCAAAGCATTATTTTTAATATAAGGCCCCTTTTATGTGGGCAAACAATTGTCCTGTGTAAACATGGCACCAATCATGCGATAAATGAGGTAAAAGCCCAGTGTCTTAGGTATACGATGCCAACTCATGAAAACTGTATGATTACATCACCGAATGTTTGTCTCCATATTCATGACTACGGAATGTATACAGAATTTCACAAGCAGTGATCGGCATGCTGTATTGACGTCTACTCTTGTTAGCAGGCAGAAATCTGTTGTCTACGAGGACCTAACAGCACCAATATTAATTGAAACAAGGTTAAATCTACCTTAAATTATCTTCAGATAATCAGAACACAGCATTGGTGGGCATCTATGAATAATGGATCACAGGACTCTGTATGTATGACACATGAGGAGATACATTTAAAACTGGCCACACGCAGAAGATTTCGGCCAACTGCCTTTTGTTGACCTAGTGCGAATGGTCACTGGCTGACAGTAGACTCTTCTCTGTAGAACATGTCATTAGCCACCCTGAAAAATATGGGCCAGAACTGCATGTACATGGCATGACTGGATGAATTGTGCAGTTTTTTTAAAAATTGACTCCTTGGTCAGCATGTTTGTGGGGGGATCATCTGTACCAATGATCCCATGGAACACTGATCAGCCGCAATGTATCCAATCATCAGATATATGGCCCGGTAAATTTCACCCTTAAAGGTGCTTTCTGGGATTTTTTAACTTACTTTAACTTAAACATCCAAAACTCCAGCCGACCAGCTGTTTGAGAAAGCACCGGGGCTCGTGGCACTACTGTGAAAACCGGTGCCTTCTCGCAGCTTTGTCTAAGCCATGTGACATCATATTCATTAGTCTCATGGCCAAGGCGCTGCTCAGCCCAATTGAAGTAAATGGTTCTGAGCTGCGATATCAAGCACAGCTGGTATACAATGTAAGGCACTGAACTGACAGAAGGAACTACACCGGTGCCTTCTCAAATGGCTGATCGGCAGAGGCCTCTGATGTCGGACCCTCACCGATCAGATAATGACGATCTATCCAGATGATAGATCATCAGATTAAAAAATCTTCAAAAATCCCTTTAAGAACCATGGCCTGTAATGATGATACCTTTTCCGAGATTTTATTTGCTGTTTGCACTGCTGTTAACAATGATATGGACAGGATAAGTTAAGTACTCTGAAATTATCTGTGGTTATCTTATTGGTCTACCATTACAGATATGCAATCATGAAAAGTCAATGCTTAGTCATGATTATAGCCCTGCTCTACTTTCCTCTTTCTAAAGCCACAATGGAAAAAGGAAGCTGGCAATTAAATTAATATTAGAAGAGCCTCTAATTGTATTTACCTTGGCAAACAAACAATGTTAAACACTGAGTCTTCAGATCTCGGGAACTGAGGTCTCAATGATGGGAAGACACAGAGTATTCAAATGGAAGTGTCGAAGGAGTGCTATTAACATACTGTACATAGAACAAATGTCTGAAAAGGAGACCTTTTAACATGTACCCTCCCACCTGTAAATTAACAGCAGGAGCTTGCTGAGCAAAAATGTGAGGATCAGTTCCAGTTCACTGCTTCTAATTCAATCTCCTAGGAGCTCTTTTTCTGAGTGGTCAGTTCCAGAGATGACCTGTGCCCGTTGCTCTGTTGCCAGACTGCTAGGGAGTAGGACCTTCCCAGAGATTATTTCTTTGTAGGGAATGCTACAGAGAAACCTTCCACATACAGTGATTCTTCTGTATGATGGCTATCACTGATGACATCACCACAGCTAATATGATAACTTCTTCCAATTTAACTGCTGAGGGTAGTTTCACATCTGTGAGCTGACCAGCAAAGTTATCATATCTGGTGTAGCTAGACACCGCCGCACACCATCAACACTTTAATTATTCTTCCTTCAAAAACAATATAAGACAACTTCCTAAATTTTAAAATACCATATTTTTTCCCTATAAAATGCACCTGCTGATAAGATGAACCTAGGTTATAGCAGAGGAAAATTAGAAGAAAAAAGAAATTCTCCTCAGACCCCCAATCAGACCCTCAATGTTAATCAGACCTCAGATCAGACCCCCAATGTTCACTTACACCAACAGATTACCTGACAGATTTTCTGACCAATCATTGGTTAGATGGCCGTTTACGCACACAGATCTTTTGATGTATACACCAACTATTGGTCTGATTGGACAGAAATTGGTCAGATAATCTGTTGGTAAATGTACCCTGAAATGTACCTCAGCTCAGACCCCCAATGAGACCTCAGATCAGACCCCAATGTTAATTAGATCCCAGCTCAGACCCTCAATGACACCTCAGATTAGACGCTCAATGTTAATCAGACCTCCAATCAGACCTCAGATCTGACCCCCGATATTAATTAGACCTCAGCTTAAACAAACAATAAGACCTCAGATTAGACCCCTAATGCTAATCAGACCCCAGCTAACACCCCCAATCAGACTTTCGATCAGACCTCCAATGTTAATCAGACTCCAGATAAGACCTTCAATCAGACCTCAGATCAGACCTCCAATGTTTATCAGACCCCCAATGAGATCTCACATCAGACCCACCAATGTAAATTAGACCCCAGCTCTGACGCCCAAGCAGACATTAGATCAGACCCCCAATGTTAATCAAACCCCTAATCAGACCTCAGATCAGATTCCCAATGTTAATCAGACCTCAGATCAGACAAAAAAAATAACACATAGCGCCGGCAGACCAGGGAGTGGTGAGTAAAGGGCCAGCACAACGAGCGCTGCAGTCATTGCTCCTGTAATAATGAATGCTTCTATAATAGAAGCACTCATTAGTATTCACTCCATAAGATGCACTGACATTTTCGCCCAACTTTTTTTGGGAAAAAAGTGTATCTCAGAGGGCGAAAAATATGGTATATGTGCCGAGGCACCAATGTAAATTGTTAGATTTCATTGTCTACAACACACCAATTACAACTCTACAATAATGAAATGTAACTATAGTAATTAGAGATGCAAAGCACATTGACTTTTTGCTCCAGTTACAACTATTAGTTTCCAAATTGAAAATATTGAAGAGGGTTCAATTAAAACTACACACACATGACGCCGGTGAAACTAGCACTTTAATTTCCCTGGTGCATAGTAACTAAAGTTCACGAAGGCTTCATTATGGAGAATGATTGTCTACAAGGTGGTGTTGGGTCATGTTCTGGGTGCAAGTAAGATAATGTCTAAGGAGGTGTTTTACAGCTATGTTAGAAAAACAGACCAAAAGCAGTAGATATTTACATTGGGGGAGGGGATTGTTGAACCTGTGTTAACTATGCAAACCAAAGATACAAGGGATGAGGTTTCTGTCTCAGGGATTTGTTCTCAGACAGTCACCAAAATCCCCAGCTTTGACTGACTGACTGGCTCACTAGCTGAAAACTCATTTTATGACAGCACATAAGTGGCAAAAGACACACTCATAGACTTCCTGCCCTTATGTCCACATTTTCATACTTGCTCATGCATTCCATTGTAAAGCTGGTCGTAAAAGTAACTTTTTTGTTAAATATAGGCTAATGATTTTAGTTCAGCATTTGACAAAAAAAAGCTTCCACAAATTCAATAAAATCAATATCATAAAGATGTAAATGATTTTATATATACGAGTGTTTACTGGAAATCCATGACCAGTATGTCCAGTGTGCCTAACCATGCCAATAAAAAGGCTTATTAAAGAAATTTTTGAATTTTCCTTGAATATAATTGTGCATCCGCATATAGTTCTACACCTGGGTTCCACTTTAAAGATGTAGCAGATGTTAACGTAAAAAGGAAATCATCCATGACATGAGGCGATCACATTGGTGGACCTATGACTCCAGACACCTGATTTACAATAAAAATATACAACACCTAAATCGTTTCGGCCCATCGGAAATTTTCTGCAGTTTTGAGGTTGCCAGTATCTGTAGCTCCTGCAGCTCCTTACTTCTGAAAATTGGTGATTGAAACTCATGAACTCCACCAATGTGATTTTCTGATAAGCATAAAATACCATTCCTTGACACATTTCAGATTATTAAAAATAATACGCATGCCTAGATCTTATGGAGTGCCGGCATCCAGAAACCTCATGCCGTCCTGCACACTAAGGCCGTGATCAAGGTTTGGTGAGGACCGAAACATTGGCTGAAACATGCTTTATTTCATTAACTAGATGTATTAAATAAAAAATATTCAAATTCTTAACTACAAACAGAGTGCCGAGGTTCTCTTCTCTATTTGCTTGGATAACTCACCCTACCACAGAGCACCAATGTTCAACAGTGGAGTGCCAACCACTACGTCATTTAGATCTTATGGAGATTATATTCTTAAAATAAAGGGGGTAATACACCTTCAATAGCTGTCGGCTACTCCTCCCAACCCTTCCCCCATACATATGCACTCTTGGGTTGGTTGGTCGGTCATGCGTGAATGTGTTTTCAATGGAAAGAGGAGAGAAGAGGTCCTCTTACAAGGCCTGTTGCCAGGCCAGTGTTGAGCACCAACTGACATTATTCAAGTTGATTGGGGCTTGTTTAAAGGGTCTTTGACATGGGCCGATTAAAAATTTATGGGGGACGAACTATTGTTATCACAATTGTTTGTCCTCTATTCCTTTTGCTTATTGTTGGCAGCACATCTTCTGTTTACAAAAGGTGATGGGCTGCCAAGAAACGAAAATTTTAGGTGCCCCATTAAAGATGAAGTCACCTGACCTGCTAGTGTACTGCTCGTTTGTTGGAAGTGGTGGCAAATTTATGTTCAAACATTCATCCATTCCCTATAAGTGGACCAATCCCTGGCCCATGTAAAATGACCCTAAGCCACTGCCAAATGCCTCTGGTGGTGGTTTATCTCCAATGAGAACAGAAGGATTGGGACACCCCTATATACATCTGATAGTCGGCCTTCGTTAATCTAATTAGTATGGGCTTCTGATTAACAAGCACCAATGTACTACAAGATATAGTCATCTTTGGCTGTGTTGTCTGGCCTACTCAATGATTTCTGGGTGAGGATAATGTTTTTGAATATTTTCATGGATGCAGGATTAATCTGAACCATACATTTCTTTAACATTCTATATGAATTACACACATAAATAAACAAGTAGATTCACACCGTTTTGGAATTTTATCTTCTGTCTGTAGTTTCTTCACCATAAGTAACAAAAAACATCTGGTCGTTCAAGGCTTTTTCTATGAGCAAGAACCAAGTGGAGTATATGGGAAGACTCAAATAGTTTCCAGTTTGTTTTCTTTCAGTCAGACTGCTTATATTCCAGTGAGGTGGGCAATTAGGCATTAGATGGTGTGATAAAAACAAACAATGCGGCAGAGCTGCCCTCCCCAACCCATACCACCTACTAAAGCTGAACTACGTAAACAGAATTACAATCTGAAGCCTGCAAATGATTAATGACATGATAAATAAAATAGCACAATGCCATTACACGGGATAATAATACTGTAAATGTCTACAAATCAGGTAAAGACTTAAAAGGAACATTAACCTCAACCCCTTTTATGGGCACTCCCTGGGATAACTTCTTGCCTCTATTCCTCTGGAGGACTCCTTAAAGGGGTTTTCTGGTAGTTTTATATTGATGATCTATTCTTAGGATAGGCCATTAATATCTGATCGTTGGGGGTCCAATACCCTGCACCCCCGCCAATCAACTGTTCTGCAGTAGATATGACCCCATAAGTTGGTGCCGGAAACTACACAGCATTTCTGCATTGTGTAGTGGACATAGCCGATTACCACAGTGTTGCTGCCACTGAAGAGAACGGACGCTATAGGCTACAGTAACCAGATCCATGGAGCTGCTGCAGAACAGTTGATTGGTGGGGGTGCAAGGTGGCAGACCCCTGATGATCATATATTAATGTCCTGTTCTGTAACCCCTAAGGGCACAGCTTATTTTGGTAGCTACATTCTTTGCTGTATTTTTTCTGCTAACATACTTGCATGGGGACTTATTTTCTGTGGAACATTTGACTGTTTATAACCTATTGAATATCACAATTTGTATTAATATTTTGTGTGGGGGATATAACAAAACAGCGATTTGGATGTTGCAGGCTGTTACAATTATGACAATACTAGATGTATAGCTTGTGTGTGTTTTATTATTTATGTACAATCAAAACCCTTTTTTTCAATAAACTAATTCAAATTGTATGTGATTTTTTAGTTATTCATTTATTTATTAAAAAATCTATCTATCTATCTATCTATCTATCTATCTATCTATCTATCTATCTATCTAACATGATGAAAACACTGGAAGTGACAGGATGGCAAATGTAGTACAGTGTGGGTCTACACTGAAAGTGAGGGATTTGGAGCTTCGATCCGTGATTAAATTCCTTACAAACAAAGAAAAGAAGGCTAAAAAAATCCATGAAAGGATGATTGCTGTATATGGTGATGATGCACCTCCCTACTACCAGGGGCGGATTGGCTATAGATCTTGCAAGGAAATTTCCCGGTGGTCCGATGCCCTCATGGCCGGCCAGTGGACGTTTTTGGGGATGTATTTTGTGCTGGTGGCAGTATTTTGTGATGGACTGTGGTATTTGGCTCTCTTGGGGTGGTATAATGTGGCATAATATGCAATTGTAGGCTCTGCCTTCCATCAATTTGGACCCAATTACAAAACGGGGCCACTTTTAGTATTTTTTTCAGGGCCACTTTAAGTTTCCAGTCCGACCCTGTCTACTACCAAGTAAAATTTTGGGCCAAGCTGTTTAAATGAGGTAGGGAATCAATTGAAGATGACCTCAGTTGAGGGTGACCTGTCGAAGCATCTTCAGAGGAAATGTGCTGTAAAGTGGAGGCCATAATTTTGACCGGTCAAAGTCAGTGTTATAGCTTATAAATTAGGCATTTCAATCTGCACAGTTTCCAGTATCATGATGTTCTGATGATGTCAAAGGTCAGTTCCCAGTGGGTGCCGTGAATGTTTGCCTGGCACCTGCTGTCAGGGGAGAGTTGTGACACACCCAAACACATTACATGGTCGTCTGGTCTCACCAAAATTGGTGTGCTAGACCGAAAATCAGTTGAATTTGCATGGCCATAAGGCTGAACAGGATGGACAGATGTATTTTTTCAGTCTTACAAACTGTTACTATCTTTACTGAGTACTACTCCAGGGTAAAAAAATTAGGTTCACAATTGCATTAAATGGATCCAGCAGGCTGTTCTTTCAGGTCCCAGCCTAGCTAAATACTGCCGTTCACCACCAGACCCCATTGACTATAATGGAATCTGGCCGCTTTCTGGCAAAATGCCGGCTTTCGGCCAGACATCTGCATGCAATTTTTTTTGCCAGGTCAAAAACCGACACTTATGCCAGAAAGCATCTGGATCGCCATTGGATCCCATTATAGTCAATGGGGTCTGCCAATGAATGGCAGTATCCAGCTTGGACAGGCTGTTGTCTGCGGGAACAGCCTGCCAGATACATTTACTGCAAATGTGAACCTACCCTAACAATAAAACCTTCCCCCAAGTGACTACTTAGTGGCCAAGTGACCTGCAAAATGGAAAAAGTTGTTCAAGGATGGCAGACCTTCCAATGCACCTAAAGAACGTGGCTCAGTTCTTCCTCAATAAGGGACAAAATACACTGTGAGTTAGTACAATAAATCTCTAAATAATAGCAAAAAAAAACTTATCCCATCTACGTTAGGCCACTTTCACACAAGCAGAAGCACGGATCCGGTGGGTGAAGGGTCCGGCCGGATCCGTGCTGCCGCAGGTGCATGTGTGGGTCCGGAACCGCGCTCCGGTCTCACACCTGCACCATACACTATTTTGAGGAGGAGGGGATTAAACTTACCTGTCCCCGCAGCTCCAGAGGGCGGCGTGCACAATGGGAAGATTCCCCACAGCGCCCCCTGCTGGAGGGAGGAGGGAGCTGCCAGGACAGGTAAGTGCAGGGTGACGGATCCATCATGAACTCCATTGAAAGTCAATGGAAGACGGATCCGTTTACTATTGTGTCACACCGAATGGATCTGTCCCCATTGACTTGTGTTGGGGGTCATTCCGGATCCGTCTTAGTGCGGATGCCCAGACCGAAGAGCAAACAGCAGCATGTTGCGGTTTGCTCTCCGGTCTGGAGACTGAAGAGAAGTGAACGGAATGCATTTACGAGCATTTCGTTCTCTTCAGTTCAGTTTTGTCCCCATTGACAATGAATGGGGACAAAACTGAAGCGTTTTATTCCGGTATTGAGCCCCTATGACGAAGCTCAATACCGGAATATATAAACGCTAATGTGAAAGTAGCCTAAAAATCGCTAAATGTTAGCAAACAACTATAAACCCGCTATAAGACTGAGCTGTGTCTCATAGAGATGAGTGAACGTGCTCGTAACGAGCACTGTATCGCTCGGCTCCCCTGCGCTCGCATGGGCGCAGGCTTCCGTCCTCCTCACCCGACGGAAGCGGCTGCCTGCGCCCATGAGAGCGCAGGGGAACCGAGCGGTACAGTGCTCGTTACGAGCACGTTTGCTCATCTCTAGTGTCTCATGATAATGCCGACTGAATTTGCACATGAAAGCTGCACATAGCGCTCTGTCTTTTTTTTTCTTCTGAAAACTGCTTAACACTTCAATGGTGACCTGCCAAGCCGGGCTTATGTAAGTTAGTAGCACCTTAAAAAGAAATAATGCCCATCAGGATGCTTACTGATAAAAGGTATCGATATACAATAGGAAACTGGAAACTATTGACCGCGCATGGGACAATGAATGTCAACGCGCCGTTCCTGTAACACGTGTCTTTTAGAAAGGGCTAGCATAAAGAGAAAGTCAAGGAGGATCAAAGAGGATGAAATAAATGTCAGATTGCGTAAATTATTCACCTTTATTTCACAACACAGCAGAGATGTTAATAATGGTCCTTGTGCCGAGGGATCATTTCTGTAACAGTGTTCCTCAATTAATGCCCTGAAGAATAAAGATGGTTTACATTTCGTGAGTATTGGTACAATTTGTCTTTGTCCGCACAACTGTAATCAGGGGCGGACATATCGCCTGTGCAGCTGATTTGGCTGCACAGGGGCCCAGCATCAGAGGTGGCCCTGTCTAACCGATAGGTCCAAGGTAAATGAAAGCGCTCATCTCTAAATTCATCTGTATCTGGGCAGCGGTGGGGAATAGGAGAGGTGTCTCCCTTCCCCATTCCTCTGATAGGCTGCAGGCGAGGTCATTGCGCCACCTGAGTCGGGCAGCATACAGTGCAAGACACAAGCCTGAAGAGGCCTGCATCTCATTGCTGGTAAGTATGTGAGTTTATTTTTTCATTATTTTTACACTATGCTGTTGCCCGGAATGGGGAAGGGGGGAGAGAAGCACTATGGGGCATCTACTGGGGGCCCCATATACTGGCACACATTATGGGGGGCACTATGGAGAAGTGGGGGGGAGAAGAAGCACTATGGGGCTTCTACTGGGGGCCCCATATACTGGCACACGTTATGGGGGGCACTATGGAGAAGTGGGGGGGAGAAGAAGCACTATGGGGCTTCTACTGGAGGGGTCATTATTTAGGGGTATTTTATACTGGCACACATTTTGAGGTCACTATGGGGAAGGTGGGGAGAGAAGCACTATGGGGCATCTACTGGGGGCCCCATATACTGGCACACATTATGGGGGGCACTATGGAGAAGTGGGGGGGAGAAGGAGCACTATGGGGGCATCTACTGGGGGCCCTATATACTGGCACACGTTATGGGGGGCACTATGGAGAAATGGGGGGGGGAAGAAGCACTATGGGGCTTCTACTGGAGGGGTCATTATTTAGGGGTATTTTATACTGGCACACATTTTGAGGTCACTATGGGGAAGGTGGGGAGAGAAGCATTATGAGGGCATCTACTTGGGGCAATTAATACTGGCAGCGAGTATGAATGGGTGGAATGGGAAATATAAAGGAAGGACTTGTACTTCTGACTACTACTGGATCCATTTCTTGCTTTGGCTCAAAAGACTGCGTCAAAAACCCCAGTGATGTATATTTCAAAATCCATGTGCATGAAACCACCCTAAAGCAGATAGTTCATTTTTATTAGATGGTTTCCCTAAAGATAAGTTCACCATAAATTGTCCCATTGTTCTGGCCATCAGCATTTGGCTGTGATCTATAGAGAATAGAGATGAGCGAACCTGCTCGTAACGAGCGGTTCAATGCTCGGATCCCCTGCGCTCCCCTGCCCGCAGCCATCCGGATCCGTCCTCACACGACTGTAAGTCAATGGTGACGGATCCGTTTGGTGTCACACACTGGTATGTGACTAGTGTGTGACACCAAACGGATCCGTCCCCATTGACTTACAGTCGGGTGAGGACGGATCCGGATGGCTGGGGCAGGGGAGCGCAGCATGGATCCGAGCATGGAACCGCTCGTTACGAGGGGAACCAAGAAGCAGCCACATTATGCAGGAAATTAGCCATTATGCAGCTTTGTTGATATTAATGGGTTGTCCATGGACTTCACAGATGCTTGAAGTCCTCCCAAGCAATAGATGCTTTTTGTAGCAAGTCTCTGATCTGCCTTAGGCTGTGTTCGCATCTGCGCCCTTAATTCCGGCAGTCTGTTCCGTCACTTAATCCAGCGTACATACCGGTCCTCAGCTGGACAAAAAATGTTACGTTCAGAATTTTTTGTCTGGACGAAAACCGGCACATTCGCCGGTAAGCAGCCAGATCGCCACTGAATCCTATTACAGTGAGTGGGGATCCGGCGGTGCGCGGTGGTATCCCGCTGTGCCGGATACAGTAAACTCCAGCAGTCTATTCTCTGCCATAACAGACTGCCGGAAACAAAACCACAGATGTGAACCCAGACTAGGCAATAGGCAATAGGCAAGTGTCCTGAACAGAGGACCACCATCTATTAACTTAGAATGCCCTAGTAGAGAAGTTGGAAATGGGACAATTTAGAGGAATTATTACCCAAAGAGGATACAATATAAAGAATTAGTTTAGGGATATTTACAAAGGCGAGGAGTGCTTTAGAGATTATACTGCAACATGTGGATCCAGAACAGCTGGAAAGATACAGGTTCTAAGTGCAGTAGTGCTAAGCAGCAAAAGGCTATGGAGATAAGGAGCCAGATAGCATGTGGTTAGTTAAGTGCTGGGTAAACAGGGTGGATGCTTTATTTACACGCTCGGGGATGCAATGAGAAAAACGTGTATTTAATACCCAAGTAATAATGATTACTAATATTATTATCAGCATAATTATCATGTCTTTATTCCTATCCCAACATGAGAACAGGAGAATTGTCCACAGTCATCATAACTTACCTTGAATATTTGTCAGCACTTTATCACAGCCCATGAACATTCACTAGGACTGGGAATTGTGGAGCCCACCAGAGTAAAGCCTGCATTATACTGCCCGATGTTTCGGCCGATAATTGGTAACGAGCATTCACATGAATGCTCGTTAGCGATCATATGGCAGTGTAATAATGCCGCCAATTGCCCGATGAACGAGCAAATGTTTGATCATCGGGCAGTCCAAATCTTTTGACATAAACCTGTGGGGCATTACATTTTTTTCCAATTCCACACCATTTGGTATTTTCTCCAGCTTCCCACTCCATTGTACTAGTAAATGGTGCCATTAAAAAGTACAACTTGTCCCACAAAAAAAAAGCCCTCATACGGCTATGTGAATGGAAAAATAAATAAGCTATGGCTCGAAGAAAGCAAAGAGTCAAAAACGAAAATCCAAAAACAGCAAATTGCAGGATCCTGAAGGGGTTAATGACCATTTGTTGATCTATCCACCCGAGAAGAGGTGATTAGGCATTGGTGTGTATCTTTTGAAGTGTAAGAGTTCATTGATTTGGTTGTCTCCATATTTCCAATAGAAAGAAACACGCACATAAACTCCTTTCCTATATGTGGCTGCAACAGGGGCCAAGTCTTCTGGGTCACGGAGGCGGAGATTTATAAACAAAGCACATATCATCTATAAGATCTAATAGGTAATAGAAATAAACTTTAGTGGCAAATGGCTTCCTTCTAATTCGGCTTCAAATAGGGTTGTCTTCTGTTGGACTTTTCGGGCCCTCTTGTATTAGGGTCCATTACAGTCTGACCACTGACACGCTACCACAAATGTGAAAAGTTTAAATTTTTGGCACCTGTGTATAAGGACACCGATGAACTAGAGCGGGTCCAAAGTAGGACGACCAAGATAATTGAGGGAATGGGTAGATTGCACAACCATAACAGGCTACTTGGCTTGTTTACTCAGGATAAAATTCGCAACCTAAAAATATATGAATGGACAGTACAGAGATCTTTCTAATTATAGGTTTCTACCTAGGCCTTAGGGGGCATAGCTATAGGGGGTGCAGAGGTAGCAGTCGATACCAGGCCCAGGAGCCTGAGGGGGCTCAAAGACCCTTATGCCACATAAGAAAACGCCAGTATTATTGAAAGGACAGAAGGGTTTCTGCCTAAACCCCTTTCAATGACTCTTGGGCCATTTTTCCACTGTCTCATTTGCTAAAAGTTGTTCCTTTAGAGGGTAGAGTCCTGACCAGGTTTTCACCTCCAGTAGAAGAGGAGATAATCCCAACTAAGACTGGGCCCCCTCTTGCCCTGGGCCCCATAGCAGTCACACGGTCTGCTGCTGTGGTAATTACGCCCCTGGACTGTGCCACATAAAAAAATGTAATCACTGACAAAGAAGCATTTTGCTCATTTGTGAGGTCATCAGAGAATGGGGCAGTTATTGGGAATGAATCCAATCGAACAATTGCCCCGATCCTAGGCCTGTGTAAAGGGTCTCAAGTAATAGTTAAAGGGGTAAGTCCATCTCAGATATTGATGGCATATCGCTAGGATCCTATATTAGATAGGTGTGAGTCCCACCTCTGAGATCTGTTCCTATCTTCAGAACACACCCTATGAGGTGAAGAAGAGGCACAGGCACAGCCACCCTCCAATCACTGCTACGGGCATTCCAAAAATAACCTCACGCTGGCTTGGCTAGTTCAAACAGTCCCATAGCAGCGAATGGAGAGGTGGCCACACATGTGCGGTCTGCTCTCCTTTACTTGTACTGGAGATAGGAGTTGGTCCCAGAGGTGGGACCTAAACCGATCTAATATTGATGGCATATCCTAGCGATATACCATCAATGTCTGAGATGGAAATACCTCTTTAATATAGTTTATGTACTTTAAAGGTGTTATACTACTATTTATACAACCCCAGTGAAATGTCATGTTTGGGAATATGTAGCTAATCCCCAGAGGTCCTCTCCTGAAGACCCTTCTGTCAGCTAAACCAAAGAGAATTTGGTTTGGGAAGCTTGCAAAGATTGCACACAAATCAATGGTCGCTATAGATGCCTTTTAATTTTAATGGGTGACCTGGAATGCTTTGTTTTCTCTACAGCACCATAGGGAGTGTTTACATTGTCATTTCCCACAGATAAGAGCAGATCTCTGGGGCCCCCAACAGAGAGCTTCCCTGCAATCACACTGTGTAAGGGACAGTCACCATGTGAAAAGAGGTTGTCCAAGCATGACATTTGCTTTAACTATAATTATATTTTCCTTATGTAGCTCAAAATACATAGTCGAGTCACATTATTATGACCACCATCCAGAGTAACCGCTGTGTACAACATGGACAGCAGCTAGATGGGCTGGGAGTGACTCAATAAGGTTCTGGTAGGTTGTCACCAGAGCTTCCCACAGCTGCTGGAGGATCCATAGAGTGAACACAATGATCGAGGTGGTCCCACAGATGCTCAATTGGGTTCAAGTCTGGAGAATTAGCAGGCCAGGGTAGTACTTTGAAGTCTTGGTCATGCTCTTCCCACCAATGTCAGACATTACTAGCTGTGTGATATGCTGCATTGTCATGCTGGAAGATCCCATCTGCCCGAGGGAAGACATTCAGCATGTGTGGGTGTATGTAATCTGCAGTATCAGTTGAGAGCGCCTTCCACATGGACGAGTGGGCCCAGAAAATGCAATGAAAACATTCTCCAGACCATAATGTTGCCACCACCAGCTTGTGTTCTTCCACCAATGGTCACAGGGTGCTTATTCTCTGATGTTTCTCGTCTGACACGCCAATGTCCATCCATCCGATGAAGCAGAAAATGTGACTCATCGGAGAAGACAACCCTTTGCCAGTCAGAGGAGGTCCAATTCCAATACTGTCGTGAAAAATTAAAGCCTTTTCTTCTGATGCAACTTTATTAGAAGAGGTGCAGTGACCATCCGTCTGCTTCAGAGCTCCATATACAGTAGGGTTCACTGAACTGCTGTTTTAGACAAACATCTGAGAGCCCGCCTGTTCATTTTGAAGGTGAGCTGCTCTATTGTAGTGTGTTGGTCCACCAGGGGCGGATTGGCTATAGACCTTACAGGGAAATTTCCCTGTGGGCCGATGCCCAGGGGCCCACCTGAGTCCTCCTCACAGGCGGAAGTGGAAGTTTATGGGGATGTATTTTGTGCTGCTGGCAGTATTATGTGATGGAATGTGGTATTTGGCTCTGTTGGGGTGGTATAATGTGCCACAATATGGTATTGCTGGCCCTGCCTTCCAACAATTTGGACCCGACTACAAAATGGGGCCACTTTTAGATTTTTTTCCAGGGCCAGTTTAAGTTCCCAGTCCACCCCTGTGGTCCACCCTTGCACAGCTTCATAGCCGACATTCACCTCACATATAAATGGCATGTGGTGGTTCACAGTTTTGACGTCACTTATTCACAATGGTGCCACTTGTCCACTCATGATTAGGGTTGCAGCGGTAACCGGTTCCACGGTATACCACGGTAATGAAATGCACGGTTATCAAACCGTGGGCATTTGCTTATTACCGGTAAATGGCGACAAGACTTTTTAGTCTTGTCGCCATTTGCGCCTGGACCCGACCGCATCACTGATACTAGGCTGCGCTACTGCGCAGCCTAGTATCAGAGGACATGGAGAAGATAAAATTAAAAAAATCACTTACCCGTCCGGCGCTCCTCCTCTTTTCCGGGTTGCGCTGTACTGTCCTGACCGCGTACAGCGTCAGGACGTAGTGCGCGCACTCTGACCTGACGCTGCACGCTGTCAGGTGACAGTGCAGCTACGGGAGACTAAGGAGCGCCGGACACCAGATAGGAGCCGCAGCGCAGGAAAAGTAAGTGATTTTTTTAATTTTATTCAGATGGTGGGCTGAAGGGGCCACAGTGGGCTGATGGGGGCACAGTGGGCCGATTTGAGGTCTGAAGGGGGCACTGGGGCTGATCTGAGGTCTGAAGGGGGCACTGGGGCCAATCTGAGGTCTGAAGGGGGCACTGGGGCCAATCTGAGGTCTGAAGGGGGCACTGGGGCCAATCTGAGGTCTGAAGGGGGCACTGGGGCCAATCTGAGGTCTGAAGGGGGCACTGGGGCCAATCTGAGGTCTGAAGGGGGCATTGGGGCCAATCTGAGGTCTGAAGGGGGCACTGGGCCAATCTGAGGTCTGAAGGGGGCACTGGGGCCAATCTGAGGTCTGAAGGGGGCACTGGGGCCATCTGAGGTCTGAAGGGGGCACTGGGGCCAATCTGAGGTCTGAAGGGGGCACTGGGGCCAATCTGAGGTCTGAAGGGGGCACTGGGCCAATCTGAGGTCTGAAGGGGGCACTGGGGCCAATCTGAGGTCTGAAGGGGGCACTGGGGCCAATCTGAGGTCTGAAGGGGGCACTGGGGCCAAGCCAATCTGAGGTCTGAAGGGGGCACTGGGGCCAATCTGAGGTCTGAAGGGGGCACTGTGGGCTGATTTGAGGTCTGAAGGGGGCACTGTGGGCTGATTTGAGGTCTGAAGGGGGCACTGTGGGCTGATTTGAGGTCTGAAGGGGGCACTGTGGGCTGATTTGAGGTCTGAAGGGGGCACTGTGGGCTGATTTGAGGTCTGAAGTGGGCACTGTGGGCTGATTTGAGGTCTGAAGGGGGCACTGTGGGCTGATTTGAGGTCTGAAGGGGGCACTGTGGGCTGATCTGAGGTCTGAAGGGGACACTGTGGGCTGATCTGAGGTCTGAAGGGGGCACTGGGGCCGATCTGAGGTCTGAAGGGGGCACTGGGGCTGATCTGAGGTCCGAGGATTAGTGTATCTTTTAATAATATATGTAACAAACGGTGATACCATGATAACCGTAATACCGCGGTATTTACTGAGACGGTTATCATACCGTGAAAATTTCATACCGTTGCAACCCTACTCATGATACACTTTTACCACAGCAGCACATGAACAGTTGACAAACTGTCACATCCTGTCACTGTCTCTCAGTCACACCCATACATATCTGATGACAGGAAAAAACGAATCCAGATAGTTTTGTAGAATAAAGTCATTGGGATATTGATGATAGATTGGTGGGGGTCCACCTATCAGTGCTCCTGTCAATGAGCTGTTTAAAGGAGCATTACGGCCTCTTATTTGTTTACCTCAGTCTGTCTACCTGCACACCATCTATTTATGAGGATTGTTCACCCCTGGGAACTTTTTCTGCAGCCCTTCCAGCATGGCCAGATCTGCAGTGGAATAACTCTTACCTGATCTCCACCGCTGGGTTACGGCTGTATCTCTCCACCTCCGGCGTTGCTTTTCATGGGTCTCCCCAAGTCAATAGGTCTTGGGTCTCCATGTCTTACATGTGGTTTGACGCGGGTCACTACAGCCAATGACTGGCAGCAGTGGTGATATGTCACGTGACCCAGTGACATGACACATAGGTGACATATCACCACTGCAGCCAGTCACTGGCTGCAGCGGGCACATGACCCACATCAAACCGCATGTAAGGAGTGGAGACCCGAGACCTGTGCCGCCAGAGAGGATGCTACGGAGCCAGAACCCAGCGATGGGGATCAGGTAAGTATGATTCCCATCATGGGTCCAGCCATGCTGGGGAGCTGGGGAGTACATGATGGGGGCTTGAGTACCCCCGAAACGCGTTGTAATACCAGTTTTAAACCCAAAAAATAAAAGAAGAATATTTTATTCATCTATATCGGCTCCAATGGCTTTGGATTAATTGCGCCTGTACTAGGAATTATTGTCTTCACATTGCTCTATCACTGCAGACACAGCAGCTGAAAGGAGACGGAGGGTGGCGTAGTAGAGTCTAATGTTTGCTATAGGGGCCATGCTTACCTGCCAACCTCTTGATTAGGCCTCTTGCACACAAAGGTTTTGTCCCTATAACATGCAGCGATGCCCTCCGTGGCATGGGGAGGAGCGATCGTTATGCCATCGCTCATCCTCATGCAAGGCAGTGGTATGCCGGCGGCCAGGGGCGTAACTACCATAGTGGCAGACCATGCGACTGCTATGGGGCCCAGGGCAAGAGGAGACCAAGTCTTAGTTGGGATTATCTCCTCTTCTACTGGAGGTGAAAACTTGGTCAGGACTCTACCCTCTAAAGGAACAACTTTTAGCAAATGAAGCAGTGGAAAAATGGCCCAAGGTAGAAACCCTTCTGTCCTGTGTGGGGGCCTGGTTTGATCTTGCTATGGGGCCCTTACTTCTCTATGTACACCAGTGCCGGTGGCAGATTGCTATTACACAGCACAATCTGCCACCAGCACCATTGTGAAGACGGGTATCTTCCACGTGCAATTCGCATTTTTCTCAGTCCCATTTATAGAAATGGCTATCCTTGTCCACAAAATGGACAAAAATAGCATGTTCTATAATCTGTGGGATGCAGAATGCACACTAATGACATCAGTGTGCTGTCCGTTTTTTGTGAGCCCATAGAAATGAATGGGACTGTGTGCGATCTGCAAAAAATGTGGTCCAAAAATACGGTCTTGTGCGGGAGGCCTAAAGCTGATATTTCACTCCATATCTGCTCCACGAGGTCCTTGCGTCACTCTGTGTACATGACCCACAAAGCGCTCATCGGGATCAACAGATGCCCATTATCCTCCAAAAAATCTTCAGTAAAACTTAGTTTTATACCGAAGTGAACATATTAATGCTAACGGTTTATTACCGTTCTTCACTGCTAGGAAAATAAATATTAATCCTAAGGAAAACAGATTATTTATTAAGCAGCACCCCGCTGTGCACCCTCCATAAACACGGCCACAATTCTAGCATTTTAACATTTTTTAATGTGCATTCGCCAGAGCACCAAACGGCAATATGTTTCCTCAGTGTACCTTGTACTACAAGCAGACTTCTTGGCTCCAGTATAAACTTCCCTGCTCTGGACGTTACAGATGGCAGAGATTTGCACAAACCAGTTTGAACTCCTTACAAAACATACATTTCACCAGGTCTGCATAAAAAAAACCCTCTTAGTTTGCAGAATTACTTTTTATTTCAGCGATATAAATCACGGTCCTTTGGAGGGTGGACAGAAAAGCCAGCTTGTTTGGAGCGCGCGTTTCATTTCAGGAATAAAGTTAGAAAGTATTTCAGGGAACCATGTGTCTCGGTAAATTATGACACAATTTATTGCGTGGTGCCTGGCCTGGAGTATGTGCCGAGGTGGGTGAAACATTTGTAGACTGCTTGGCTAAGTGTTAGCAGAACTGATTAATGTCAAGCAATGCACAATCCTTCCAGGCCCACTCAATTAAAGGGCCGGCACGTTGCCTGGAAGATCACCTGGACATGAAGATGAATATATATTATACAAAGATATTAAAAAAAAAACTCTAAATACATTAAATATATATATATATATATATATATATATATTAAATATATATATATATATATATGGAATAAACCAGCCTCAACTTTCAAGGAGTTTCAGGAAAATATCTGATAAACCAGTCACAATGGCTTGAAGGTGTGGATTGGCCATAGACCTTACAGGGAAACTGCCCGGTGGGCTGATGCCCAGGGGCCACCTAAGCCCTCCTCAAGGCCTCTAGCCAGGTAAGTAAGGGATCTGATGCTCCCCTCCTGACTCTTGAGTTCAACTGTATTGCCAACTGGAGCATGAGGACAGAACATGGCAGCTGGCGCTGGCCACCACAGAGGGGCAGTTACTGGGCAGTATTTTGTGATGCACTATGATATTTGGCACTACTGGGGTGGTATAATGTGCCAAAATATGGCAATGCTGTCCCCAACTACTTGTGTTGGCCCTGCCTTCTGTCAGTTTAGACCTGTCTACAACCTAGGAGCCACTTTTAGTTTTTTCCATGGCCCCATTAAAGGGTTTATCCCATAAGTAATATAAAAAATCAGACATCATACAGCACATGACAATCTCTTTCTAACAAAGCTAGAACCAGCCCTGTACCTCACATGGATCCAGAGATCTCCTCATTCATTGCTCTGCTAGATTTATATCAAGCTAACAGCTCAAGGGGAGCGTCTTTTTTGCTGCAGCTAAGGGGTCATGTCTCAGCTCTGCCTATAACAGCTCAGGGGGTGTGTCCATGCTCTCCCTATCACAGCTCAGGAGGCATTTAAAGGATGAAACTGAGCATGTGCGGCTTTCTCAGTGAGCAGGTCAAAGAAATAAGAAAAAGAACAAACAGCAGGTGGCGTTATACAGATACATTTTATTGAACAACTCGGTGGCTATATAAAATTTTTACTTACACGCATTTACAAAAGTATTTAGATCCTGGTGCTGGTTTGAAAACTAATAGTAATGCAAATGGCAGGCACTATATATGCAGGAGTTGCATAGACAAAATCAAATCAGTTGTCTATGCAACTCCAGGATAGTGCCTGCCATTTGTATTACTATTGGTACCCTTTGAATATATACGGCAGTGGGTGGGCCGTAGGCAGAGCACCCATATTTGTATACCTGAGTGGGATGAGCCACTATTACAGTTTATCATTGGTTTGAAAACTGTAGAAAATTTTCCGTGGGATGACCCCTTTAAGTTCCCAGTCCACCCCTGAACACTTGAAGGTCTAGCTGAGGTGAATCTAATGATACCTTTCAGTTTGCAATCCACGAAAGGTTACTTTTAATCCATATATCCATAAGCTAATAAGTACTTAAGAGCACTGGGGGCAGATCCAAGTCACTCTGTGCACCCTTGATCTTCCTCCTTCTTCTGCCAGGCCCTTCCTCTCCTTCTTGATTAACCAGGCCAAATGAGATGTTTATGCGAGAACTTGGCCCTGTCAATCAAGGAGAAAGAGGGGATAATAGAGGAAGTAGGAGGAGCAAGGGTGCACAGAGTGGCTTGGGCCCGCCCTCTGTGCACTTAAAGGGCTTGTGCCATAAATTACTTTTCGCTCTAAAGTGTACTTTCACCAATTACTCTAGCTCTCATTCCTCCTTGGATTATTAGTATTTTTTTTTAATTTACCTCCTTTGCAGTTTTCTCTTATCCCCCATGTTTGAATACTACTTCCTGGTTTGCCATGTGTCTGCTGTCCCATCATGCCTTAGGGCAGTGAGCAGTGATCATGTGACACTAACCACATGGTGGTATTTGGGAATAGCGATATAATAGTGATATCTGTTGGACGGGATATTTATATCAGTGGCACAACCCTTTCGACTGCTCATTTGCGTATGGATTAGAAGTGATTTTTTCTCCAGAATGAAGCAAGAGATCTCTAAGTAAAAGACGTCATTACATTCAGTTGAGTTAGCCCTACAAGACATTGGGGGAGAGTTATCAAACTAGTGTAAAGTAGAGCTGGCTTAGTTGCCCATAGCAACCAATCAGATTTCTCCTTTCATTTTCCAAAGGAGCTGTGTAAAATGAAAGCTCGAATCTGATTGGTTGCTATAAGCAACTTAACCAGTTCTACTTTACACCAGTTTGATAAATCTCCCCCATTAGGCCCAGATATACAGTGAGTAGACAGGCTTCCTTTAATGCTATATGCACACGTAGCAGACAGTTTCTGCAGCAATTCCCCAACAATCCTCAGGGAAATCTGGCCTCCCTCTCCTGCGATGACGTCCACCATCTCACGTGACTGCAGCACTCAGTATTTTTATTGTATTTAGGACTGCGGCAATATCTATTACCCATTTTCAGGTCTCCATTGAACTTCGAAGCAGATTCAAGAGGAAGAGGAAATATACAGGTAGGACATAGACTTCTCCATATTGCTGGATCCATCCACTTCTTGCTTTGGTTGAAAAACTAGATCAAAAACTGCAAAAAAAAATAAAAAATTCTGTGTGAAACCAGCCTAAAGGACTGCAAAAACATCTCCAAAAACAAAAGATGTCACATAAAATGCCAACAAAAGGTGTTTTATGATGTCTTAAGGCCAAGCACACAGCCATTTTAGGGTAAATGCACACATCCAGGATTTATGTGCGGTGAATCCGCACTGAAATCTGCAGGTGTTCACAGGGAAATCCATTCGGAAAATCCGCATCAATTGGTGCAGATTTACCTGTGGATTTGGGCAGATTTTACTCTCCCCATTGAAGCGAATGGAGAAAATCCGGTCAGGAAAAATAAAATAAATTGACACACTGCTGATTTTAAAATCCGCACCACAGGTCAAAATCCATGCAAAAAAAAATCTGCATTGTGTACATGAGAATTTCAAATTCTCATAAAATACAATGTGCATGACCTACAGTGCGGATTTTCCACATGCAAATCCACGCGCAAAATCCACATGCAATCCTGATCGTGTGCATTTAGCCTTAAAGTTCCATTTTGTATGATGTAGTAATAGGGCTCATTCATCGGGTAAATGCATTTTTCATGCGGTCACCTAAATCGTTGTTTGCCAGTAGCACTCTGCTGCCGGCAAACAATGATTCTGTATGGGGACAAGCAATGGCATTACTGATCGCTTCTCCCCATAGTATGGAGGAAATCGCTGCATGTAAAGGCAGCTTCCCGTCCACCAAAGAGCAGACACTTGCCGGGAAGGAACAATCGCCTGCTAAATTGTCCGATATAAAGGAACCTTAAAGGGGTTGTCCAGCTGTTAATTAATATTGTTGACCTATCATCGGGATAGGTCACCCATATCTGATCAGCGGGGGTCCGACACCCAGCACCCCGCCGATCAGCTGTTTGACAAGGAGGCGGTGCTCCAAGCAATCGCCGCTTCCTAGTCATTACACTATTTCTCGTCTCCAGTGAAGCGGTGGTGAGTGTAATTACATGTACTCACTCCCTTCACATCTGAGACAAAGTGTAGTGTAATGAAGAGGAAGCAGTGCTCACTTGGATCGTCGCCACCTCGTCAAACAGCTGATCGACGGGGGTGCCGGGTGTCAGACCCCTGCCAAGCAGATATTGATAACCTATCCTGACGATCGGTCATTAATATTAACGGCTGCACAACCCCTTTAAAGGGTTTCTGTCACCAGAAATGACCCTATTAAACCAAGTGTCATTTGCAATGAGCAAATGACACTTGATGCCAGTAATGTTACTATTATAGTCCTCAGTAACGCCGTTTTGCTAAAAATTACGATTTTATAATATGCTAATGACCTCCCCTAGGTGCAGTAGGCGTGAACCTGCACCTAGGAGAGGCCGTAATTATGCCTCTTACCACGCCCCCGGTCGCGCTGATTGACAGGGCCGGGCAGCCAGCTCTTTCGGCTCCCGGCCCTGTACGATCCGAAATCCCGCCTGCGCAGTAATGAAGCCGGGACCCGGGCGGGCGCCGGCTCTCAACGCGCGCTGATCGCAATGCGCAGGCGCGGGATCAGCGTGCGTTGAGAGCCGGCGCCCGCCCGGGTCCCGGCTTCATTACTGCGCAGGCGCGGGATTTCGGATCGTACAGGGCCGGGAGCCGAAAGAGCTGGCTGCCCGGCCCTGTCAATCAGCGCGACCGGGGCGTGGTAAGAGGCATAATTACGACCTCTCCTAGGTGCAGGTTCACGCCTACTGCACTAGGGGAGGTCATTAGCATATTATAAAATCGTAATTTTTAGCAAAACGGCGTTACTGAGGACTATAATAGTAACATTACTGGCATCAAGTGTCATTTGCTCATTGCAAATGACACTTGGTTTAATAGGGTCATTTCTGGTGACAGAAACCCTTTAAGTGAATGGGAGCCATGCGGTAGTACCATTTACAGCCACTATGTACAGTACAGAGCTGTGCTGGTGCCCCTGTGGTGTCAGTAGCCACTATATTAAAGGGGTTTTCCAGTATTTTACTACTGATGACCTATCCTCAGGTCATCAGTATCTGATCGGTGGGGATCCGACACCCAGGATCCCCGCCGATCAGCTGTTTGAGAAGGTACCGGCACTCCTGTGAGTGCCGCTACCTTCTCGCAGCTTACCAAGCTCAGCGCCGTACATTGTACAGAGGCTGTGCTTGGTATTGCGCTGAGCCTCATTCACTTGAATAGGGTTGAGCTATTACTAGCCCACATGACCGATGAACATGACGTCACTGGCCTAGGGAAAGCTGAGAGAAGGCTGCGGCGCTCACGGAAGCGTCTGAGCCTTCTCAAACAGCTGATCAGCGGGGGTCCCATTTGTCGGACCCCACAGATCAGATACTGATGACCTATCCCGAGGATAGGTCATCAGTAGTAAAATCACGGAAAACCCCTTTAATGACCTATTTAAAGGATAGATCATCAATATTATAGGCCTGGAAAACCTTTTTATTTTTTGTCAAGGATTGGAAACATATGTTTTTTTCTCAGGTTGTGTCTGATATTGCAGCTCAGTTCCATTCACTTTAATGAGCCTGTACTGCAATAATAGACACAATGCATGGACCTGTGTGCTGTTTTTGGAGGACGGCAACCATGTTTTTGAACACAATAAGCTCTATAATGGACCGGGCTTAAACCAACGGCTCCAGTTTCCCATGCGATGCACAGTGGCCCTTTGACATTAGAGGTCCCTCAGTTTGAGAACTGCCTGCATTATTACACAGTTCTTGTGTGCAAAGACAAAGATTAAATCTCAAGTAGGATTGGGATTTAAGGAGCACTACAAGAAAAACTGACTGCTAGTGAAACATGTGGAGAGGAGCAGGGGCGTAATGATCGTCGTCGCAGAGGGTGCAACCGCGACTGCTCCGCTGTGCTCAAATGTAATGGTGCTCGGCACTGTCATTGTACTTTATGTTGGGCCCCGTCAGGGCGCTCCCCCGCCAAATTTGTACCTAATTCTAGTAGGGCAGTGTCGGGGGCTGATGCTGGAGCGCATATGATGCTGGTGAGATGAGTGTTCTGACCAGGCCCGGCATGAAGTACAGTGACAGTTCCGGGCCCTGTTACATGTGAGTGAAGGATGGGGGCAGTGAGGGACATTACTAGGGGCAGTGGGGGACACTACCGGTGGCAGTGGGAAACATTACTGGGGGACATTACCGGTGGCAGTGGGAAACATTACTGGGGGCACTGGGGGACACTACTGGGGGCAGTAGGGAAAATTAGTAGGGGCAGTGGCTGGCACTGCTGGCTGGGTCAGTGAAGAACATTAAGGCCTCTTTCACACGAGCGTCACGGATTAGGTCCGGATGCGTTCAGGGTGCGTTCAGGAAAACTCGCACCATTTTGCAAGCAAGTTCAGTCAGTTTTGTCTGCGATTGCGTTCAGTTATTCAGTTTTTTCCGCGCGGGTGCAATGCGTTTTGATGCGTTTTTCACGCGCGTGATTAAAAACTGAAGGTTTACAAACAACATCTCTTAGCAACCATCAGTGAAAAATGCATTGCACCCGCACTTGCTTCAGGATGCAATGCGTTTTTCACTGAAGCCCCTTTCACTTCTATGGGGCCAGGGCTGCGTGAAAAACGCAGAATATAGAACATGCTGCGTTTTTCACGCAACGCAGAACTGATGCGTGAAAAAAAACGCTCATGTACACAGACCCATAGAAATGAATGGGTCAGGATTCACTGCGGGTGCTATGCGTTCACGTCACGCATTGCACCCGCGCGGAAAACTCGCTCGTATGAAAGGGGCCTAATAGGGTCAGTGGGGGACATTACTTGGATCAGTGGGGGACATTACTGGGGCAGGAGAAGGACATTACTAGGGGCAGTGAGGGACATTACTGGGGGCAGTAAGGGACAACGCTGGGGGCAGTGGAAGGGCACTATAGGGATATTACTGTGGTCGCTATAGGTACATTAGTGGAGGGATATCATTATCACCAGAGACCAGAGGTGTAATGATCGCGGTCACAGAGGGTGCGACCGGGAACGGCGTGTGGGAGGGGGTTGGGACGGGCCCGATTAAAATTTTCCCTGGGGCCCACAGAACTCTAATTATGGCAGTGGAGAGGAGCATGCAACAGGGATGCACAGAATACAATAAAATAATAAAATCTGTGTTTTCAACTACCCTTTAAAGGAGCATTCCCATCTGGACATTTACGGCACACCAATAGGATGTGCCATAAATGTCCAAGAAATGCTGGTCCCATGGGAGCGGTTCCTGTCTCTACAATGGAATATTGACGTGAAGGGAAAGCAAACCTCACATGCACGGCTTACTCTATTTACTGGTACAGGACTTCTGAAAACAACTGAGGGCTGTTCTACAGCAGGGGTCAGCAGGAACTACAACTCCCACAATCCCACAGTCACTTCTATGGGAGTTCAGAGAGCAGCCAAGCAAGTGTGCATGCTGGGAGTCGCACCTGGAGTGCTGAAGGTTGCTGATCCCTGTCCAACAGTGGTGCATAGAGGGGTGACCACACACTTTGGACTTTCGAAAATAGTCGATTATTGGCTTGGGTATTTTCAGAAGTCCCATAACAGCGAATGGAGCAGCATGCTATTCTTTCACATGAAGCCCCGTTCTTGAGATAGGACGGGGGTCGCAGAGGTGGGATCTGCAATTATTATAAATTTATGTCATCTTCTATCGATATGCCATAAATGTTCGGATCAGACAACCACCTTCAGGTCCAGCATTAGGAATATAGGGGCACATTTATTAAGACCTGCTGGCCCATCGCCTTCTCCATACACATTTTAGTTCATATTGGCCGTTACAGATGTTCAATGAAACCGAGTGATGGACGAAAGATCTTTCTGAGAACACGGGCAAAAATATTAAACACGGCAGAGTGGTCTGTCCGCCGTCAGCTAAAAATAATTGCTCGTTGTTAAATTTCAGCCGGCGAACGTTCGTTTCGGTTGAAATCAACTGTTTAGATCAACTTTAGGGCTCATTCAGAAGGCCCTGTTAATTTCAATGGGGCCGCAAAAAATACTGACAGTACACCGTGTGCTGTCCACATCCATTGTTCCGTTCCGCAGCCCTGCAAAAAATATAGAGCATGTCCTATTCTTGTCCACAATCGCGAACAAGAATAGGCATTTCCATAATGGGCCGCCCATTCTGTTCCGCAAATTGCAGAAAGCTTACAGGAGGCATCCGTGTTTTGCAGTTCCGAAATTTACGGACCGCAAAACATGGTGTGGTCATCTGAATGCGCCCTTAGAGTAATATGTATGGCCACTTTAGGACACTGTAGGCAGGGTTGGATTGGCCAAAGACATTACAGGGAAATTTCCTGATGGGCCGATGCCCATGGGGTCGCCTGTGCCATCCTCACGGCCGGCCAGTGGAAATTTTTGGGGACGTATTTTGTGCTGCTGGCAGTATTTTGTGATGGACTGTGGTATTTGGCTCTGTTGGGGTGGTATAATGTACCACAATATGGTATTGCTAGCCCAGCCTTTCATCAGTTTGGACCCAACTACAAAACGGGGCCACTTTAAGTTCCCAATCCGTCCCTGACTGCAGGTAATGGATTTCTTGACTATATTTGCTGAAGTAAAATGTATTTACCGTAGTTGAAAATGGACTTTTCCTTTAAATCTTCCCGGCATCTCATTTGTATTCCAGAGTAATGATCTCTTAATCAGACGGCTCACCAAGAAAACTTCTGTGAGAATTACAATGCAGAACATGAAAGTGGAGGTAGCAGGGGACGGAGGGAAGAAAGGAGAGAACCTTTGGCTTTTGCTGCCTAATGGAAACCACATGGGAATCGGTAAGGTGAGAGGACTGGAGGGGGCGGAGCTTTACCAAACAAATTAAACACAAACACAATCTGTTTTTTCAGTCAACATTCTTCCTGGTGGAGAGAGAGAAGACGTCTTGTAAATTGTCCATGTTGATAAACACAAACTCTGGGACTCCCTGATGGTTACAATGTAAATAACAAGTATCAATCGGCCATACCGAACAACAGAAATTAGATACAATGTCAGTTCAGAATTTTTTTTTATTGCCTGTATTACTAGCCTTTTTTATTATTTTTTATATATGTATATATTCTAACACTGTATCAGTGTGCCTCGAAAACTCCAATTTTATTATGTAACCACAGCTGCGCCGAGGGTGGAAATATTTTCCTAACAGCTATTAATGCAGGAGATCAGAGCTGGAAACCTGTTTGGGTGGATCTTACTTTGGGTTTAATAAAATACGGTACGGTGGTTTCTATTACCTATTTATAAAAGTGAATTGGTTTTCTGACTGAAGGAAAAGGAGGGGATTTAGGGGGAGGTGGTGGGGGGCAGGGCAATAAAAAAGAATTAGAAAACACTATCATAAATTCCCTCGAGGTGCCTTAGAGGTATACACCGAGGCCGCGGCTGTAAGTGTGAGGCCTGGGGATTCAGACACCCTTCTCCTTGTCTCTGTGTAAAGGCATAGATTTCAACAGCACAGCATGACACCCAGTGGCTAAAAAAAGACACTTCAAAGAGATTTTCTAGAAGACATAAAAAAAAAATAATAATAATAATAATAAGGTTTACTTCATCCAGATCAGTGGCCTAAAATGTGTCTACGTGTAAGTCTCTGGCTCCATTCATATAAACAGCCCAACATAGGAAAATAAACCCTACGTGCACAATGGGATTATATATTAACAGCAGATATTAATGTAGTCTGAAAAAGCAATGAATAAAGATTTAACTGCGTGTAAATTATTATTATAATTTTTTTTATATTAAATATATTTTTGCTTTTCTCCACCATGGCCCTTTTTAATGCTTCTTTCAATTTGACCATGTTAAGCTGTCAAGTCTGAAAGAGAAAAAAAAAAAAAAAAAAGAAGTCAGAGCTGTTTCTCCTTAAATTACTAGCAGAGTGAATGGTAATTGTAAGCAGATGGCCCTTTATTTGTGGGTTAAGAATAATTACCCTTAGGACGGGGACTAAGCCCATATCAATCAGTTTCCTTTAACAGATGACTAGGTAAAGTTTTTTTTCTTTTATTTAGCAGACACTATTCATCGACACATCAACCTTTGTATCTTACGATTTACTATCCGCAATTAGATTTTTTTTTACGTAATGTCTCCAAGTCATTTTCTTACTTAGGGCTTCTTTTATCATCTTAACACACTGTAACCGATTCTTAAAGGGATTGCCCGAGATTTTTAATTATCCTGGACAATCCCTTTAAGAATCAGTTTGCAATTCTTTAAAATAAGGGCTCGTGCGCACGGGCATTGCGGATCTGCAAAACACGGATATCGGCTGAGTGTGTTCGGCATTTTGAGGAATGGAACACGCTACCCTCTATAGAACTGTCCGTATCCGTAAAACGGACAAGAACAGGACATGTTCTATTTTTTTTTGCGGAGCTGCGCAATGGACATATGGATGTGGACAGCACACGGGTGTGTCCTTTTGTGCCCCCACTAAAATAAATCAGTCTGCAAAAAAATGCGGATTGGATGTGGACCAAAAATATGTTCGTGTGCCTGAGCCCTAAAGAAGATGAAATACTCACCTGTTCCTCCAGCTCCATTCTCTGCTGTGCTGGTCTGGTCCTCCTGACGCTGTTTCTTCACAAATAACAGTAACTGCCTGGATATGACATGTGAGCGCTGCAGCCAATCAATGTCCGTAGTAGAGATGAGCGAACGTGCTCGTTACGAGCACTGTAGCGCTCGGCTCCCCTGCGCTATGCGCTATGCTATGCGGATCCGTCCTCAGCTGCATGTAAGTCAATGGGGACGGATCGTTTGGTATGACACTCATACCAAACGGATCCGTCCCCATTGACTTACATGCAGCTGAGGACACATCCGCAATGCTTGCGGGCCTTAGTTTGCAGGGGAGCCGAGCGCTACAGTCCTCGTAACGAGCACGTTCGCTCATCTCTAGTCCTTAGCGGTGTACAGCTGAGAAATCTTAGAAAAAGGTGGTGGGGCGCCAAATCATCCAGAAGAAATAGGGGAAATAGGTGGAGTAACTGTACAGTCACCAGCAGTAAGTGTAGTGGAGAGTTGTGACTTCTACAGAAAAGGTAAAAGATATGCAGAGATAACATACATCCAGACTGACACAGTCAAAAGACTGCCATAAAGTGGTGGCGTAGTAGCGAGTATCAAGTATTAAATTGTAACGAACATACAAAAATACTTTAAAAGTGCTGGTTTCCGCAGCTCAATAAAATCCGAATGGAAAGTAAATATAAAATATACATATATATCGTATTTTTTATTCTGCCCCTGATGAAGGGGATACTTACTCCCCGAAACGCGTTGAGCTTGATCTAATAAAGATACCTACCACCATTCTACAGGCGATCTCGGCGAGGAGGGGAAAGGTACGGGTGTCTTGAGTTTATCCCGCTACCCCCCTCCCTGGTGAAGTAAGTGGACCACTTTCCATTCAGATTTTATTGAGCTGTGGAAACCAGCACTTTTTAAGTATTTTTGTATGTTCATTACAATTTAATACTTGATACTCGCTACTACGCCACCACTTCATGGCAGTCTTTTGACTGTGGCAGTCTGGATGTATGTTATCTCTGCATATCTTTTACCTTTTCTGTAGAAGTCACAACTCTCCACTACACTTACTACTGGTGACTGTACAGTTACTCCACCTATTCCCCCTATTTCTTCTGGATGATTTGGCGCCCCACCACCTTTTTCTAAGATTTGTCCTTCGCGGTACACTTTTGGTGATCCGTAATCTCCTTTAAAGTGGGTTGCTGCCTACATCTATTCCTAATCCTCCTCCAATTTTCATCTCCTGACATATCACCTCTCCTTGGGCGCTCATTTTGCCTAATCCCCTTTCCTTTATAAACTCCTTTCTTCTTTTTATTCCGGTCTACAGCTGAGGGCAGTGATTTGCTGTAGCGGTCACTCCTTGTCTGTAAACAAATAACGTGAGGAGGACCAGACCAGGAACGCTATGAACGGTGCTGGAGGAACAGGTGAGTATGGCATGTTTTATTTTTTAATTATTATTTTAAAGGGGTTGTCCATGAAAAATAGTCTATGGTTTTCATCTGGACCTGAATACTTTCCTATTTGCATGTAATTAAAAATTTTGTATAACCGCCACGAGTAATTCAGTGAAGTCTATCTGTATAGTGCCACCTGCTGTTTGATCTTTTTCTAACGTCTCTATCTGCCTCAATGAGGTGCATGCACATGCTGTTTCATCCATCAACTACCATCATCTGCAGCAGATAGGGCACACTCTCTGAGAAAGGGCACACCCACTGAGCTGCCATTTACTTATACTTATTTAATGGGGCTGAGCCGCTCCTAGGACACGTGACCGATTATCATGACGTCACTGGCCTAGGAAAAGTTGAGAGAAGGCCGCAGCACTCATGGGAGCGCTGGTGCCTTCTCAAACAGCTGATCGGCGGGGGTCCCGGGTGTCGGACCCTCACCAATCAGATACTGATGACCTATTCTGAGGATAGGTAATCGGTAGTAAACTCCCGGAAACCCCTTTAATGTTTGTTTGTCATTACATTACCCTTTAAATCTATTTTAGCAGTGTCCCAATACCTGCCTTTTTCTTTTTTTGCCCACAGAGTGGTTCCCAGAGCCGGATCACAGGAAGTAGCAGCAGATTCTGGAATTCTTCACATGCCCTCAACCATGTTGCACTGGAAGCACCATCAAACTTGGTAAGATGCATCCATACACATGGGCCTGGCGATATTCTGAGGGTACTCATGGCACTCCACTGTCTTGTCTGTTTCTTTAATGCTCCATTCACACGTCCTGTTTTTCTTTCCTAATTCGATCCTGATCTGGATCCATTCATTTCAATGGGTCCTGGAAAAATCAGGATCGAATCAGGAAAGAAAAACAGGACGTGTGAATGGAGCCTAACAGGCAGTCTCCTATGGCAGGCCTGTGAGCATTAGTAACTGATTGGAACCATGTGATTTCACCGTATGGGCTCCAATCGGAAGACAAAGGGAACCCCCTCCCTCTGTCTAACCTCTCAGAGGCCATGGTTGCTATTGACTGTGGCATGTGATCGGTTAAGTGACCAGATTCGGAGTTTCCACCAATCCTAGTCATTGCGGCTGTGTAATACATAGCTGACACCGGCCTCATACGGATGGACTTGGCTTGTGAGCCCCTTGAACACCATGGATATAGTTACACCCCAGTGGAGGAAGCAGTTAACTGGCCCTTCAGTACATATTGATGTTTATATTCTTATTACCTATCATTGTATTTTTATTATTTTTATTTTACTAGAATTCAGGCCGATTACAGAACACTAATTTACTAAAGCATAGATGTGACACGGAAGGAATACCGTAGTTTATGCCCCCATCACACCCCATGTAGGACCATTGGACCACTTTCCCATTGCCTTGTTGGCTATTATTGCAGTTTCTCTGTATAAAGACACCTCGTAGAACAAGGATTGGAACACGTCATAGGTGTAGCTAAGCTTTCCCTCACTTGGGCTAACCCTGGCCAAGGCAGAGTGGCTTGTTGGTCCCCTGAGACACTGACAGAGACAGACCCAACCTAAGTGTACCCCAAAGGTCTTCATGTTCAGTCTCCATGGAAGGTAAGTCCCTTGATAAGAAGGTGATTGAACCGTGTGCCCATGTGTGAGATTCTGTTTTGACTTAAAAACATATATATATTTTTTGTAATTATTTTTGTATGATGTGTGTGCTGACTCCTTCTTTCTGCCAGATGAGCCTCCTGTACATGAAGGAGCGGCAGACAGGCTACAGACTGACACCCACCGCCTGCAAGTCATCCTTGCAGAAGACAATTACAGAATCCAAGCCCCGAAGCTGCCTTCATTTCCACCGACATGAAGCTACAATTAGAGCCCCCCTCAGAATATATGCCGAGTGCAGCCTCCATGAAAATGTGGAGATGTTTGCAAGGTATGCCAGACTGCTGCTGATAATGAAGAATGCCTAGCATTTCACATCCACCTCTCCTCAGTGCATGGTTCCAGTCCTGTGTGTAGGAAGCAGACACAGAGCTGTCTGCTGGAGGGGGAGGGGAGGAATGGTATTGATGGATGTTGTCTAACCACCTCCTGTGCCTGCTATAGGCACCACAAGCGGAAAGCCCTCAGGGTGCAAGCATTTGCTAAGGATCTTTTTTTTTTCCCTTTCTTCCAGCAAATCTTCATTTGGTTTCTTTTTTTTTCAGACAGATGCTACGTTTTATTGTGGCCGTCCAATAATGTTCTTCAGACCATCTGACCAGGGCAGGGGCTATCTCCCTCTCTCCTGCTGTTGGTCTAGTTGGGGCTTGCCAGAACCACTATTCATGAACAGATGCACACTAATCCTTTTTTTTTTTTTTAACCATGAATAGGAAGACAGAAAAAGGGGGAGAAAAAGTCACGTGTGGAAATATTATTCTGACAATGTGTCCATTCTGGAGCAAAGAGATACAAAGTATCAATGGGGTGCAAAGATATAAGATAATGTTAATGTTATTGTAACATTGTATCAAGAAGTGGAGTCAGCACAGAGGCTCATGTGTGCAGGCTAGAAGTAAGCGATGACATACTGTTAAGGGATTAGATTCCCATCCCAAGCTTATTATTCCTTGCCAACATACAATGATGTAATCTCTCCTGTTCCAGAAGCAGCAGTCACAGCATCATTACATGTGTCTGCTGCCTGATAGCTGCACGCTCCGAGAGGAGGGCGATGGACGGACTGGGGTAACACATGTAGAGATAGATAGATAGATAGATAGATAGATAGATAGATAGATAGATAGATATACAGTAAATCTATATTGATATTAGATATCATATAAAGATATAGATATCAAAAGAAATAGATATTATATAGGAAGATAGCATATAGATGATAGAGATCATATAGATATAAAGATATAATAGATACATAGATAAAGGGATAGATATATAGATATCAAAATGTATAGATACATAGATATATAGGTGATAGAGATCATATAGATACAGATAGATAATAGGTAGATAAGAAACTAGATAAACAGATATAGAAATATATCACATATATAGATATTAGATATGGATAGATAGATATGAGACAGAATGAGGATAGATAGATAATAAATAGATAAATAAATAAATATCATATAGATAGATAGATAGATAGATAGATAGATAGATAGATAGATGACACACCCACACAGGAGGTTCTCAGGACTCTAGCTATACCAGATATAACCTATAACCCAGTGACCATGGGGGGTAGACATTTCCCGGGACCCTCTGACCCGATGAAGGCTACAATCCGCAGCCACATGGCTGATAACAGGAAACAATAGACTGCATTCAGCTGAGATAACCCAGACTTCAGCTTCGGGTCACCAGGGTAAATGGACAACCTCTGAAATGCATTCATTGTATGGTGTTACACAGAGCAGCCAGACAGCAGACCTTCCAGGGTGCACTAGACCATCACCCCCTCCTCCTCCTCTTCTAAGGATGTAAATAATTCAGAGCCCACTAAATATTCCATGTATGTGTCAGGGGGAGCAGCAGATCTGTCCTGAGCCTCATGGATCACTTAGATCTGCTGCACTATGGCCAGGAGGAGAAGTAATGTAGATGTGTAGAGGGTGGAAAGGTGGTGGTGGGGGTTACAGCACAAGTCAGGAGACCTCCACTGACTGCATACAAAGCACTGAGAGAGTGTCATGTTACTGAAGCATGAGCCCACTGTCTGGAGTCTTATCACTTAGGCACGCCCAACATCCCCTCCTGCTGCTGCCATGCATGTCCTCTCCAGAGTCCTCCTATACCTACAGGCGGGCATGTCTGCATGCTCCATACTACATGTCTGCGCCTGATTTCACATCCATTGTGTCTGAGTATATGCATACACATATATATATATATATATATATATATATATATATATATATATATACACACACATACACATATATCAGCAAGGTATGACATACTTCTTCATAACAGACACAATCATGGACTACATGTACCTCTAGACTTTGATGCGTGTTCTCACCAGGGTCACCCCTACAGATCGTGCAGTATTATATAATCACCCATAAAATGTAGAATTCATCTAAATATACCCTAAAACTGATCCCCCCCCCTCCAACACCCTCACCACATCTGTATACCATGTGCAGTAGGACACGCATGTGGCTGAACACATTAGTGGCATTATTAGGCAGTGCCACACCCCCCCATACACACCCACCCTCCACATGGATACTGACATGATGTCACCCCCTCTATGACAATACCACCTCACTCCTGCAGATGTATGTGGCTAGGTAAGAGTAGGGGGGCGGCATGCAAGTGAACCCCCTAAATAAAGCATGATCTACACCCAGCATCAATATCAGACCCAGACAATGATGCAACGCCCTCTACAGAGAACATGCCATGGCTGCCACCCTTCCAATTCTGAACTACACCCCATTAGTGTTTTTCGGGTGCTCCACTCTATAGGACTTTGCTTGCAGGGGAAGTATACAATCTGGGTCACTCTTCTGCACACCCACGGAAAAGGTCATACATACATTAATAGGTCACCTATAGGTTCAGAGCTCAACAAAATAAATCCAAAAACTGCCCCCCCCCCCCCCGACTCCAATCCTGCACATGTATAAGAACGAGTGGACACATGTCACCACAGCTACCCCCCAACCCACCTCCAGAACTGATCATGCACCCTTAAAATTTCTTGTAGGATTCAGATAGAATGAAAGTAACCCATGGAGTCACCCCGACGCTCCCACCCACCACCACCCTAGGAACACACCGACACCACAACCAGTTTCTATCAGTTCCAGCTGATTTATTAAAATCATCAAGATACAGACTTTCAGCATTAGGAAAACAGGCAATGATGTGGAGACAGTGCACAAGGCTGTTTTTCCATCATTTGCTAGGAAATATGCAGATGGTCTGTATTCATTTTTTCGAATTATATTGCACATTTTTTAGAAACCTTTTATTATGTGCCTTTTTATTAATTTTTTTAATTTTTTTTTTAATTTGCTAAAAATCCAGCATCCAGTTTCATAACTTTCTATCAGGCCCCATCCACATATCACAGCATATGATATACATAGAATCCTACTATATTACAGTACATATACAATCTTCAAGCTAACAGCTCTGAGGTCTATGTCACCATTTCAATAAATCTTTACCTACAAATATTGGACAAATCTGAACTATAGCTGTACAAAAAAGGTTTGTTTGTTTTTAATCACAAGGCCTTATTATTATTATCCTGTTTTAGATGCAAGGATTTTTTATTTTTTTTTTTACTTTTAAATTCCATTTTAATCCTTAGATCAGGACATCATTGTATCAACATTACTTGCATGCTAAAAACAGATAAAAAAAACAAAAAAAACATAGGAAGTGCCTGAACGTGTCACTGAAAACGACAACAAAATATTAAAAAAAACAACAACAGGATGACAGCAGGAATGTTCCCTTTTTGTTCATAACTGTACAAAAATACGCCTGAAAATATTTTAATTTTTAAAAAAGACTGAGGTCTGTCATGTATCAAAAATGTGTCAATACCTTATTTTTTCGTTTTTTTGTAGTATTGAGGTCTGGGTTGTCTGAAATTCAAGGAGGTATTAAGGGAACAAGGTACAAAAAAAGTTGGCAATTAAAATCACATTGTGAAACCATATACATTTTTTTTTTTTTTTTGCTTTTCTTTGTTGATCTGAGAAAAAAGTAAAAACTCCTGATTGAGATCAGTTCACAGTTAAGTGTTAGGTTGTCCTGTTTTTTTTTTTTTTCAGCTCCCTGCAGCTTCTAAAAAAATCAGATGCATAGAAGAGATCAGTTTTCTCCCTCCAAAAAGGTGGTTGCCATAGTCTTTTCATCAGATTTGAAATGTGTATAGAAAAAAATAATAAAATACACAATGACCCCCTTGAGAATCAGCTCAGCTGCCAAGAAATATACATTTCTACACAACATCTTCCAGACCGTTGATCATCAAGGAAAAAAACCCACATCTTTGTCTTCTTCTTCACTCATCTTTACAGTGAAAGCCAGAAATCACAGGCAGGGAAATGAAGTACCCTCCCCATCCCCTTCATTTCTTAAAAAGGTCTTCAACCCAACCCCCCTCCTCTGTTTTTAGTGTCTGTTCAACCTCCCAACCCCAAAAATATCAATACAAAAAAAATTACAAAAATAATAATAATAACAATAAAAAAAAGGAAAATCAGTAGGTAAATACCAAGTCTGAAAAGTTGGCTTCCAACCAGTCCCCTGCAATCATCTCGCTGAGTTCTGGGGTGCAGTAATCTGGAAATTCAAAGTGGGAACCAAGACTTCCCTCACTGCTGCAAGAGTCTAAGTCTTTGTCCACTAAGGAGAGAGAAAGGTTTCCTGAATTGGAGTTGCCCAAATCGGTGGCCTGAGGGTTCTGGGTGAAGTTTAAGCTCAGATCAAAGAGGAGATCATCTTTGTCACTGGAGGAGGATGAGGTAGTAGTGGACACCAGGCGGGATGGGGCCAGGGTGACGGTGGGTTGTGCTGTGCTGGGTTTGGTGATGTTCTTGAAGTTGTAGTAGAGTCTACTGTTGGTGGTGGTGTTGGCATTGATGCTGGTGGCATGGCTCACCTCCTCGTACATGCTGGCTCCTTCTGTAGACTCTGCTGAGGAGCTCAAGGTGGGACTGGCCGGCACTTTGGCGACATTATATTGTCTCAGCTGCTCATCGTCTTCCTCTTGTTTTATCCTCATCTGCAGCTCATCCTCTTCTTCTTCCTCCTCCTCGTCCTCCTCATCCATGAAGACACACTTCACAGCCTTGTTAACCTTGAGGTTGCCAAACACATAGTCCTCCATCCCAGAGTATTCCTGTGGGGACTTAGCCCCGGGTTTGCTGGTTTTCAGCTTGGAGGGACATTTCTTGGTGGAGGTGGTGGAGCTTTTGCTGCTCTTGATGCCACCTCCATTGGGGCTTTTCTCTGGAGACTGCCCCAGGGCTTGCTTGGCAGATGCCTCCAGCTTGGGTTTTTTCCTGGGTCTGTACTTATAGTCAGGGTAGTCAGCCATGTGTTTGAGCCGGAGCCTCTCCGCCTCCCTGATGAATGGGATCTTCTCGCTGTCATTCAGCATTTTCCAGCGCTTGCCCAGTCTCTTGGAGATCTCAGCATTGTGCATGTCCGGAGACTGCTCCATGATCTTTCTCCTCTCGATCTTGGACCATACCATAAATGCATTCATGGGTCGCTTGATGTGGCCGGTAGCCGTTTTGCACCAGTCCGGGTCACTTTCATCCAAGGCTACAGGGCTGCCCGCCATGAATTCCCCCTCCTCGGTGTCTGTGGGGTGGCTGCTGTCCAGGTCCAGGCTGTCTACTTGCTGCACCATGATGATGCCGCCTGCAATGCTTCTCCTGTGTGACCCGGGGATATAATGTAAAGAGACTAAAGTGCAGCCGCTCTGCCGAGCGCTCCTTCTGCTAAACTTCCCAATGTACTAGTTATTAGAGCGATCCATATGCATTACGTCACTGCTGCAGGAGCCAATCACAGCGCGCAGGCACGCCCATAAGCGGCCCGGTCGGTCCCGCCCACCGTTAGCCATTGGTTTCCAAATCTTACAATGGGCGTGGTTAAGGGTCTGTTAAAAGAAGAAAAAAAAACCCTATCCGCTGGAGAGCGTCTGAGGCAGATTAACCTTCTGTGCGCCGGCTTGGACCAGAGCTGGCGGCATCATCACGTCACCTTCTTCTGCAAATCTTCTATAGGCACTAGTTTATTAAGAGCTATACATATGCATTACATCACTTCTACAGGGACCAATCGCAGCGCGGCAGGTCACGCCCCCCTCCTCGCGCCTTTGGGGATTTTTTTAAGAGGGCGTGGCCAAGACGTCTGTTATAAAAAAAAAAAAAAAAAAGTAACCGCTGGAGAGCGTCTGAGGGAGGTTAACCCTCGCTGCACCGGCGTGGACCAGCGCTGGCGGCGTTATGAGGCCATGGAGGGCAGCAGCAGCAGCAGCAGGCGGCTCTGACAGTTTCCAAGAGCTGTCAGGCGGAATAATGCGCCGGCTGCTGCCTGCCCTGTCTTGTGTGTGAGAGATTAGGAGCCGTTACAATGGCTGACGCTGTGGAGCAGCCCCCCTTCCCTCTAAAATCATTAAAAACAGTAAAAATGAACCACTTCCTAGGAAAGCTGGGTGGTGACAGCATGGCTGCAGCCATTACTGCCTCTGCAGCCATGCTGGTTGTCACCCAACTTTCCTAGGTTACCATGTAGATTGTGAGCTCTTGTGGCAAGGGTCCTCACCCCCTCTGTGCCAGTCTGTTACTATATGTGAGGAGGATTCCCAATAGGTCAGCCACCACCAGCTGTCGTCACACTACAACTCCCAGTATACTCTCTTTATTTCTGTGGGAGTTCTGAGTACAGCCAAGCAAGTGTACATGCTGGGAGTTGTAGTTTCACCACAGCTGGAGTCGCTGGCCCCCTGCTCGGATGTATGCTGTTCTATAGCCAAACATTGGCATATATCGAGCACTGACCACAATGCCAGATAACATACATACGGTATGCTCTGTTGAGGTCATTTATCAAACTGGTGTAAAGTAGAACTGGCTTAGTAACCCATAGCAACCAATCAGATTCCACCTTTCATTTTTCCAAAGGAGCTCTGAAAAATTAGGTGGAATCTGATTGGTTGCTACAGGCAACTAAGCCAGTTTACCTTTGCACTAATTTTGAGAAATCCCCCCCAATGTTTTTTTAGCCTATACTGTAAAAAAAAAAAAAAAAGGTATACAGTCATACACCACCCCAATGGAAGCCAAAAGGCAGGGTTTTTTTGCTCCCGTTAAAGGTAATTCCAGCAGAAAATTTATGACGCTGCACACTGCGGTTTTTGTCCGGCCAATTCTCTGTATTTTTGCCGGAATGCAACTGGATCCCTTCCGGACCCCATTAGATTTGGTGACGTCATAGAGATTTTGTGCAGGATCTTCAGTCAAAATAGTTGCGGCAGCCTCTTTGCGCTCAAATGGATGAAGTGAGTATTATTATTTTTTTTTTTTACTGCTATTTCAGGGAAACTTGATTTGTTATCACGAAGCACTAGGAAATTCGGCCTCATGGCGTACTGAATTTTCCCTGAAATTTGGATTGAAGTCCTCTTTGGATACAAGACCATATGTATTTTGCGGTCCGCAAAAATCGGATCCCCAAAAAATACGGATGACATCCGCGTGCATTCCGTATTTTGCGGAATGGAACAGAACAGTCCTATCCTTGTCCGTGATGTGGACAATAATAGGACATGTTCTATTCTTTTGCAGAACGGACATACGGAAACGCAATGCACACGGAGTAACTTCCGTTTTTTTGCGGGCCCATTGAAATGAATGAAAATTCCGCATACGGTCCTAAAAAAAAAACGGAATGGGCACGGAAAGAAAATACGTTTGTGTGCATGAGCCCTTATAGTCAATGGGCTCCGGCAGAGAACAGCAGTATACGGCCTTTGATGCCACAAAAGTATGGCGCCATCATTTTAGACTTTTTGAGATTCTCACCATTCAGAAAAAGGGTGGGGCTCAGTGGACAGGGTGGAGCCTCCGCACCCTGCCGGATTTACTATAATTTATGCCAGAATCTGGTGTCAATTATAGCTCAAGTCCACGTCAGTCCCTATCTGGCCTAGATTAGATTTCCTGCTGCCTAGGGATAGGTTATTATTCCAGGATAACCCCTTTAAGGGCTTATGCACACGAACGTATTTTCTTTCCGTGTCCGTTCCGTTTTTTTTTCGTGGACCGTATGCGGAACCGTTCATTTCAACGTGTCCGCAAAAAAACCCGCAAGTTACTCCGTGTGCATTCCATTTCTGTATGTCCGTTCCACAAAAGTATAAAACGTCCTATTATTCTGCATTACGGACAAGGATAGGACTGTTCTATTAGAGGCCAGCGGGTTCCGCAAAACACGGAATGCACAAGGACGTCATCCGTATTTTTTGCAGGTCTGTTTTTGCATCTACCTCTGAATCTTATTTCGGCCCACAAGACATCAAGCCCGGCATCGGAAACTCCAGTCTTGGTAAATCTCCCCCTAGGTGCGTGGACCTGGAGTCCGTGTAGGACCTATCCCAGAGCTCCGTGTGCCGCCATACGGTGCCTTTGTACTCACCGTTATTACGTCATGCTTATAGGAGATGAGCTACGGCATGAACAAGCCACAATCTGAGAAAAAAATCTTTGCCCCTCTGTATGAAATCGGAGGCGTGCTGAGGTTCAGTACGAGCACGCACCGGTCTACAGGCTCCGTAATTTGGACGCGCACAATAGTCTGACATTTTTCTTAGTATGGCTATTGATCCTTACGATATATAAGCTGCTACAAATGTGGAATTTTGCAGCCAGGGCATGGCCGTAATCTGAATTTCATGGTATAAACAGCAGATGTTACCATAGAAGACAAGTATCTGGTGATCTTCACAAGGATGATTCCATTCCATGACCGCAAGCAAAGATCTGAAACATGCAGCATCTTATAAAGGTCTATACAATTAAGCTTTATTCCAAGGCAACCCCTTGAAGGCCGGTCTCGATTTATGGCATTGACCAGTTGTACGAGGAGTGACTGGCAGCTCCTCCAGAGGATTTGCATCAGCTGCCACCTTTTCTACACTGGTCTTAATTGGAGGACTAAATCATTGTAGGCCTGTGGCCTCCCCATCCCCCCGCCCCTCGGCCCCAGGAATATATTGCACTTATAAACAATACGGCTTTTGTGCATTTGATTAACTGTCCCATGTACAAAGCGCGGGGCGAGTTATTGGAGAGTCATATTCATTGTGTGATTAGATGCATTGATGGACACCTCAGCCAGGTCTGGAGGCATAAAGTATATTTCTGGGCAAGGAACGGATGGCTTAGCTCCAAATGTTTGACACAGAGAGGTTCTTGAAATTCTGTCTACATGCCCTCTGTGACCTGCCTGATAACAATACATTGTGTGAGTAATTCACCTCAACAGAGGAAGGGAGGAGGAGGGGGTGATTCCAAAATGCAGCTGAACACCAGCGAGGCCATTGAAGGTTTGGCCCCAGAAGGAGATTTCTGTAAAGCATCTGCCAATCAGGATCCGTGGCTTGGAAAAGCAGCAGCTGGAGAGGGAAGGTGTGATAAAACTAAGCAACACAACTATCCATCAATACATTCTTGGCCTATTCAAGACCCAGGCCCCCTACTCATCTGTGTGAAGAATATATTACCCCCGCCGCCTATTTCTGCCTTCATGCTAATCTGCTGCTGTTTAGTAGTTAAGGCGTATTTCCACGCACAAGGTAATTAGATATGGACGCATGGCAGGTGATGTAAAATCTCATGCACCCATTAATAATATCTTCAGGGTCACCCATCAGGATTCAAGTCTGTGTAAGACGTTGACCCGATCCAGCCTCCTTCATACAGTAGGTTCACACAGAACTTTTCTGGAGGAGGTTTTTGAGGCAGATTTTCCGGCAGGTTTTTCAGCCAAAGCCAGAAGTGGATCCAGCAGGAAGGAGAAGTATAAAGTCCTTCCCTCAGGATACATTCACACGGTAAACGGCTATTAAAACGGCCTTTTTTTTTTTTTTTTGTTTCTAATGATGTCCTTCTGAGGGACGGCCATTAAACTGTCCCTTTTGGTTAGTGAAAACGGACAAAATAGGACAAGTACTATGTTTTTTACGTCCGTTATTAATGGGCTGTCAAAAAAAAACAAAAAAAAACAATCTGAATAACCCCATAGACTATGTGGTCTTAAATTTCAGATTCCCTTGAAATCTACTTCTGGCTTTGGCTGAAAAATCAGCTGGAAAATATGTTTCAAAACCTCCTCCAAAAAACTCATAGTGAACCTACCCTTAGACTCCTATGTTGAAGGGGTTGTCACATGATGGACAATGGGGGCATATATCGCTAGTATATGCCGCCATTATCTGATAGGTGCAGGTCCCACCGAAAGTGAAGGAGGGCGCACTGCGCATGCACAGCCGCCCTCCATTCTTTTCTATGGGGCCAGCGAAAATAGCCGAGCACTGGCTCGGCCATTTCGGTCGGCTCCATAGTAATGAATGGCAGCGGGGGCCGCGCATGTGCTGTACACTCCCAAGCCGGCTTAGTGGTGGCCAGACCGGAGTCCTCCAGCCACCACCTTGAGGGGCTCCGTTCTGGATATAGGTGGGGGGCCCAGCAGTGGGACCCGCACCTATAAGACAATGGGGGCATATCCTAGCGATATGCCCCCATTGTCCATCATGAGACAACCCCTTTAAGGGAGCTATTGGACAGTTCCTAAAGAAGGCCAAAGTGGCCATCTTTAGTGGTTGTCACTTGAGATGAGCGAATCGATTCTATACAAATCAAATTTGTTATGAATTTCCCTAAAGATTTTGATTCTAGCGAATCCAAAACTTTTGTGATTTGAACTGCTCAAAATAGTGGCCACCATTTTACAGTTAAGAAGATAGAGAAGAAGGGATGATTTTTGGACCATTTTTTTATGTAAAAGTGAAATCAGACAGTGCGGTGTGTTATTAAACAGGCTGTTTGTTACCACCAGCTACCATCCATATACCATAGACGTACATGTCACTGTCACTTTGACGTTACTAATGCGTCTGCGTTGAAGAACTTACAAAGGGTTTGGATAGAATACTCAGAGTGTCATACATGACTTTTCAGGGCAATTGGGCACCTTCAAATTTATTTGGACCAAATCGAATTTGCTCATCTCTTCTTGTCACTATTTAGACCAGGGGTGAACAACCTTTTCTGGTTGGGGGCCACATTGTCAGCCTGAACCAATTCCAAGGGCCGAAAATAAAAGTTAAATGGGCTTTACAAACTGAAATGCTATATTTATGACATATTGAACATACAGTATGTATCATTAATGTCTAGTTACACTTCTAGTACTCCCATCTAATGGGAGAATACATGGAAAATACATGTGAGCAGCCACTAGACATAGACATATAGTTGGGGGCCGCACAGAATGGTATCGAGGGCCACATGTGGCCCCCGGGCCGCAGGTTGTGCAGCCCTGATTTAGACCTTTAAAATACTCATACTCATTATAGTAAAGTTGATAAAAACACATTTCGTCAACCAAAACGATCATTTTCCAGGTGAAATTTAACAACCAACAATAATTTTAGCCGACCAATGACAGACCATCATTGTCTGGAAAACAGTAGGCCTTGTTTGAAATTATCATCTGAAAGCAGGATGAAAGATCTTCCTTTGAAAGAACATCAATTGTTGCCCGGCATCATTGAAGAAAAGCGACCAGTCCTATTGACTGTAGCAACCACAGTGGTCTACAATGTGAATGGCTGCATCTGCAAAATGATAGTTCACTGGACTATCATTCGTTCAACCTACGTACTTCTGTCTAATGTGTATGGTCACCAAACCAAAGGCAGATGCATGCTATAGTTGAGAAATGTTTTCAGAGGAACAAAATTGAAGATGCATGGCCCTAATGCAATACACTTATCTGGGGCCTAGAGGTACAAGAGGTATGACAAGGAATCATATCTCCCAAAGAGAAGTGAGTAGGGCACTTCACCAACACTCCTTCCTCTTCCTTCTGGCCAAACATGAGACGGCTCCTGCTGAAGAGTGAGATATGGTTGAGCGATCAAGTACACACAAGTCTGTATGGGTAAATTTTGATTTTGTTATGGAGCTCTCAGGGTTGCCAACCTGATTTTTTTCCTTGACTACTTACCCTAAAGTAACAGGCAACATTTTTATGGACACATCGGAAACCATAATGAACCATAAAGATTATAAGTGATACATGTCTATGGGCCAGAATGGTGATTTGAAGACAGTAGAGTGCTACTATAGTGTGTGTAGTCTACCAACACATTTACACTAATGTGAGCCGGGCGACCACACACTGTAGTAGCACCCACCAAAATGTCTACTGAAAATCCCTCCTTAGGTTCAGTGTGTTGTGTGTCCTCCTGCCCTGACAACAGCTCGTGCCCCCTTTTCTCATTTTCTAGTCACTTGAATATGCCTGAGATGAGGAAAGGAAGTAAAAGCAGGATAAAGTCTGATAAATACGATATGTTGTCTATTCCCTCAGTGGTCGGACACAGCGAGCGCTCATGGTCTATACTTTTCATTCTGGGCTTTGTCATTTATTGTGAAATGGGATAGCATTGGTGAAGCAAAGGGCAGGACCTCAGACCTACAATGGGCATGGCTGGCTGTGGAATCCCCTCAGTGCTTCATGGTATCACAGCTCAGACCAGAGTAGGCCTAGGTAGGATCACTTTCTTTTTAACCATAGTAGTGCACCTTCAATGGAAATTAAGCAACATGGCGTAGCTGCCTCCATGGCACTTTAGTAAAGCTCCTGTATCCACAACGACCCCTACATTAGGGCAAAGGAGAGGCTAGGGGCTGATGGTCACCTAAATGCAGGTGACTTGTGAAAATTGCAAGAATCAGGCCATGTAGGTCTATAAGCTCATAGTTATTGGGGTCTGTCCAGGTGATGGGGGGTGGGGGTTTAAGAAGAAGTGTGCGTGTGTATAGTGGGGGAGAGGAGACACTTGGGGTCATTTATTAAGGGACTTGCAACTATTTTAGTCAAAAAACTAACCAGTCGTGAGACACTGTGTTCAGCAGTTAGGTTGGAGAGGGGCTGTGGATTCAGGCTCCGGCAAATTTACTAACTTATACGCCTGGAAACAGACTGGGGCCACTAGCTGGAGTCGTTTCTACTCTAGGTGCAAGGACTGCCATAGAAGCATCTCATTTATAAATCATAAATCAGAGGACTCTAAAGGATGCGCAAAGGGGAAACTAAGACCGGTGTAAAAAGCTAGTCTTAATAAATGTTCCCCACTGTGTTGAGAGTAATAGCTGTTGACCAGCAGCTCTCTGAAATGCATGTCCAGCTTTAGAGTGTAAGCTCTTCTGTGGCAGGATCTTTGGAGCCTCATTACAGCACAGGAAGATGGAGGTTATTGATTTCCATTCTATAAGATATGATAAATTGTGAATTAGGTTGAGGAAGTCGGAGTTTCTGCACAGTTCCATCTATCCAATGGTTTTATTGAAATTGAATTAATGGCAAATTACAGGAAGTCCTGGTTCCCACACACATGCAGAACATGGATACCAGCAGCAATATTTATTAAATCTCCCCTTACCTGGAAACGCTCTTTCATTTCCAGCAAGACAGAGGTCTGACGAGGTAACACATGCAGGCCCTGCTCTGCCCTAATGATATTCCTATATAATGGCAGCAACAGGTTTCCTACCACATCAGAGCTTATTTCATTACTGGCCCATTTACCACCCACACTCCTCTGTAGATTGCAGTTGCTCTTGGATCTGTGCTTTGCAAGGCATTTTTTTTTCTTGCAGGCATCGAATTACTACTGTAGTTCATGACTATGTACAGAGCGCTGTATCCAGGCCTCCCTAAAACCCTCGCCCCATGGATCTAATCCATATTCACAGTAACTAGAAGACACCCTGGACTTGTCAGACTTAATATAACTCTGGTGACCGCAATGGAAAATGTCAAGTATGCCTCTTCAGGACAATACACTTGAACTATTTGGCATTTATATACAGAGTTTCTGTTGAAGGAAAGGAAAAAAAAATGTTAGTTAAAAATATCATGGTTGATATCAAAATATGAGGCAGGCACACTTAAATGGTCACTAAATTTTGCACACAACTTTGCATAAATCAATAGTACAAGTGACCACAAGAAAATTTGTAATATGTGTTATCAGTGAGAGAAGTCTAGCTCTCCTGTTATCAACTACAACCCCCTCCCCCTCCTCCACTAATTGATTTTCACTTTGAAAAAAGCCTTTTCCTATCAGGAGGATCAAGCTACACATATCAGTGCAAGTCTATGGAGAGGGGAGGGGGAGGAGTGAGCAACAGCTAAGTAGACACACAGATAAGGAGAGGCTGCACAGCATAGGAAACTTATAGCTCCACACAAGTACTTAATTCACAAAAATACAGATCTGTACTTTGTAATGGCCTCCATGGTGCTGGGGCATACTCCAAAGTGAGTAAGAAAAGAGTAAGAAGCATCTTCTCCTCGACTTTCTGTGTGTAGGGGATGGCAGCAAGCCTCCACCCACTATGTCTGAGAGAACTGCAAACAGGCTCGGACTGGCCAACAGGAATACGGATGAATCCCCCGGTGGGCCCCTGAGAAAGATGGGCCCCTAGTCTCCCACCCCCTGTACAAGTGGCAGATAACACAGTACAGTCATGGCCAAAAGTTTTGAGAATCCCCTTTCCGATTGTTTGGGACATCTGGAAAACAGCTTATTCGGAGAAGACGAGGTGAGCGCTACCACCAGTCTTGTCTCATGCCAACTGTAAAGCATCCTGAAACCATTCATGTGTGGGGTTGCTTCTCAGCCAAGGGAATCGGCTTCTCTCACAGTCTTGCCTAAAAACACAGCCATGAATAAAGAATGGTACCAGAATGTCCTCCGAGAGCAACTTCTCCCAACCGTCCAAGAGCAGTTTGGCGATCAACAATGCCTTTTCCAGCATGATGGAGCACCTTGCCATAAAGCAAAGGTGATAACTAAATGGCTCAGGGAACAAAACATAGAGATTTTGGGTCCATGGCCTGGAAACTCCCCAGATCTTAATCCCACTGAGAACTTGTGGTCAATCATCAAGAGACGGGTGGACAAACAAAAACCTACAAATTCTGACAAAATGCAAGCATTGATTGTGCAAGAATGGACTGCTATCAGTCAGGATTTGGTCCAGAAGTTGATTGAGAGCATGCCAGGGAGAATTGCAGAGGTCCTGAAGAAGAAGGGTCAACACTGCAAATATTGACTTGCTGCATTAACTCATTCTAACTGTCAATATAAGCTTTTGTTACTCATAATATGATTGCAATTATATTTCTGTATGTGATAAAAACATCTGACAAAACACACATAAAAACCAGAGGGCAGCAGATCATGTGAAAATGTAATATTTGTGTCATTCTCAAAACTTTTGGCCATGACTGTAGACTTACTGCACTACATACATATATTCAATGTACAGCACCTCAACCAGCCTATGTTCATATAAAAAACTGATTAGATTATTTATTATATTCAAATGTATCCGTATGGTGGGCCCCATAATAAATTTTACTGGTGGGCCCTAGGTACCCTAGTCCAACACTTACTGCAAACCAGATATTCAGCAAGCACAGAGGAAAATTGCTAAAAAATGATATATACAAATAATATAAAAGCCTGAAATAGAGTTATTCCTCATATACACACTATTAATGCAAAGTTTGTTGAAAGGTCACTGCCACTTTAAATTTTGAAGATAATTGAAAATGCTAGAGTTTTATCAGTGGTTGCAATAGCTAAGTAACACAGTGAGATTAGTAAACCTAAAGTTGTCAGCCCTTAAAGGGATCCAACCCTTTGGACCTTTAGCGATCACAAGCACCGCTGCTCCATTCACCTCTATGGGACTTCCAAAAACAGTCATGTACAAGTGCTTGGTCCCAATGGTCAGACCCCAACCAATCCCTCTCTGTTGTGAATAGAGGATAACTTGTTACAACCGGAATACCCCTTTAAAAGTGTTGTGCTGCTAATATCATTCACATCTATGTGTGTACTGTTTGTAGAGGTTGTTTAGCTGGTCATAAGACATTTAACCCGTGTTCTGGATAGGAGTGTAAACCGCTGCCAGAAAGAAGGTTATCTCCTATGAGAACAAACCGATCAGGCATGTTAAAATTCAACACGTCCGACCTCCCCCCCCCCAATATCTGCCACTGGGAAAAGTCATGACACCACAATACACATTAGACAGCTGGCCAAAATTGCCTAGTTTTGTTCTAATGAGGGTTTTGGTCAGCACTCGGAAGTCAGTGATGCATGAGGCGGGATCAGTCCCAGTAAAATATGGAGGAAATCCTGGTACTCAATATCTTCAATCAGTTAATCTCTTTTATTGTTCACAAAAATTGGTATAACAAGGACGCGTTTTGGCCCGTCCTGAGCCTTTATGAACCATAACATAATTGAATTCAATCACACAATATATAGGTATCAGGGGCACCTCTAAGATGATGCAGAAATGACAACATAGAGGAATCCTTTTTCCTACGTCATCTAGAGGTGACGCTAATACCTATATATTGTGTGATATGAAGCCTATATGTTATGGTTGATAAAGGCTCAGGACGGGCCGAAACACGTCCCTGTTATAACTCTGTTAAAAGAGATTAACTGACTGAAGATAGCGAGTGCCGGGATTTCTTCTATAAAATCGTCTGCCCTGGCTGACATTTATCTAACGTGTATGACCACCTGGAAGTACGTGAGATAAAATAGTGATCACGAGGGTGTGGAGTCATCCCACTGAAGAACACTGCAACCTCTTTCTAACCTATGGTTGACACCAGGGTGTAAAAGATTGCCTTCAATTACATAACAAATGGAAATAAGATATACTTTAGTAGCTGCACTGTCCCTTTCAGTGGTATATAGTCAATGACTATATCATTCAGTTGTTAAACTGCCTCTGCCAATGGTAAGGAAGTGAGGGGGGTGCAAAACGTGATGCTCCTTATGTAAATGAGGGAGCCTGAGTTCAGAGAGGCCTCACCCATCAGCCACCTCCAGCTGTCCAGATTCTTTGTTAGGGTCTGTCCTTACATTGTAAGACCTATAAGGTGACAAAGAGCTTCCAATCTGCCCATAAGGTTAATGGTGGGTGTTGGGTACCCTAAGGATCTAAAATGTATAGGGCCTTGCAGACCTTTATGTGTATCCCCAGCAGGAGGGGTAGATTACTAGTGAATGGTTCATTGCATCTGCTCCTTCTCTCTTCTCCATAGAGTTCCACTCAGCTGAATATCCATTGTGCATAGGGACAGGAAGCTTTAGGCCTCATGCACACGACCGTATGTATTTTGCGGTCCACAATAAATACAGATGACATCCGTGTGCATTCCGTATATTGCGAAACGGAACAGCTGGCCCCTAATACAACAGTCCTATACTTGTCTGTAACAGAAATACGGAATACGGAAACGGAATGCACACGGAGTAACTTCCGTTTTTTTGCGGACCCATTGAAATGAATGGTTCTGTATAGGGTCCGCAAAAAACGGAATGGACACGGAAAGAAAATATGTTCATGTGCATGAGGTCTAAGTGTCGGCTCATACTCTACTGTGTGCTCCTGGGGTACAAATTTTTTTTCTCATGCTTTCGCAAGGGTATTCTTCCCCTTGAAGCATGCAGGGGAAATGTAGAATTAAAGGGGCGTTCCACGGTTGAGTACAAGTACACGGCTTTTACCGCCAGTTCTATGGAGGTGAATGGAGCATCAGTGTACACCCTGCTCCATTGATTTTGGGGGTTATGATGCTCCTAGTCTTGTGATGTGTGAGGGGCCCAGTCAGGGGAGTAGCTATAGGGGAAGCAGCTGCTTTGGGAACCGAACGTAGAAGGGTCCACCCAGGATGAGGACTAAAACATTTTATTGTCAGGTGACACTGTAGGAAATGGATGGACTGGCTGCTGGGCCTCGTCTGAGAGAGTGATCTTGATTAGCCACAGGAGTGAGGGTTGCAGGGGAGGAGGGGGTTGCAAAGAAGTTTCTGGGGGACGGGGGACCGTTCAAAAATATGCTTTGGGGCCCAGTCATTTCTAGTTGCACCACTGGTCGCAGTGATCAGACCCGCACTGATCTAATAGTTATCAGATAGGAAAAAACATTTTCGGATCAAGTGAAGATGATGTCCCCCTGCCTAATGGAAATGAGGTTGCAAGATGGTCAGATCTGAATGTGGCTTGACGAAGGGCACTGTGTCGCTTCAGCCTTATTGTGTTTGCGTTGTGTTTTACTCGCTCCGCTCATATCCTTGGTTTACGTCTAGAAGTGATGTGAGGTTACAGACACAGGAACAGAACCGAACAGTCATCAGAAATGTTTATTTTTCCATAGCCGAGAATCAAACGCATTCGATATTGAAAGCCGTCCATATCCTGTCAGGACCAACATGTTTGAAAATTGTTTTTGCAACTTCTGCATTCTCATTATAGTCCCTGGAGAAGAACATTTTATGTTTTGACAAGTTCTCTTTGGCAGTCTTACATTTCCAAGAGTGGGGAAAGGCAGACGCTGTATAAATAGCTGCCTGAGATGCATGTTCTGATTCCGCTTTTTTCTTAGCGCATAGAAGATGATCGTCGTTAATCAGTAATTTGCTAACTATTTAAAGTGCAAGACTCGAGCTTAGGATCAAATTTAGGTGGCAGTAACATTCGTGCAGCTTTTTATAGGAGGTTTTAAGATGACTATGCACTGACATCTAGGCAGACTGCACCAGGAGGGAGCCAGGGCTGTCGGTCTAGACGCTCAGCGGAGTCAGTGCGGACAAGGTCCTAATATCTCTATAATACTGAACCGGCTTCCAAATCACTACAGCTTAAACTGGTCTCCAGATCAAAGCAGCTGAGAAGAAATGACCAACATGACAAGCAATCCCTTTCTTTTCTAATACCATTGTGAAGGGCAGATTTGCTTCTGACAAGGGTAGACGGAGTACTCTGGGCTCCCCTGTGCAATAAAAGACCCTTACCAGCCATCATAGTTATAACTGAGCAGAATTTATCTACACTCATTAGTCTCTTGGTTTCATTCAAACCTTGGGGCAGTTGACCCCTTCTGGCTTAAGGTTCATAGCTGGCTGGCAGCCAATATTTCCTCCATTATAACCCCTGTCCAAGTGTCCAACTACAGTCTATGAGTGTCAGGGTCACACTGGCCATAGACCCTACAGGGAAATTTCCAAGTAGGCCGACGTCCAGGCAGCCACCCAAGTGCTCCTTACAGCAGCCAGCCGGGAACATAACAGTCTGATGCTCTCAGCAGTACTTACTGCTCAGAACATCAGGTAATTATGCACCTGGCTGGTGGCTGCAGGTGCCCTCCTGAAATCAACTGTATCTCCATCTTCAGGATGGCGAGAGTGGCAGTATTCTGTGCTGCACTTTGGTATTTGGTTCTGCTGGAGTGGGCCCACCTACTTCTGTTGTTCTTGCATACTTGTGTTTGCCCCGCCCACTTGTTTTGGCCATCTTCTGTCAGTTTGAACCCTCTTACAACATGGGGCCACTTTGTGATACAGTTGAAACTGTGGCAAGATGGCAGCATTCTGTGCTGCACTTTGGTATTTGGTTCTTCTGGGGTGGGCCCACCTACTTCTGTTGTCCTTCCCTACTTCTGTTGGCCCTGCCAGCTTGTTTTGGACATCTGTCAGATTGGATCTACCTACAACAAGGGGCTACTTTTAGATTTTTTTTTTCCAGGGCCACTTTAAGTTTCCAGTCCACCTTTGATGAGGGTCATGTCCTCTATTGCAGGACAGTTTTGGACAGTGAATGTGGATGACCTACAATCAGGGGCGGATTGGCCATAGACCTTACAGGGAGATTTCTTGGTGGGCCGATGCCTAGGGCCACCTGGGCCTCCTCACAGCCAGCCAGTGGAGGTTTTTGGGGATTTATTTTGTGTTGTTGGCAGTATTTTGTGATGGACTCTGGTATTTGGCTCTGTTGTGGTGGTGTAATGTACCACAATATGGTATTGCGGGCCCTGCTCTCCATCAGTTTGGACCCAACTACAAAACGGGGCCACTTTTAGTATTTTTTCTAGGGCCACTTTAAGTTCCCAGTCTGCCCCTGCCTACAATGCCACAACCTGTGGATACATGAGGCAACATTGATGGAAGAAGACGTATTTTTCTATTCCTTCTCGGACTCCCCATACATATGTACGCTCAGAACATAACTAGGCAGATGTAGCATTCAATACCTGGGTGACAGGCCATGTGGGGGCTGCAATAAGAGCCATATTGGTTGTCAAACTGCTTTTCCAGAAACGGATATAAGAACTGAATAGAATCTTGGTAAAACTGCAGCAAAGGCAGCAAGGTGGTTCAGTGGTTAGCAGCGCTGGGGTCTTAGGTCCCAACCTGATCAAGGACAACATCTGCATGGAGTTTGTGTGTCCTCCCCATGTTTGTGTGGGTTTCCTCCGGGTTCTCCGGTTTCTTCCCACACTCCAAAGACATACTGATAGGGAACTTAAATTGTGAGCTCCATTGGGGACAGTGTGATGATGTCTGTAATGTGCTGCAGAATATAGCAGCGCTATATAAGTGTGTAAAATAAATGATGATGATGATAATAATAAATAGTTACCAATATTGGCTCATTGTAATGTGAAATTCTCAATAATAAAATGTAATCTTGGGATGGAAGTGGATCAGTGTCTCTTACAATTTTCTGATTGAAAAGCTGCGTTTTAGATGATCCTCCCCCCGACTCAGTATCCAGAGTAAAAAACAATGTACAGACAGAATACATTTACTGCTGGAAGCTCTCACTTAGGTAAGTGTGAACAACGTGACATGTAGCACATCCATACTGCCAGACGTTTATACCCAAGTGGAAGAGCTAAATAAAACCAGGGCCTAATCTATAGAGCTAGTGGGCAGCAAATTGCCATAGTGAAGTACAGACATTCCGGTAATGTAATAGCAAGAGAGAAATTTAAAGGGAATGTCTCATGTAATTAAAGGGAGTCTGTCACCAGGAAATTCACTTATAAACCAGGTACAATGCCTCGTAGGGCTGACTCGCCCAATGTAATGATTCCTTTCACTTAGAGATCAGTTTCTTTATTCCAAAAGAGGGCCCAAACCACTCTGTGCACCCTTCCTCTGCCAACCCCTGCCTCTACGTCTTCATTAACAGGACCAGGTTTCAGCATAGTCATCTCACCATGCTTTGTCAATCAGGATGAGAAAGGAGGGGCTGACAGAGGAAACAGATGGAGCAAGGGTGCACAGAGTGGCTTGGGTCCGCCCTTTGTGCACTTAACTGCAAATTTGCATAAGGATTAAAAGTAATTTTTCTCCGGAATTGAGGATTGGATCTCTGAGTGAAAACTACCATTACATTCAAAGTGCTTTGTTTTTTCCCTAGTTCTCCCCCATCTTTGGCTACAGAACAGCTAGGTGAGCGAGCCTGACATAACACACACACTGAACAGGAAGTTCAGGAGAGGGACAGGGCTTAAAGAGGACCTTTCACCGCTCGTGACATGCCTGTTTTATTAGCTTCATGCATTCCCCATGTAATAACAATTCTGGAACATCTATTCTTATGTCTGTATGTTGTGCCATTCCTTTATTATTTCTACGAGAAGTTATGAATGGATTGCTAGCAGTCTGCAGTAAGGGTACAGAGGGGAGGTAACAAGTAGGGGGTGTGTACCTGCACAGACTCACTCTATCCAATCAGTGGTGCCATTTTCAGACAGGTATACACCCCCAACTTGTTACCTCCCCTCTGTACCCTTGCGCACCACGGCCTACTCTTAGCTTTTCCTAGGTCAGTGACGTCACGTTTATCGGTCACGTGACCTAGGAGCAGGGGCTGAGCACGATACCAAGCATCGCCGCTGTACAATCTATGGCACAATGCTTGGTAAGCTGCGAGAAGGTAGCGGCGCTCACAGGAACGCCGGTACCTTCTCAAACAGCTGATCAGCAGGGTGTCCACAATCAGATACTGATGAGCTATCCTCAGGATAGTAAAATCCTGGAAAACCCCTTTAAAGGGGTAGTTCATCTCCACGATATTGATGACCTATCTTCAGTATAGGTCATCAACATCAGACCAACGTGGGTCCGCACCTGTCACCCCAGCCGGTCAGCTGTTTGAGAAAATCGCAGCTCTCATTGGAGTGTTGTGTCCTCTTCACTGTTAACCTGCTCGCCATCTAGATTGTAGCCGCATCACAGTGTAAACCTTCCTTTCCCATTCACTTGAATGAGAGAGGAAGTTGTAATTACACTGCACCACCGCTACAATCTAGAGGGCATGCAAGTTAACGGTGAAGAAATGTCATAAATGATTACAATCTCCAATAAAAGATGGATTACATCCCCCTCTCGTCCATAGAACGCTGAGACAGTTGTCTGTTACATGAAGAAGCAGACAGCCAGAATCGACTGCCTGCTTCTTCCATCCTCCCTCCCGTCCCCCCCCTGCAGCTCTCCGTACCTCCTGCTGCATTCGGTACCTCTTGTCTAGGTGGGGGCGGGGCCGGCCGTTAGTCAGCATTGGCCCCGCCCCCTCCAGAAAAAAAAAGCTGATGTCCGGCTGGTGATGCCGCCGCCACTAAGAAGGTAAGTATAAGGTTTTTATTTTTTTTTTAACTTTCTATGAGGGGCAGAAAGGGGTTTATTATCTCTGTACTGTGACATCCAGTGTTTATTATCCCTGTACTGTGACATCATTGTGTTTATTATCCTCTGACATCATTGTGTTTATTATCCCTGTTATGACATTGGTGACTCTGATTATCATTGTGTTTATTATCTGTCTGTGACATCACTTGTTTATTATCCCTGTGACATCACTGTGTTTATATCCCTGTACTGTGACATCACTGTGTTTTAATTATCCCTGTACTATGACATCATTGTGTTTATTATCTCTGTATTGTGACATCACTGTGTTTTATTATCCTGTACTGTGATGTATTATCACTGTACTGTGACATCACTGTGTTTATTATCCCTGTACTATGACATCATTTGTGTTTATTATCTCTGGACTGTGACATCACTGTGTTTATTATCCCTGTACTGTGACATCACTGTGTTTATATTATCCCTGTACTGTGACATCACTGTGTTTATTATCCCTGTTATGGTGACATCACTGTGTTTATTATCTCTGTACATGATATCACTTGTGTTTATTATCCTGTACGGTGACATCACTGTGTTTATTATCCCTGTACGGTGACATTGCTGTGTTTATTATCCCTGTCACGGTGACATCACTGTGTTTATTATCCCTGTACGGTGACATCGCTGTGTTTATTATCCCTGTACGGTGACATCGCTGTGTTTATTATCCCTGTACGGGTGACATCGCTGTGTTTATTATCCCTGTACGGTGACATCACCTGTGTTTATTATCCCTGTACGGTGACATCGCTGTGTTTATTATCCCTGTACGGTGACATCACGGTGTTTATTATCCCTGTACTGTGACATCACTGTGTTTATTATCCCTGTACGGTGACATCGCTGTGTTTATTATCCCTGTACTGTGACATCACTGTGTTTATTATCCCTGTACGGTGACATCACTGTGTTTATTATCCCTGTATGGTGACATCACTGTGTTTATTATCCCTGTACTGTGACATCACTGTGTTTATTATCCCTGTACGGTCACATCACTGTGTTTATTATCCCTGTACGGTCACATCACTGTGTTTATTATCTCTGACATCACTGTGTTTATTATCCCCATGCAGTAAGGGGACTGGGTGAGATTAGCTTATAGTGGGCGGAGTTAGGGGCGTGGCCTAGTGCTGAAAAAATTTGCCAAGTCGCGCCGCACAATATCTCCCTTTTTGGCTCTTTGCAAAGTTGGGAGGTATGCAAGTGAGCTACAGAAGACAGGAAGTGTCAGCCTATTGTGTATGCTCTCCTGGTTAGGGTGAAATGTTTTTAGCTGGTAACAAAAAAGAAAAACAGTGGTAAATATTTTATTGTGCATAAAAAACTTTTAATTAATATGTCTTTTTTATTATAAATTTTTTTTTAGTGCCCTCCCAGCTATGAGCAATATTTAGTTCTTAGGTCCAAAATTCTGTTCTGTTTCATAACACAAATGCAGTACAACCTGCAGGCACCATGGTATAGAGCAGGAGGAGCTGAGCAGATTGATATACATACTTTTGCAGGAATAGATTCAGTGAAATTTTATGCATTTAAACCTCAGATCCTTTAATACATAGGCATCATGTTGGCGGTCCTACTCAGTGAGTGACAGCCTCTGCTGTATGCTTAGTCTATTCTCACTATAGGACATCGGTATCACATTGCTGTGGGGGTCAGATACTTGGCTGAAAAGGGTCACAGCACTAATGTGACCACTACAAACATTGTGGCCTCTCCAGTGTCTAGATTGGACCATCTACTTGTATGCTGTCAAAGTAACATAGTTTATAGTTTATAAGGTTGAAAAAAGACATCTGTCCATCCAGTTCGGCCTGTTTTCCTACAAGTTGATCCAGAGGAAGGCAAAAAAAACCCTGTGAGGTAGAAGCCAATTTTCACCACTTTAGGGGGAAAAAATTCCTTCCCGACCCCAATCAGGCATCAGAATAACTTCCTGGATCAACGACCCATCTCTAGTAACCAGGGCCAGATTAAGGCTACCAGCAGTATGGAGCACAAAATTTATGATGGGGCCCCCCCTCGCCGCAACTTACGCGAGGTCCTCCAGAACAATGTAACAAAGTTCCGTTGAGGGTTATGTTTGAATCCAGTTTCAAGAATTTAAATGTAACCCTTGAACGGAAAGCCCAGTGAAGGGCTAATAGTGATCTGAATATAGCCTTTGAAAAAATATCAACGAGATGTTACCAGTTGGGTGGGTGGAGGTCGCTGATACTGTCCAATCAGTGCTAACAGACTGAAAAGATGCACCCCAACTGGAAACAGCCAGTTGACTATTTATATAAAAATGACGTCATCGCGTCCGTCTGCTCTGTTGCCCGCAGCTCCGGATAGGCTCTGGCTCTGGCCTATCCGGGGCTGCGGTGACCCGGGTCAGACGGATGCGACTATCTCACTGGCGGAAGTAGCCAGTGAGATAGGAGACAGCGGAGCACGGGAGCGCAAAGCTCCCGTGCTCCACTGTACCACCGGCAGCGGGGGCGGCACCAGGGGCGCGGGGGGTAGGGTGGCCACCTGCTTCATCTCAAAAAGGAGGACATTCTCGACCACACCCACAACCTGCTAAACCACACCCACAATCTGCTAGACCACACCCACAATCTGCTAAACCATGCCCCTCGTCCAGTAAGTGCCTGGCAAAAGAAAAAAAAAAAAATTGGAAAACCTTAAGCTGAGCTGTGCTGGGGCTGGAGTGCTTGTTTGCTCTGGAGCTGACACTCCACATACAATAAGACATGAGCCAGAGGGAGCACAGCGCTGGCAGCATCACCATCATCAGTCATTTAAACACAAGGATGAGGAAACTTTTTTCCTCTTTTTGGTGATGTGCACACTGATGTGCAGGTGTATGGTATGTGTCCACTGCAGCCAGTTCTCAGCATTAGATCACTGATTGGCTGCAGCAGTAACATGCCATATACCGGCAAGTCCTTGCTGAAGAAACAGGTGACTCATATTTGGATGGACATTACATTCACCAGCACCAGACATACCAGATGATACAGCAGCACATACCTCTTACATCCAGTGACGTCTTCCTGATGTAGATCTTCTCTTTTCTCATCTTCTCTATTTGGCCCACACCGCCATGACACTTCTTTCAGCCCCATCTTCTCTCTGCCACAAAGACATCATAGATTACCCACTTTTACTGTTATCCTGCTACTGCCTAAAATACTGCGCCCACTGTGCTCCCCAATGTCCCCAAATACTATACCGTGCCCCCATCAGACCTCACATCAGCCCACAGTGCCAGCATCAGACCTCAGATCAGCCCACAGTGCCCCCATCAGACCTCAGATCAGCCTGCTGTGCCTCCTTCAGACCTCAGATCAGCCCACAGTGCCTCCTTCAGACCTCAGATCAGCCCACTGTGCCCCCTTCAGACCTCAGATCAGCCCACTGTGCCTCCTTCAGACCTCACATCAGCCCACCGTGCCCCCACCAGACCTCACATCAGCCCACCGTGCCCCCATCAGACCTCACATCAGCCCACAGTGCCAGCATCAGACCTCAGATCAGCCCACAGTGCCCCATCAGACCTCAGATCAGCCCACTGTGCCCCCTTCAGACCTCACATCAGCCCACTGTGCTTCCTTCAGACCTCACATCAGCCCACCGTGCCCCCACCAGACCTCACATCAGCCCACCGTGCCCCCATCAGACCTCACATCAGCCCACTGTGCCTCCTTCAGACCTCAGATCAGCCCACAGTGCCTCCTTCAGATCTCAGATCAGCCCACAGTGCCCCCTTCAGACCTCAGATCAGCCCACAGTGCCTCCTTCAGACCTCAGATCAGCCCACAGTGCCCCCTTCAGACCTCAGATCAGCCCACAGTGCCCCCTTCAGACCTCAGATCAGCCCACAGTGCCCCCTTCAGACCTCAGATCAGCCCACAGTGCCCCCTTCAGACCTCAGATCACCCTATAGTCACCCCTTCAGACCTCAGATCACCCTATAGTGCCCCCATAGACATCACATCAGCCTATAGTGCCTCCATCAGACCTCAGATCAGCCCATAGTGCCCCCTCCAGACCTTAGATCACCCTATAGTCCCCCCTTCAGACCTCAGATCACCCTATAGTGCCCCCTTCAGACCTCAGATCACCCTATAGTGCCCCCATCAGACATCAGATCAGCCCACAGTGCCCCCTTCAGACCCATCTGTATTGATGGAAGCGCTCATTGCTTCCTGCGCCCCAACTGTAAAAAAGGAGGACTTCTGGCGCGGGGCCCCCCTGAAATCATTGGAGCCGGGGCCTGGAGCAGTAGCTCCAAATGCTCCAATTATAATCTGGCCCAGCTAGTAACTATAACCTGTAATATTATTACACTCCAGAAATACATCCAGACTAGTCTTGAACTCTTTTACTGAACTTACCATCACCACCTCCTCAGGCAGAGAGTTCCATAGTCTCACTGCTCTTACCATAAAGAATCCTCTTCTATGTTTGTGTACAAACCTTCTTTCCTCCAGACGCAGAGGATGTCCCCTCGTCACAGTCACAGTCCTCGGGATAAATAGGGAGAGATCTCTGTACTGACCCCTGATATATTTATACATAGTTATTAGATCTCCCCTCAGTCGTCTTTTTTCTAAAGTGAATAAGCCTAATTTTGATAATCTTTCTGGGTACTGTAGTCCACCCATTACAGTTATTACTTTATTTGCCCTCCTCTGAACCCTCTCCAGCTCTGCTATGTCTGCCTTGTTCACAGGAGCCCAGAACTGTACACAGTACTCCATATGTGGTCTGACTAGTGATTTGTAAAGTGGCAGGACTATGTTCTCATCACGGGCATCTATGCCTCTTTTGATGCAACCCATTATCTTATTGGCCTTGGCAGCAGCTGTCTATTTAGTAGTGGCGGTTCTGAATACTGCAGCCTCATTCTGTTGACTAGTGAGGGATGGACAATGATGAATTTTGTTTTATTTTTTGTTGGGGGGGGGGCGGAGATCAAATAAATGACGATAATGATTTTTTTTGGGGTGGAGATGAGTTGTTTATAACTTTCCAACCCATCAGCTTAACAATCAGAGCTCTTGTAGGATACAAGGCCATAGAGTTCCTCTATGCCGCCACATAGTGCTTACATAAGGCATTGTATTATCTTCTTTACTACTAGGGGAGAATGCTTCCATACTGCAGAATGCAGTGCAATAGCAAACATGGATTCATATTGAAACCCTAACAAAAAGAAACGTCTATTAGCCTCCACCATGTAACATTGGCGATTTGCAGGGCCATAGGCCGTAGATGCTGCACTGATAGCAGTTATACCTGGGCTTTTCTGCCACATAAGGGAACACTAGGGCTATAAATAATAGGGAATAGTTGGAAGGTCTTCTTAGGTTGGTTTCATACATAGGGTTTTTAGGCATTTTTGCTGATATTCTTGATTTTGGAGACCTTTTCACTGCATTTTTTTAAAAGTACGCCTCCTCCAGATATTAGCTGTAAGGCTATGGGAAGCTACAAAACTCCGTGGAAACATGCATTTTTAGCAGTGTTTTTCTTCTCATGCTTGGGTCCATATCATTTTGTTTGAAAATTGCAGCATACTTGGGGTTTGGCTTATTTCTTGTGTTTTTGTGCCTCAGAGATTAAAGGGGTTGTCTCACTTCAGCAAGTGCCATTTATCATGTAGAGAAAGTTAATACAAGGCACTTACTAATGTATTGTGATTATCTATATTGCTTCCTTTTCTGACTGGATTCATTTTTCCATCACATTATACACTGCTCGTTTCCATGGTTACAGACCACCCTGCAATCCATCAGAGGTGGTCGTGCTTGACACTATAGTAAAAAAAAAACAGCTTATGTGAGCTCCCATGGTCCCGGCCACCATAGAGGGTGAAACTTTTTCCTATAGTGTGCAAGCACGACCTCCACTGATGGATTGCAGGGTGGTCTGTAACCATGGAAACGAGCAGTGTATAATGTGCTGGAAAAATGAATCCAGCCAGCAAAGGAGGCAATATGGACAATCACAATACATTAGTAAGTGCCTTGTATTAACTTTCTCTACATGATAAATGCAACTTACTGAAGTGAGAGGACCCCTTTAATTGTTTTTTATATCATGTATGTGTTGTGTTATGTATGTTTGTATGTTTGATGTATGTTTTTTATATTGCCTTTTTTTAAATAGATATCTACAGAGGAAGTGACATCAGGAGAGGGGTTTGAAGTTTTCTGTTTAAACAGATGACTTGCAAAAAAAAGAAAAGCCATAAAAAACCTACTAAAATGTGCAATTTCTTCAAAATTGCAATATAAAAGGCTAAATAAGTCATAAAAAGCCCAAAAATGTGTGAAGCCTTTATTGAGATTTAAAAAGAATTTAAAATACACATACAGTACAAGGCATAAACAATATTTGCAAGAACTGGAACAATTTTCAGAGGAGACAAAACATTTTAATGTCTTGAAAGATATTCACCAGCATCGCAAATGACTGAACCACTCGCTATATGGGGAGGGAGGCTTCTGCATTGTGCGGCCAGCTGTAGTCTGCTTCAGTTTTGCATTTCTTTTTAGTCCTCCCCCCCAGACCCTGTGCCCTTAGTATGTGAGGATCCAGCCTGCCTCCTCTGCAGGGATGTTCTGACAGAGAAATGGCTTAAGAGGGCGATGTGAACGAGCAGATAGCGCAGGATCAGCAGGAAGCAAGCAGAGAATACGTCTTCTCCTCCAGCACGTGGGAGGTTTTCACAGACTAGACACAGACTTAACCAGTTCCTTTCCCGCCGCCTTGTAATATATAACTAGATGATCATTGGATTTTTAAAAAAATATTTTTTATTTGACCTTTCATTTCTTTTGCTGTTGATATGTATTATATCTAAATGTGTATATTGTGTTTCGGTTTGAATATAAAAGAAATGTGTGATTTTTTTTTTCTGTTGTTTCTATAGCGAAAAGATTGTCATCGTTCACATCAGTCCGTATCCACAATGGTTCTCACAATTCAATTTCCCAAATTCAACTCACATACACACTAGGATCAATTTCTTAGGTGGTCATTTTTCATGATGTTATATATTCTGTGGTACTTTACATAGTAAAATAGGTAGAATAATACAACAAGCACGTACATACAAAACAAGACAGTAAGCAACTACTGTGCAGGCTAGATTCATTAATAGAGAGACCCTTAAAGGGGTTATACTAAAATGAAAATCAGACATCATATAGTATATGACAAAACCTTTCTAACAAAGCTAGAACCAGCCCTGTACCTCACATGGATCCAGAGAGCTCCACATTCACTACTACTGCTCTGCTAGATTATCTTCAGCCTGGCAGCTCAGGGGGGGTGTCCTTTCTGGTGCAGCTCTCACCCTGTAACTGCCACAGCTTCTAACAGAACATATGACAGGTGGCAGGTGAAGATTTAAACTGAGCACGTTCAACCAGCTCAGTGAGACGGACAAAACAAAAAGGAAAGAACAAACAGCAGGTGGCGCTATACAGACACATTTTATTGAATAGTTCACTGGCTATACTAAATTTTTAATTACATGCAATTACAAAAGTATTCAGATCCAGGTGATGGTTTGAAAGATGTAAAATATGTTTCCTGACACAACCCCCTTTAAGGCTTCCATACACATTAGACTAAAGTCAGCTGAACCTGCCATATCTGGTGGGATTGGCCAGCATTCTAATGTGTTTGGGGAGCTCCAGACTCAACCTCAACATATGATGTGTCAGATTTCAGGGCCCAAAACTTTTGTTCTCCCAGGAGATTAAAAATGCATACTCGCTCACACTCCAACATGGACATGTGCGTATATGGGGGAGTCAAGCATTCAGCCGACCGCTATTAAAATTGTATGATCACCTTTACCTATGTAAGTTAGCAATCTGTTGCAGCTTTATGAATGGAAATATATATAGTACAGACCAAAAGTTTGGACACACCTTCTCATTCAAAGGGTTTTCTGTATTTTCATGACTATGAAAATTGTAGATTCACACTGAAGGCATCAAAACTATGAATCAACACATGTGGAATTATATACTTAAAAAAAAGTGTGAAACAACTGAAAATATGTCTTATATTCTAGGTTCTTCAAAGTAGCCACCTTTTGCTTTGATTACTGCTTTGCACACTCTTGGCATTCTCTTGATGAGCTTCAAGAGGTAGTCACCTGAAATGGTTTTCACTTCACAGGTTTGCCCTGTCAGGTTTAATAAGTGGGATTTCTTGGCTTATAAATGGGGTTGGGACCATGAGTTGTGTTGGGCAGAAATCAGGTGGATACACAGCTGATAGTCCTACTGAATAGACTGTTAGAATTTGTATTATGGCAAGAAAAAAGCAGCTAAGTAAAGAAAAACGAGTGGCCATCATTACTTTAAGAAATTAAGGTCAGTCAGTGCGAAAAATTGGGAAAACTATGAAAGTGTCCCCAAGTGCAGTCGCAAAAACCATCAAGCGCTACAAAGAAACTGGCTCACATGAGGACCGCCCCAGGAAAGGAAGACCAAGAGTCACCTCTGCTGCAGAGGATAAGTTCATCCTAGTCACCAGCCTCAGAAATCGCTGGTTAACAGCAGCTCAGATTAGAGATCAGGTCAATGCCACACAGAGTTCTAGCAGCAGACACATCTCTACAACTGTTAAGAGGAGACTGTGTGCAGCAGGCCTTCATGGTAAAATAGCTGCTAGGAAACCACTGCTAAGGACAGGCAACAAGCAGAAGAGACTTGTTTGGGCTAAAGAACACAAGGAATGGACATTAGACCAGTGGAAATCTGTGCTTTGGTCTGATGAGTCCAAATTTGAGATCTTTGGTTCCAACCACCGTGTCTTTGTGCGACACAGAAAAGGTGAACGGATGGACTCTACATGCCTGGTTCCCACCGTGAAGCATGGAGAAGGAGGTGTGATGGTGTGGGGGTGCTTTGCTGGTGACACTATTGGGGATTTATTCAAAATTGAAGGCATACTGAACCAGCATGGCTACCACAGCATCTTGCAGCGGCATGCTATTCCATCCGGTTTGCGTTTAGTTGGTCCATCATTTATTTATCAACAGGACAATGACCCCAAACACACCTCCAGGCTGTGTAAGGGCTATTTGACTAAGAAGGAGAGTGATGGGGTGCTACGCCAGATGACCTGGCCTCCACAGTCACCAGACCTGAACCCAATCGAGATGGTTTGGGGTGAGCTGGACCGCAGAGTGAAGGCAAAAGGGCCAACAAGTGCTAAGCATCTCTGGGAACTCCTTCAAGACTGTTGGAATACCATTTCAGGTGACTACCTCTTTAAGCTCATCAAGAGAATGCCAAGAGTGTGCAAAGCAGTATTCAAAGCAAAAGGTGGCTACTTTGAAGAACCTAGAATATAAGACATATTTTCAGTTGTTTCACACTTTTTTGTTCAGTATATAATTCCTCATGTGTTAATTCATAGTTTCGATGCCTTCAGTGTGAATCTACAATTTTCATAGTCATGAAAATACAGAAAACTCTTTGAATGAGAAGGTGTGTCCAAACTTTTGGTCTCTCACAAGACAGACTTGATAAAGGATCTCATGTACCCCGAAACGTGTTGTCCTTAACTAAAATTAAAACATTATCATCTTTAACGCTTCACGTCTGGTCGTCTTTTGCGCCTTCTCACTATCAACTACGAGCTTGACAGCTACAGTCCAGTCTATCCTCAGTGCTACCATTAGGATTAACCAGACAGATGCCCTAATAATTCTAGATTGTGTCATATATACTAATCTGGAAGAAGACAACAACACTCAAATGAGTCTGGTGCAATTCAAGTTTATTGTGTCCTCCAACCATTCATAAAATAACTCATGGTGTAAAGGCTGTGTAGGATGTTTCAGTCCAAGAGGCTTGCCCATCTGCCATAGCGGCCAGCATTCAGGATCTCTAACATCACTCTACAGTCTTACAATACTGAAGAACAAAGTTCAGTCCTCTAAATCCTACATAATTTCATGATTGGTTGGAGTACACAATAAATTTTTATTGCACTGGAATAATTTGAGTACCATTGGCCTCTTCCACATGTGACAATGATTGCAATGACCTTCAAAATGCAATATCTTTCTATCATAATTCAAAAGGACCTAAAAATCTCTGCTTAGGGACCCCAGACTTGAATGCCATTTTAATTATGTCTGGGTACAAGCATTATTATTTAGGCTACTATATAGCATTATTAGTTAGGTACCATAGTTATATTAGCTGTAGTGGTATTATATTGTGTCTTGCATGGTGGTGGTATCTAAACAATGGATTGTAATGTTATTTTTGCACTTTTTGATAGACTAATTATTGAATAATCTGTAACTGTATCATGTTTATATAATATATATATATATATATAAAGGCCTCACTGAAAGGAGGTTTTTTAGGTCCCAGTGGGTCCTGAAAACCCACCTCAATTAAAGATAACACCCCTGTAGAAGACAGTTACCATCCCAAACAATGTCGGTCTGGGGTTCCTTAGGCCCACCAGAGAAAATTGTTTTCAAGACCCAAATCCTAGTACACTTTAATTCAAAGGAATATACCCTGATGGCAAGTTATTTTCTCCAAAGACAGCTCCAAATTTTTTATCTTGCACTTTTGTGGTCACTATAACAGCAGAACCTGGGCCCTAGTACTTTGGTGGACCAGTTCAACTCTGGTCCCGAAGTTGTTTGGATCTGCCGTTCGGGAGCCCAGTCGCATGACACTCCATTTATGAAAATCCAGCTTCTACCAAAATAAAGTCTTTTACTGGGTTTACAGCCTGTTTTTGGAATTGGACATGACTTCCACTGTGGATGGAACCAGAAAAATTTTACTCCCTGGTGCATTTACAGATGAGAGGGATTCAGAAGAGGAATAGTTCAGGCCCCGTCCACAATGGAAGTGATGTCCAGTCTATAACCCAGGCCAGAAACCTGGTAAAGCATATGACATCTGTAAAAGCCCAAGTTTTAGAAGGGGAGCATCATGTGACCAATTTCCTAAGCAGCCGATTCATGCAACTGTGGGACATTAAGTACATTACAAACTTTCTTCTACAGACACGTTGTGTGTAACTAAGGTAAGTTTGTGGGACTTGCTGCTTAGAAAACCAATGTAAAGAGTAGGTACACTTTAGCAAAATTTTTGATATTTCATAGCAACATATCAAAGGTTTTCATCGGTGGGGGTCTGAGTGCTGAGACTAGGATTTCTATTGAGGTTGCCGTCATTCTGAGTTGCTACTTACTTCTTGTTTTAGCGATCAGTGGGGTCTCAGCACTGATCAAAACCTTTGATATGTTGCTATGACATATCAAAAGCTTTGTCAAAAGGTAGTTACCCTTTAACATTTTACTACAGGTCTCCAGGCACTATCTGGACTTCTTTGTGGACTGAAGTTTCAGGTGGTACTGTTCTTTCTTGTGGAGAGATCTATAGCTGGGGTACAGAGTCTCATAGGCCGTACAATACTCCCTGAGAGAAACGATTTGCAGATAAGCTCTCTTACATGTGAAAGAAAGTCGTCTCTCTAGTTCCAGCTAGTGGATGTAGATGCCTTATATTCAATGTCCTTCTCTTTAACAGGCTTTACATCATTAGCCAAACCAAGAGCCTTCTTTAAAACCAAAAGGGGGCCCATTGTAAGCAGGAAAACATGTATATATGAGTTCCCCAGCTTCACTGACTAGCCTAGACTAGAGGCTCCACCAAGGAATGAGGAGCTTACACTTAAAGGGGTTTTCCAGTATTTTCATCAGTATCTGATCGGTAGAGGTCCGACACCTGGGACCCCCGCCGATCAGCTGTTTGAGAAGGTACCAGCGCTCCTGTGAGCGCCGTGGCCTTCTCACAGCTTACCAAGCACAGCGCTGTACATTGTACAGCGGTTGTGCTTGGTATCGTGCTTGGCCCCATTCACTTGAATGGGGCTGAGCTGCTCCTAGGCCATGTGACCGATGAACGTGATGTCACTGGCCTAGGAAAAGCTAAGAGAAGGCCACGGCGCTCAGGGGTGCACCGGTGCCTTCTCAAACAGCTGATCGGCGGCGGTCCCGGGTTTCAGACCCCCACTGATCATAGTAAAATCCCTGGAAAACCCCTTTAAGCCATGTGGCCTTCTGAGGGAACCATTTTGTGAATACCATTACAGTTCCACTTTTTTACCTTTGTTACAGAGTCTACAAGGTGCCCTAATAAGAAATATCTGTCTCTGTAACAATCTCTCAGTAAGTATACATTTGTAAATGCATGCAATGATGTCACACGTTATGCTACAGAACATTTCATATTTTGAAAGTTTCATAATGGAATGTACGGCTGTCAGAGAAGATAACATAACTGCATATGAGAAGCACGTCATACCAGCAGCTTGTCCTGTACAAAATCAAAACTTATGTACAATAAGGGCTAGTTGCAGACAGTGATCAAAGTGGGGCCCCCTACACTGTACATGATGGATTGCTGACGTAAAGTCAGCTCATGTACGTATTCCATGATGGACATTGCTAATAGAGAAAGTTATATATATCTATAATAAGCAAATAACTTGACAGTACAGTCTCTGATACACTCACTGAGCAACTAATGGTGTAAGTCCATGCAGTGATTCTGGTGGAAGTTGTAATTGTAAGATACACAATGGTCTCTCCACCATTCCCTTTCTCCCCAGTCTGGTAGGTTCAAGGTTCTATAAGAAGCCTGCAAGAGCTCAGTTGGATCCCCAACTGAGACTCTCTTGTTTAGCTATGCACCCTGGCATGTCCCCATTCCTTTCTGGTTCTGTGCTGTAGTTCCCCCATTAACATGTATGATTGGAAAAAGTTATTGTGTCCTGTGCTTATTTTCCCCACATATAGCCCTTGGCCAGGAGGCTGCCAGATTCAGTAGGTATTAAATTATGCATAGATCCTTGCAGAATTGGCAAAATCTGTCAGAATAACTCTTAGTCTACAGTCAGCTTTAGGGATGTTTATCAAGACTTACAGGACACTTTGAGAATATTCCTCAGAAATAGGTCAAAACCAGTTTTACTCAGTTTTACTCAGCACAGATATTTTCCCATTCATATTATATATGAGCCCAGAGACTGAACATGTCTTCACTTAGATCATGTTTTGACCTTTGTGGGGTGCTCAGTCTACTTTTTCTATTTCAAAAGAGGTCAACCTAGAAAAACAAATGACGGGGTGGGGTTTGGGAAGGGGTGTTATCAACCTGGTGTAAAGGAAAACTGGCTTAGTTGCCCATAGCAACCAATCGGATTCCACCTTTCCTTTTTTCAGAGGAGCTCTGTAAAATTACAGGTGGAATCTGATTGGTTGCTATGGGCAACTAAGCCAGTTCTACTTCATACCACTTTGATAAATCTTCCCCTTAGGCTTCATTACAGATCCTCATAACAATCACTTCTGATTATATCAATCTATTTATTTTATGCACTTATATAGCGCTACTATCTTCAACAACGCTTTACAGACATTATCATCACACTGTCCCCAATGGGGCTCACAATGTAAGTTGCCTATTAGTATATCTTTGAAGTGTGGGAAGAAACCAGAGTACCACACAAACACGGGGAGAACATACAAACTACATGCAGATGTTGCCCTTGGTCGGATTTGAACCTATGACCCCAGGGCTGTGCTAAGCTCATGTGTCAATGACAGCTCTCCAAATGAAATAACTATTGGTTGTGCAATTGAAGGAAGAGATGTGGTGACCTTTCAATAGGATTACAGATACATTTTAATATTGATAAATAAAAATAATTCACCTAGACTTCAGTAATCGTACTTCCTCATATACAGTCATGGCCAAAAGTTTTGAGAATGATACAAATATTAATTTTTACAAAGTCTACTGCTTCAGTTTTTATAATGGCAATTTGCATATACTCCAGAATGTTATAAAGAGTGATCAGCTTAACAGCAATTACTTGCAAAGTCAATATTTGCCTAGAAAATGAACTTTATCCCCCAAAACACATTTCAACATCATTGCAGCCCTGCCTTAAAAGGACCAGCTAACATCGTTTCAGTGATTGCTCCATTAACACAGGTGTGGGTGTTGATGAGGACAGGGCTGGTGATCAATCTGTCATGATTAAGTAAGAATGACACCACTGGACACTTTAAAAGGAGGCTGGTGCTTGGCATCATTGCTTCTCTTCTGTTAACCATGGTTATCTCTAAAGAAACACGTGCAGTCATCATTGCACTGCACAAAAATGGCCTAACAGGGAAGAGTATCTCAGCTAGAAGATTGCACCTCAGTCAACAATCTATCGCATCATCAAGAACTTCAAGGAGAGAGGTTCCATTGTTGCCAAAAAGGCTCCAGGGTGCCCAAGAAAGACCAGCAAGCGCCAGGACCATCTCTTAAAAGTGTTTCAGCTGCGGGATCGGGCTACCAGCAGTGCAGAGCTTGCTCAGGAATGGCAGCAGGCAGGTGTGAGTGCATCTGCACGCACTGTGAGGCGGAGACTCTTGGAGCAAGGCCTGGTCCAAGGAGGGCAGCAAAGAAGCCACTTCTCTCCAGAAAAAACATCAGGGACAGACTGATATTCTGCAAAAGGTACAGGGAGTGGACTGCTGAGGACTAGGGTAAAGTCATTTTCTCTGATGAATCCCCTTTTCGATTGTTTGGGACATCTGGAAAACAGCTTATTCGGAGAAGACGAGGTGATCGCTACCACCAGTCTTGTCTCATGCCAGCTGTAAAGCATCCTGAAACCATTCATGTGTGGGGTTGCTTCTCAGCCAAGGGAATCGGCTCTCTCACAGTCTTGCCTAAAAACACAGCCATGAATAAAGAATGGTACCAGAATGTCCTCCGAGAGCAAATTCTCCCAACCGTCCAAGAGCAGTTTGGCAATCAACAATGCCTGTTCCAGCATGATGGAGCACCTTGCCATAACGCAAAGGTGATAACTAAATGGCTCAGGGAACAAAACATAGAGATTTTGGGTCCATGGCCAGGAAAGTCCCCAGATCTTAATCCCATTGAGAACTTGTGGTCAATCATCAAGAGACGGGTGGACAAACAAAAAGCTACAAATTCTGACAAAATGCAAGCATTGATTGTGCAAGAATGGACTGCGATCAGTCAGGATTTGGTCCAGAAGTTGATTGAGAGCATGCCAGGGAGAATTGCAGAGGTCCTGAAGAAGAAGGGTCAACACTGCAAATATTGACTTGCTGCATTAACTCATTCTAACTGTCAATATAAGCTTTTGTTACTCATAATATGATTGCAATTATATTTCTGTATGTGATAAAAACATCTGACAAACACACATAAAAACCAGAGGGCAGCAGATCATGTGAAAATATAATATTTGTGTCATTCTCAAAACTTTTGGCCATGACTGTAGATTAAATGGAATAAAACTGGGAACAGAACAAGAAAAGGATATAGGTATTGTGGTTACAAGTATGATAAGCAACAGTGGTCAATGTCAGACAGCAGCTGCAAAAGCAAATAAGATATTACGGTGCATAAAAAAGAGATAAAAACCAATGTCTTGAATATGGGAATTCAACTTTGGGCTCCATATACTATAAAGCAGTGATCCTCAACCTTTTTTCTACCAGGGACCCGAGGGTGGGGTGGAGGCGGGGGTTTGGTGGTCGGCAGCGTTCATTTTCTGGGTTTTAGGCATTAGGCGCAGAGGTTAATCACATACATAATAAAACACAATAAAGTACATATTACAGGATACATGGCCAACATGGTCAATAATGACACTTTATAAAGGCCAAGTAACATAGTTTATGTAATACCTGTATACCATGACCCAGTCATGAATAATGTCTTTAAGCCCCCATTTAGTGACTTACAAGTGATGTCTCCTCTGGCTAGAGTCATTCTCTTTCCTTTTCTCAGTCTTGCACAGATCACCATGATGACGTCTACTCACCACAACTTTTTCCGGAATTATTTAACTCACCTATTTAGTATTAATGCCTCCTTTTATTACCCTACTTGGTAATCATCCCAGTTTAGGTCCCAGAAGATATAATGCCCCCAGTAGTGCCCCATATACATATAACACCCCAATAGTGCCCTCTTTACATACAATGCCCCCCAGTAGTGGCCTCTTTTAATACAGTGCCCCCAGTAGTTGCCTCTTTTAATACAGTGCCCCCAGTAGTTGCCTCCTTACATATAATGTACCCCAGTAGTGGTCTCTTGTAATATAGTGCCCCCCAGTAGTGGTCTCTTGTAATATAGTGCCCCCAGTAGTGGTCTCTTGTAATATAGTGCCCCCCAGTAGTGGTCTCTTGTAATATAGTGCCCCCAGTAGTGGTCTCTTGTAATATAGTGCCCCCCAGTAGTGGTCTCTTGTAATATAGTGCCCCCCAGTAGTGGTCTCTTGTAATATAGTGCCCCCCAGTAGTGGTCTCTTGTAATATAGTGCCCCAGTAGTGGTCTCTTGTAATATAGTGCCCCCAGTAGTGGTCTCTTGTAATATAGTGCCCCCCAGTAGTGGTCTCTTGTAATATAGTGCCCCCCAGTAGTGGTCTGGCTCCTGCTGTCTGTCCACATCATTCTTCCACCCTGCTGCTACTTCCTCTACTTCTGCTCCTGGTCTCTGGTGGTGTGAAGACATAGCAATGCCACCTGTGATGTCATCGCGACCTCCTGGATGTTAGTACTGCCTCATAGGCCTCAGTCCTAGCGGCCTTCAGCTTATTGTGCTAAATGGCCGGCACAGGAAATAGTTCCCATCCCTGCCGCTCACCACGGCGCTCCCTGTGGACTTGTACCACTAGTTGGGGACTGCTGCAATAAAGGATATAGAAGAGCTAGAAAAGGTTCAAAAGTGGGCGACTGGGTTATTAAATGGAATGAAAGTCTCTTATTATGAGAGGCTCGAAAAATCTGGCCATTAACATCCGGCCACTGTCGCCTTTATTTGCATAAGGGCTCATTCAGACGGCTGTATGTTGTAATGAAGGCCCGCAAAAATGCGGATCCGTTTTTTTGCGGATTACATACTGACCCATTCACTTCTATGGGCCCTTTTCTTCCATTCCATGGCTCCGCAAAACAAATGAAACATGTCCTATTCTTGTCAGTGAAAATCAGGACATAGCCCCATTGAAGTCTATGAGTCCGCAAAAAAAAGGAATGCTATCCGTTTTTTTGCGGACATGTTGAACTGTCCGCAAAAAACGGATCCTTATTTTTGCGGGCATCATACGGCCGTCTGAATGAGCCCTTAGTGTAGTGAACAAAAAACTTGGTCTGCTATGGACTGGAACCGTATCCTCATTAGCTAGGTTTATTCAGGTTCTGTTTGGGATCTGACAATGGTCGAGTTTGATCATGGAGGCCTGGTGGTGAGCTCTTCCATCCTGCCTTTGATGCTGAATGACACACTGCCCCAACTGCTCCTGTGATGATCTGGGGAGCCATCGCATACAACAGTTGGTCACCCCTAGTAGTCATAAGAGGGGCACTAACAGTTCAGTGATATGTGCAGGACATCCTGCGACCTCATGTGTTGCCTGTCATGGCAGGGCTTCCAGCTGGCATTTTTCAGCAAGAAAATGTTCCTCCATACACAGAAAGGGTTTCCCAAGAAGATCTACACTAGACCGCAACACTTCTTTGACCTGATTGGTCTCAATTCATCGGCAATCAAGCTTTTATGGGACCAGCTGGGACGCCACTTTTGGCAACCTACTATTGTGCAGGATCTACTGCCCCAGCCGTAATGTCTGTGGGCAACTGTGCCGCAGAATACCATACATAACCTGTATACCTCCATACCCAACTGTATCTCATCTTGTATCCAGGCTAGAGGAAGCCCAATAGTTTTCCCCAATAAGCTTCTACTTTCGCTCTAATTTTGTAATCTCTTTCATATATCATCATTACATCCACACATAGAAAGTTAAAATAATAAAAGTAGTGAAACTTTTGATCCAACCACTCACTTCTCAGTCAGTGGCTGCAGCGGTCTCATGGAGGGGGACATAGAAGTACAGAGACCAGTGAGGACACAGGAAGTAGTGGAAGGAGTGCGGCAGGGATCAGGGATCTATCACTACTTTAATTATCACATTCAAATCAGTTTTCAAAAATGAATTTTACACGGCAGGATAAACCCTTCTTAACACATAGCCCACATGAGATCCCAAAATTAATGCAGACCTCCAGACCAGATCTCAAAATTAATCCATATCAGCCCCCAAATCCATTCAGAGCCCAGAACAACCCCCAAATTCATACAGATCAGCTCACAAATTTATTCAAACCTGTAGCCCCCTATAACCTCCACCTCCCTCCTTAGTTCACTAAATGCAGCCCTCTGACTAGAAAAATAAATAAAAATAATAAAAAATTACAAAAAAAAACCTAGAGCTTTGCACTGCCAGGACAAAGTGCAGCACTAGTGCCACCACAGTATCTGCCCACCTACACTTAACACCCCCATCCTCCACAGTATCTGCCCACCTACACTGAGCACCCCCATCCTCCACAGTATCTGCCCACCTACACTAAGCACCCCCATCCTCCACAGTATCTGCCCACCTACACTGATCACCCCCATCCTCCACACAGTATCTCCCATCATATACTTAGCACCTCCACAGTATCTGCTCCCCTCATACACTGAGCACCCCATCCTCCACACAGCACCTCACATCATATACTGAGCACCCCCATCCTCCACACAGCACCTCACATCATATACTGAGCACCCCCATCCTCGACACAGCATCTCCGCTCATGTACAGAGCACCCCCATCCTCCACACAGCACCTCCCATCATATACTGAGCACTCCATCCCCAAGCATCTCCCATCATATACCATCCTCCACAGCACCTCCCATCATATACTGAGCACTCCCCATCCTCCACAGCATCTCCCATCATATATTGAGCACCCCCATCCTCCACACAGCATCTCCCCTCATGTACTGAGCACACCCATCCTCCACACAGCATCTCCCATCATATATTGAGCACACCCATCCTCCACACAGCATCTCCCCTCATGTACTGAGCCCCCCACACACACACACCTCATACACTGCACATCCCTCTTGCACAGGCTCTAGCACATTTATATTTACATGATGGTTCACTCACTGTGAAGAAAGTTTCTCACAGGTCACCTGCCTGACTGCTCCCCAGATAAGCCCCGCCTCCTTCTCCCTCATGCAGCTCCACACAGTCAGTCCTCAGTGCCTTGTCCTCCTCACATACTGGCCCCACCTCCTTGCCTGACGCTCCCACAGGCCCTTCCTCTTCCCTCATACTCTGCATAGGCTGCCCTGGAAATGCTGCAGCCATAGAGAAGAGGGCCAGCTCACTGTTTCTTCAGCCTCCTTCACTAATGAGCACTTCCACAAAGGAAGCGCTCATTAGTTGTGTCCTGGCCGTGCTGCTGATCAGCTGTAAACACCAGCGCCCCCTTCTGCTAGTTGTAGTGATGCGCCCTGTGCGGTGGCACCTCTCTCTTTTAGCAAGAACAGTAAGCCAACAAAATAAAGCTCTTATTCTGGAGAACCTATCCATGTGTTACCTGGCTGACTATATTTACTTGAATTATCAGCCTATCATACTACATTTGTGGTATTCAAATATATGGCTTGCTACAGTTTTCCTCGCCATAATAGCTGATTGCTGAGGAGGGGGTGTTTCTGAAGCCGGACTGGTCAGCTGGTTGCCAGAATGGTTGTGATTTATAAGAAAAGATGTTATAAAGATAAAATAAAAATCAAATAATAAGTGATGCTGGGAACAGGAAGTCAGGGCTTCATAGATTATTAAGATTTTTTATTTTTATTTTTTTACTGGCAACCGGCTTTGAGTAGACATCATACTGAATTTTATAAAACCAAGATAGACTGAACTTCACCTAATGGAATTAACAGCAGTATCCATAATAAACGTCCGACTCTATAAATCAACCTCAAAATTCCAGCATTGCTTTTACCTTTGGTCCATGTAATTCTGTTTATTTGAAAAATGACCCCCTGCAAAGCATAATCAATAGGAACATCGTATTCCTGTAAATGGTTAGCGAGCATTTTATTAAGTTGTAGCCAGTGTGTGATTAATAGCCAATCATGGGAAATAAAAATGATCGCAACGTACAGGCCACCTCAGACACATTTCAAATTGAGGCAATTAGATCTGCTCGGTATTACTTTATTTCAAGATGCAAAATATAGATTACAGATATGAAGTAAAAAGTATAGGATAATATTGTAAATGTAGCGCAGTTCTGACGGAATGCAAAATGGAATGCTTCTAAAGGTGTCCGTTTTGTATTCTGTCTTAAAGGGGTTATCCAATCCTATAAAATGGCCCCCCACACGGAATATACTTACCTGGGTCCCTGCTCCCTGTGCCGCTCCTGGTCCCCGCACCGCCACTGCTTCTTCCCGCGCACGGATGAAAACATTCTGTGTCGGGGGGAAGGGGGTGCAGCCAATGGCAGGCGGGGATGGGGACAAGCCTCCCTAGCGTCACTGGCGATTTTTATAGGATTGGATAACCATTTTAAGTATTATGTTATTTTCTGATATAACCACGTTATAACGGAAAATAAAGTAATTCATAAATCGCCCGAACCCGGACTTCAGTGAAAGAGTATGGGTTCAGGTACAAGTAGCCAAACTTGTGACATAACTGGGGACCATTATAACTACAGGGGGCACAGATGGGTATATATATATAGTTGTGCCCCCTTACATATATAATGGCCCCCCTTTGTATTGCCTTTGCCTCTACATAGCTTTGGTGCTTCCTTCAAAAGCACAGGGGAAAATGGAAAAAAAATAATTATAAAGATCAGTAATATGAAAGTGTGACTGATCCCTGGTATTATCTCCTAGCCACTTTAAAAATGGATGTAATATGGATGAAATACTGATGGTGTACTGATGCAATATACGAATCAATCACACATCACATATGGATGCATATGTATTTTATCAATTTCCATTTTCTATCCCTAAGGATTCTTGCACATGGCCATAGTCGTTCCGGATCCGCAAAACACGGATAATGGACGCGTGCATTCCACATCTTGTGGAAAGGAGCATCCGGCCCATAATAGAACTGACCTATCATTGTCCGTAATACGGACAAGATTGGGAAACGTTTTATTTCTTGCGAACATACGTATTCGGACAGCGTGCTGTCCACATCTTTTTCGGCCCCTTTGAAGTGAATTGGTCCACGTCTGACCTGCAAAAAAATGTGGATCAGATGTGGTCAAAAAAATATATCGGATGAAAGTAGTGCATGCTGCATTTTCACACGTCCATGTGAACAGACTCATAAATTAACATTACTCCATACAAAGGGCAGGAAAAATTGGATAGAATAATGATGAAAAATATACACATGAAAATAGCCTAAGGCTGGTGAGACTTCCGTGCCTATAGTATGACTGCGAGCCCCAGCTTGACTGTCTAATGACCCAAACTGGGGTCTAAATTAGACTAGCGGTTGTGTCAGGATTTGTTGTCATAGTAGAGGACATACTGTCTTATAGTAGGTTCGTTAGTGAATATTGTTCCATGAAAATCAATATTCCGTCCATATGAGATCTATGATATATCCCATATATAGCCAGGAATTACTCTCTCATTTAGCCTCCTAGAAGGACTCTTTAGGTAATGAATATTTCCCTTCATTACAGTTCATTAATGATGATTCTCGGAGTAATGATGTGTTCAGCTCTATATTGCCTGGAGGAGCCCCGCACTTCTGGTGACTGCCTTCATTTCTTGTGTGCCATATAGATGTGAGTTTAGCCAATAAACATAAAGTAAATTGCAAACAAGATCTATGACCAATAGCAACGAGTTCACTGGAACATTATGATGGGGTTGAATAGGCAGGCATGGGATTGCTGGCACATTTTCGTAGATCATACATATGAACGGACGTCAATATCTCCAATCGATCATTTCTAATGAGTGTGGGATGCAGACCACCTCTAATGACGCTGTGACTTTGAACTCATTCTCCTAAGCTTGTTTATATCTCATATAGACAAATTGTATATATTGATCACCGGTGCAGTTAGCGATGGAAGGTTCAATTGACGTTCTCATGTTTGACAATTAGAAAAATGGATGATAGATGGCTTGTGTTTTGATGCATTAGCAATTCACTTTCTAAAATAATTGCATTTTTTTTATTAGAGATTGAAAATTGTGCTCAAATTCAGAGTAAAGATGAGCAAATTTCTTTAAATATTTTTATATTTTTAAATATTTTTTATGAAAATTGGTTCCGGCCATTATTCCAATCTGCTTTTCCAAAAGTCTATGGGATCCTAGAATGGGATATTTCCTGGGGAAAAGACACAGTCATTTAGAAAATTTTAAACAATTGTTTTGAAAAAAAAAAAAAAAAAAATTAACAGCTGGGCAGAAGTACGAATAAAATTTTGTTAAATTTTGTGGATGACAAGTCAATTTTTATGGACATCAATCTGGCAAAAATTCTGATTGATAGAAGCACATATGGCCCTGGAATTTTTTGGAGGTTTTGGCCATACAATGGGGGAGATATATCAAGACTGGCGGATCCATCCACCAGTCTTGATCTCCCTGCACTGGCGTGAGATGCACCTAATTTATTAAGAGGCATCTGTGCCCTACCGTATGCCAGAAACTGACATCTACAACAGCTACAGGCTGGCCTAGACAGACTTCAGCTATAACGTCCGCTACTTTGTGGCAAAAGTTATAGTAAATGCGGCTGCGTCACAAAACCACGCCCCTTCAATGAAGCCACGCCCCTTTTTCCTCTGCACTTAAGAAAAGTGTGAGAAGCTCAAAAAGTCTGTGCACCTTAATGTGCAGCATTTTAAAGCCACAATTGTAGTGTATTGGGCTTCATAAATCTCTCCCGTTGTCTCTGCTCTTTATTGCCACAACAGCCACCTCCATGCCCCCTTTGTGTGTGCTAGTACAGAAAAAAAACCTCTACGTGCCCCCAGTAGAGCTAGTGCCCCCACAATGTGTTCCAGTATGAAATACCCCTATATAGTGTCCCCATAGTGTTCCTCTCCTCTATAGTGCTCCCATAATCTGTGCCAGAATAAAATTCACCAATATAGTGCCCCCAGTAGATGCCCCATAGTGCATCTGCCCCTTTTCAATATTGACCAAACAGCATAGTGTCAAATAAAATAAATACATATAATTTCCTCCATGGGGCTGTCAGCGATTCGATGCAGGCCTCTTTCGGTGTGTGTCCCGCGTTGTAGGCTGCCTGGCTCAGGCAGCGCAATGATGATGACATCATTGCGCCGCCTGCTCTGGCCTATAATAGGCTACAGTCACTAGGCCTGAAGCCTACTAGTGCGAATGCGGGCAGGGAGGTGTTGCCACTGTACCCCGCTGTAGCATTCTGCAGCGGGGCACATCCATTTCCCCTTCCTCAGTGGCTATCTAGTACAACATGGCAGTCATTCAATGGAATGGCTGTGCATGTAATACAAGGATGGGTGTTAGTTAGTGGCCCTCCATTCAATAAGGCCTCGAGCAGGAGATGACATCTATATACCCATTAATAGAATCATATTTAGTATGATTGATTAGTTTTTACCAGTTCTCAAAAAATCCAACAAATTACTTTGACATATAATAGGATCAGCTGGACTTCTCTCAGGGTCCAGTGTTTTTGACTACAAAAATTGCGCTGCTAACTAAATTATTGTTTTCACAAAAAATGGAACCCTGACAATGGTATATTTTTCCATTTAGTGAACAATTCAAATGTGGAAGGTGAATGTGCCGTACCAGACCGCAGTCTTTGCATGCGTACCCACTCAAAACATCTTACTTTGGGATTTTTCTTAATTTTCCCCTACATAAATAATTGAGCTAAAACTGCATTTGTGATCTCGGCCTTAGGCCTGTCAAGATTACATCATCTGCTCCCAGCTCAAGCGATACAGCTATTTAACACTCGGCTTGTTTGCAGTACTTGAGGTCTGTTTAGCATTTCTTTACCTTGCTTTGAATCACTTTAATATTTAGCAGGGGAATTACACCGTCGTTTAGCATTTGTTTACTGCTGTTTTGCATTACCACGTCCTTATGTTTAGTACTTCAGATTCTTTTACATTTCTTTTAATGCATTGTATAGAGCTTAAGCAGGGCTTGAGGCAGTAAATCATATGGACAAAATTTAAAGTGCAGGTTCACCTACCAGGTTTACTTGTGGTTGGCCATATGTCCTCCCTGCAGGCAGCCATGCCAAGTCATCCCCCTCCCCCCAAAAAAGACTTTTTTTTAGCTGTTCTTCACTTTAATAACTGAATGGCAGATCCCCCTCTATAATGTCTATATGCACAACATATCCATTAGATGCAGGATAAAAGATTTATTTTTAATTTTTATTATGTATGGAGGAAATATAAACCAATACATTTGAATTAATTTTAAAATAGGTCATGTCACCACAAAATGCAGTGCAGTCTGCAAGCAGCATATTATAGAGCAGGAGGAGCTGAGCTGATTCATCTAATGTTTTGTGGGAAAAGATTCAGTAAAATGTATAATTTATACATTTCTATATCTACTCCTTCTGACTCCAGTTGTACACAGGGAGGTGTTATCAGTGATTGATAGCATTCTCTGTGTAAGTGTGTATACAGAGATATCTGTCAGTCACTAATAGTTGTAGACAGAGAGGTGTTATCAGTGATTGATAGCGTTTTCTGTGTAACTGTGTAGTTGTCAGCCACTGATATCTGTACACAGGGGAGGTGTTATCAGTGATTGATAGCATTCTCTGTGTAAGTGTGTATACAGAGATATCTGTCAGTCACTAATAGTTGTACACAGGGGAGGTGTTATCAGTGATTGATAGCATTCTCTGTGTAAGTGTGTATACAGAGATATCTGTCAGTCACTAATAGTTGTACACAGGGGAGGTGTTATCAGTGATTGATAGCGTTTTCTGTGTAACTGTGTAGTTGTCAGCCACTGATATCTGTACACAGGGGTGGTGTTATCAGTGATTGATAGCATTCTCTGTGTAAGTGTGTATACAGAGATATCTGTCAGTCACTAATAGTTGTACACAGGGGAGGTGTTATCAGTGATTGATAGCATTCTCTGTGTAAGTGTGTATACAGAGATATCTGTCAGTCACTAATAGTTGTACACAGGGGAGGTGTTATCAGTGATTGATAGCATTCTCTGTGTAAGTGTGTATACAGAGATAGCTGTCAGTCACTGATATCTGTACACAGGGGAGGTGTTATCAGTGATTGATAGCATTCTCTGTGTAAGTGTGTATACAGAGATAGCTGTCAGTCACTGATATCTGTACACAGGGGAGGTGTTATCAGTGATTGATAGCATTCTCTGTGTAAATGTGTATATAGAAATAGCTGTCAGTCACTGATAGCTGTACACAGGGGAGGTGTTATCAGTGATTGATGGCATTCTCCATGTAAGTGTGTATACACTGATAGCTGTCAGTTACTAATAGCTGTACACGGTGGGAGATTTTATCAGTGATTGATAGCATTCCCTGTGTAAGTGTGTATACAGAGATAGCTGTCAGTCACTGATAACTGTAGACGGGGGAGCTGTTATCAGTGATTGATGGCATTCTCTGTGTAAATGTGTATATAGAAATGGCTGTCACTAATAGCTGTACACGGGAGCGGTGTTATCAGTCATAGCAGTTGTAACTATTTCATGGTCTCTTAGACCAGTGGCCTCAAACATATGGCTCTTTAGCTGTTAACTACATCTTTCAGTATGCTCTGAGAGCCAGTCAACAAGGATACAGATATTAACCCCTTCACTGTCCTCTATAACCTGGAATACAGACCCCTTCTCTGTTCTGGAGATACTGAACTTAATGGGGGTTGTCCGTTTTTTTATAATGATGACCTATCCTCAGGATAGGTCATCAATATAAAATATATAAAGCAGGAGGAGCTGTGTAGATTGATATGGTTAAAGATTCAGTATAAACTGTATTTCATTCATTCTGGGCTTTGAAGTCCAGGAGGCGGTCCTATCAGTGATTGACAGCTATCTCTGTATACAGTCATAGAGGGGAGGCTGCCAGTCACTGATAGATCTGCCTCCCTGACTTCAAATCGTCAAATGCATAGTCTGACACCAGCAGCCCTGGTTGGAGATTGACTGGGTAGGAACACGACCGTCGAACTGGTAACACCCATCTGGACTTCTAGCAATTCACTCATACCTTCCAGCAGGACTAATAAATGAATGTCGCAACATAGAGCCATAAGAAGAGATGCTCCAGAATTGTTATTTCATGGGTTAATGCAAGTAATTACTAAAATATACATGTCAGGAGAGGTGAGAGGTCCTCTTTAAGTACCAGCCACAAAATCCTAGGGCAGATTTGTTTTTTATCATTATTAAGAGAAATTAACTTTATTTTTTTCTCCGTTCATTCATCCTACCTTATGATGTTACATCTTCTGGCACAGTATGGACACTCTGAACTGTGTTCTACTTATCGAGCCTTCCATTTAGCCATAGCTGCATGAAATTCACGAATGGCATAAGGCTACGACATGACTCATGGCTGTTATGTAATAGAGACCCTGTCAGCGCTGTAAAGAGTCTATGGAATGAAATCCCCTTATTCTTAGGGTACGGCCACAAGGTCAGGTTTCTGCATGCAGTTTTAGAAGCCGAAATCAGGAGTGGATCATAAAAGATGAGAAAGTATATAGCATTCACTCCTGGTTTTGGCTTCCAAAACTGCATGCAGGAAGCTGACCGAGTGGTCGTACCCTTACTCCCATTAAAATATGCAAGACTAGAGAGCAGAGTGCTCAGCTGCAATGTATCATCTATCACGTTTAATATAAGGAGGGATATGGATGAAAGCTGCTAATGTCACGAGGGCTGCAGTCCTTCAGCTCCACCAGTCTTGTAGCCTTGTCTATTCCTGTAACCAATTGACCATTATCTCTACGGTGAAGAATTTATAATCTAACTTTTAACAGGAGAGATAAGCCCCCGGTGTAGTAAACAGTGGTAAATCTCAGCATCTCCCATAGGCCGGCCTTTTGACTGGATGTGTGGGACTTTTCACTGCTTAACGAAGCTAGGCTTTAAATCTTTCTGAAGAAGGCTTAAATGACTTAAAGTCTTAGGGCTATTAAGTAAATCTGGATCAAGATACTAACTCTGGGCCTGTAAGGAATACGCTCAGTTGCCAACTGGGTCATCCGAAGCTTTTGTTTGTCTGGTTATATATTAATTGTTGGCGCTGATGACTTGCAGCACTGGCGCCAGCATTTCTATTTTAAGCAGAGGAAACATCTGTATGGGGTTTGTTCATCGTGGCGTACATAGAGAAGTAAGGGCCCCATAGCAAGGATCAAACCAGGCCCCCACACAGGACAGAAGGGTTTCCACCTAAACCCCTTTCAATGACCCTTGGGCCACTTTTCCACTGCTTCATTTGCTAGGTGTTCCTTTAGAGCAGGGATCTCAAACTCGTGGCCCTCCAGCTGTTACAGAACTACAATTCCCATCATGCCTGGACATTCTTCGGCTACCAGGGCATGCTGGGAGTTGTAGTTTTGCAACATCTGGAGGGCCACGAGTTTGAGATCCCTGCTTTAGAGGGTAGAGTCCTGACCAAGTTTTCACCTCCAGTAGAAGAGGAGATGATCCGAACTAAGACTGGGCCCCCTCTTGCCCTGGGCCCCATAGCAGTCGCATGGTCTGCTGCTATGGTAGTTACGCCCCTGCCTTTACCTTTATGGGTTTATCTATTAATATATTTCATGTAACTTAGATAGCACTAACATATCCCTTGGCAGTGTGCAGAGATTGCCGTCACTCACGTACCTCCTTGTCCCTGATGTGGATCCCAACTAATTTTACCTAACTCATGCATGCACCCACTAGGGCCAGTATTATAGAAGGTCAATTACAGGGATATTTCCATCTTAGGCCCCATTCACAATTATGTTTGTCTGCAGCTGTTTTTGTCTGGCCAATTCTCGGCCAGATCTCTACCGGATGCTGTTATAGTAACTTGGAATCCTGCTGTATGCGGTCATATCCGGCAGGGCCTGAGCTTAGCTGGATCAGGCTACGGGAATTCAAACGCTACTCTGAACAGGGCCTTAGAAATTTATTGTACATGTACTGTTTTCAGAACTTCCATAGAAGTGAATGGAGAGAGCCGCGCATGCATGAACATCTCGGATAATTGAGTTGGTGCAACTCTGAAACAATGCCTACATATGCATTGGATAAAGCATCGTAGAGGCCTCATATGTTTTTCCATGTACGATATATACACCTTAAAACTGTCCCAAATTTAGGAATAAATCTACCTCCTTGTCTCTATTTACTTAACTTCCTGTAAATCATAGGCTTTACATGGTACAGGACAGGTACCCTGGGGGGTCAGGTTTCTTGGGTCTAGGGAGTATAATTGGTAGCCCCAGGCATAGTTTATGTTCTTTCTCAAAACATCTGACACAAATAGCTTATGCTGGGTAGACCTCGTCATCCTATGTGCTTTTCTGGCATGGGGTGGTGGGATTTACATTTTGCGTATATAGCGCTAGCAAACTACAATGCACTGTGCACAAGTGCAAATAGCCCTCAGCAGTTCCTCAATCTCTTAGGAAGACAGTAAATCTATTTCTACGTTTTTGGAATGTGTGAAGAAATCCGTGCGAACACGCACATGTTGGGTCTTAGTGAGATTTGAACCTAGGATTATCCCTCAAGGAAAATTAGTAGCCAGTGAGCTGCCATTCTGACTGCTTACTGGCTTCTCAAGACTTAAAGGCATTGTCCGAGCTACAGATATTGATGACCTATGCTCAGGATAGAAGATCGATGGGGTCCAACTCCCGGTACCTCCATTGATCAGTTGTTTCAACAGCCCCAGAAACTGTACAGTGTACACAGCTGGAAGCAGACCGGTTCATACTATGGTACTGCACCTCAGCTCCCATGTTAGTGAATATGGACTGAGCTGCAGTACATTGGTGCTGGAAGCCACATAGTATATATAGCATGCTGCTTCCACTTCATATACTGTATAGTTTCCAGTGCCGTAGTTGCCCAAAACAGCTGATCAGTGAAGGTGTTGGGGGTCAGACCCCCACAATCTGATATTGAGATCCTGAGGATAAGTCATCCATATCTGTAACCTGGATGACTCCTTTTGGACTCATGCACACAACCGTGGTTTTTGTCCGCATCCGATCTGCATTCACTTCAGTGGGGCCGCAAAAGATGCGGACAGTACACCGTGTGCTGTCCACATCTATATGTTCATTCCGCTGCCCCGCAAAAAAAATAGACCATGTCCTATTCTTGTCCATTTTTGCGGCTGTCGGCTGGTATCTGTGTTTTGTGGATCCACAATTTTCAGACTGCTAAACCGTCTACGGCTGTGTGCATGAGCCTTTAATGTGGAGCATATGGCAAATGATGGAACTGGTATGTCTACTACTAGCTGACACTGACTATGATAGAGGAATTTTCTGTTACAGTATTAGGGTACATTCACATGGCAGATTGTGATGCTATCAAAATCCACCATGTATTCTGCATCAGAAGCCTCTGCAATTTTTACCACAGGTTTTCACGTTGAATGCCACAGACTCACTCGTAGCTCAGCTCCATTGAATGAACCTAAACTGTGAGCAGACACCTGCCCGGACACCACGGCAAGAAATGACATGTCCCTTCTTGGTGTGGTCGCAGCGCTAAACTGCCAGCCTGCGAACTGCAATGATGCCTCACATTTTGTCCGTGTAAAAATTCTGACTGCAAATTCTGCCATGCGAATGGGCCCTTAGAGTGGAAACAGACGCTGTCATTTTTGTGGCAAATTTGTATACTGGTCCATCTTCAAAAATAAGCTGGCATTTACTGACCCATCTCCACCTCACATGTATCTAAGCCTTGTGAATTAAGACAGCACTCATCCTCTACCAAACCATGCTTCAAACCTGAATCAGGTCAGCAATGTTAGATACTAAGAGAAGCTGCACAAATCATGAGTTCCATTAAATGATAAAACCAAGCTCAATGCTGTGTTTGAAAAGGAAATGTAAGAGAGAGAACATGATTATTTTTTATGTTTGCAATGGAGCAAGCCATGCCACAATTACGGGCTCAAAAGCTCCAGCAGAAGGCAGCGCCATATGGAGCTGACATTGGAGTCAATCAGTTGCCGCTAGGGTCTGTTTTCTCATCAGTTGATTCATAAATAGTCAGTACTGCTGGTGGGTCCAAGGTAGTCCAGTCTGGCACTGATTGTTACCGCACGAGAGCTGCTTTCTCTTCAAACAGCTGGGGGTGCCAGGAGTCAGACCTCCACCGATCAGATATTGATGACCTATCTTCAGGATAGGTCATCAATATGTGACGGCTGTCCAACCTCTCTAAGATGGATTTACATGACGTGATTGTCAGCCTGATTGTTGGGATTGAACGTCAGTATGAACGCTCATTCCCGATCACGGCTCTTGTAAAGGTGGCACAGATGACCTGATCTATGAGCAAAACTCTCATTCATTGGGTGAAATGCTCTTTCATGCCGACTCCTAAATCATTGTTTCTGGGCAGCAGATTGTGCTGTGTGAACAGCGATCTGCCGCCCAGAAACAACGAATCTCTATGAGTATGAGCAATAGCAGTAGTCCTCACTCATCCCCATACATATAAATGCAGCACTTATACCCACTGACGAGCAGGCAATTATCAGAAAGAAACGGTTCCTTACTTGATCCAGAAAAACTATAAAAGGCTGAAACTAATTCCATTAGTAAAGTCATGTGCAGGACCGGATTAAACCTAATTAATTATTGGAATCTACTCATGGAATAAAAAAAAAAAAATAGTAATTTAACAAAGGAAATATCCTTAATAAAGTCAGTATTGACCTTTCCTTATTCTGTATTCTGGATAAATTGGATGACAAGGGTCACTACATGCTGGTCACATTTGGAATAACATTACCAAAACATTAGATGGCTTATATAATTCACTATATATAGGGGCAGATCTCCTCCTCACGTGTATAATAGTAAATCACAGGATGGAATTGGATCTTTGCACACTCTCACCTCTGCCATATTGAACATGGTTCCCTTAGGACTTAAAGCATGCTTCCTAGGTTATTGGAGCCATATCATAATATTCTATTATTAAATAAAGAAAATCCCTGAGGCCGGCTCAGAGGAATAATAACATTTATTATACTGTATAATATGGAATACATTCAATATAAAAATGTATATCTTGGGTTCAGTGGCCAAAACTGCATGCAACATAAGATAACAGAAATATCAGACAGAAATATATGAATATGAAAAGAGATGGTATAAAGGTAAAAAATAAGCCAAAATAAATAAATGTAATAAAATAAATACATAGATTTAAAAGTAAGAAATACAATAAAATACAAATGAAAAATACATTTTAATTTTATTTATGGAAATAATTTATTTCTTGATTTAACAATATGGTATTTTTTCACTTTTTAGATTTGTATTATTTATTTTATTTATTTTTTTAGAAATGGACAAAAATGAAGTAAATAAATATGTTTAACTCTACAGCAAAATAAGAGGATGGCCTGACAAATTTCATTCTCTGAAGATGAAATAGACATAGAAAGGCCAGATTATGGTGAAGGATAGGACACAAGCACGAATAGAGATGGGGAAATTAATGGGACTCTGTTAATGGCTTTCCTGGTGGGTCTCAGCTGTACCATAAAGGCCTATTTTATTTATCTTGATATTGGTTTAATTCTTGGTTGTATAAGACTTTTATCAGCAGTACCCTGATACACGCTGTAAAAACAGGAATGCCACAGAACCTCAATAATCATATCAATTAATCACTTTAAACAGTCTAACCTTCAAAGCGGGAGCTAATCTGATCTGCTTTATATTGCTGTGGTTTGTGAGTCACTTGATTATATTTTTTCCTGGCAAGATATTACGTTGCGATTAGAACATCTTAGCATGACTAACTTTATCACATCATGCTTGATTTCTGCAATACAAAGTGATAGACGGAGACCAAATAAAAATAAAAAAAAATATATATAAAAATAGCCAAAAACATGGTTGAGGCCGGTGTCACGCCTGCAGACATTCTGCACATTCACTAATTATTTATGCAATTCTTCTGAGACCCAGCCTTATTTGAAATTTCTCAACCGTTGAATAGAGAATATTAAGTCGGTCCGAGCAATGGATGGCAGGTGTTCATTAAAGCAGAGATGATATTTTCATTTCAGCAAATTGTCAGATAGCTAGCACATCACAAAAATTGAAGACTGCTCGGCTTCCCATAACCAGGAATAGCTTTTTGGCTGTAAGGTTTCACTAGTCTTTGAGCTTTGCATGAAAAAACATGAAAATAACGCTGTTGTAGGGGGAAGCAATGAAATATCTACCTATATATGTACATAAAATATGTTTTTTTTTAGATATTTTAACATTTACATTATTCCTAAAAATAAAAAAGATATATATATATATATCTTATATATATATATATATATATATATATATATAATTATATATATATATATATATATATATATATATATATATATATGTATATATATATATATATATATATATATATAATTAAATGTGTATACAGCATTAAATATTTGTGTTGGATTAGCGGATAAGTAATAAAAATCGATTCACTGACAAGCAATGTTTTGGTCTATATATCAAACAAAATATAATCAGTCAGTCCCGTAGAGGAAAACTCGGACTCTATGGAGTGTAGCAGTCAGTTAAAGGGGTAAACATTTATCACCTATCTACAAGCCTAACATTTTAATGGCTCTCTGTCCCCTAGACTTTGAATGGAGAGGCATCGTGCATGCTTGATCACCACTCCATTCAAACAACTACAATGAGGAGGATATGAGGGCTTTAGGGCCGATGCCCAGGGGGCCTCCTGACTCATCCTCACGGCCGGCCAGTGGAAGTTTTTGGAGATGTATTTTGTGCTGCTGGCAGTATTTTGTGATGGACTGAGGTATTTGGCTCCGTTGGGGTGGTGTAATGTGCCACAATATGGAATTGTCGGCTCTGCCTTCAATCAGTTTGGACCCAACTAACAAACAGGGCCACTTTTAGTATTTTTTCCAGGGCCACTTTAGGTTCCCAGTCTGCCTATGCCCACTGGTTATCCAGATTTGTTTGGCATTGTGATATAATATCTGTCAAGGTACCCTTTTGTGTATACTGGCCTCCATTTTCTGTATATTGGCCACCTTATTTAAAGTCCCTACACAGACATCTGATATCCCCTGATGATTTCAAGATGTCCAATCTACTGTTAAGACCAACTCTGGTTGTATTCCTTTTTTGTGGCATCTCTTTCTATTCACTGGCAGCATTTTACTTGTTTATGAGATATATGAACCCTTCAGTTGTTTTATATATTAATCTCTCCCCTTATTCCTCCATTTCCTGACAGTAGTAATCAGCGGGGCCCCAGTGGCCAGACTTTTATCATCTATCCTGTAGACAGATGATTAATGTCCATTGTGGAAAAATTTTTTTAAGGCTTTCCCCCGTTCCTGACCAGGCCTAATTTTGCAAATCTGACATGTGTGACTTCATGTGGTAAAAACTTTGGAACGCTTTTACTTATCCAAGCGATTCTGAGATTGTTTTCTCGTGACACATTGTACTTCAAGTTAATGGTACATTTGAGTCAATAAGTTTTAATTTTATTTATAAAAAATCCAAAAGTTAACGAAAATTTGAAAAAAATCACTATTTTCTAAATTTCAATCTCTCTGCTTTTAAGACAGATAGTGATGCCCCATAAAATCCTTTTTAATTTACATTCCCCATATGTCTACTTTATGTTGGCATCATTTTGGTAGTGTCATTTTATTTTTTTTTAGGACAGTAGAAGGTTTAGAATTTTAGACGCAATTTTTGCAAATTTGCAAAATCAACTTGTTTAAGGACCAGTTCAGTTCAGAAGTCACTTTGTGGGCTTACATAATAGAAACCACCCATAAATGACCACATTTTAGAAACTACACCCCTCAAACTATTCAAAACTGGTTTTAGAAATGTTGTTAACCCTTTAAGTATTCCACGGGAATTAAAGCAAAATATATGTGAAATTTCAAAATTTCACTTTTTTTGCAGATTTTCCATTTTAATAATCTTTTTCCTGTAACACATCAAAGGTTAACAACAAAACAAAACTCAATATTTATTACCCCGATTCTGCAGTTTGCAGAAACACCCCACATGTGGTCGTAAACTGTTATTTGGGGATACGCCAGGGCTCATAAGGGGAGGAGCAGCATCTGCATTTTCTAACATGGAATTTTTGGTCAGGGTTTGTAAGAGTGATAACTTTTTAATTTTTTTGTGGACTGAGCTGCGTGAGGTCTTATTTTTTGCGGAACAAGCTGTGCTTTTTATTGGCACCATTTTGGGGTATATCCGGCTTTCTGATCACTTTTTAATCTCATTTTTGGGAGGTTAGCTAAAAAAAAAAGCAGTTTAGGGGCATTTTTCTATATTTTTTTTTACACCGTTCACTTGATGGGGTAGATCATGTGATATTTTTGTAGAGCCAGTTGTTACGGATGCAACGATACCAAATATGTCTATTTTTTTTTTACGTTTTACACAATAAGAGCATTTTTAGAAGAAAAATCATGTTTTTGTGTTGCAATTTTTTAAGAGCCATTTTTTTTTTCATTTTTCGGGATATGATCTTGTGTGGGGGCTAATTTTTTGCAGGATGAGGTGACGTTTTTATTGCTATCATTTTGGGATGCATACGACTTTTTGATTGTTTGATATTATGATTTTTGGTAGGTGATGCGACAAAAAAAGCTGTTTTGGCATAATTTTTCTTAGATTTTTTTACGCAGTTCACTTGATGGGGTAGATCATGTGATATTTTTATAGAACCGGTCGTTTCGGACGCGGTGATACCAAATATGTCTATCTTATTTATTTATTTTTATTTGTAACTTTTTTTAATGAAATATTTGGGGGAAAATGATTTTTTTTAAATATATATGTGATTTTTTTTTTTTTTATAATACTCTATTTTTTTTATTTCTTTTTTTACGCTTTGTGTCCCCCATAAGGTCATACAAGACCTCAGGGGGACATTTAACTTCACTTATTTATTTATTTATTTATTTTTACACTTGATTTCTCCTGTAACTGGGGCTGACATAGTAGCCCCAGTTACAGGGGAAATACATCCCCAGAGAGGCTGTACAGCATAATACTATGCTGTACAGCGTCAGTGCAGGGCTGATCGGGTCTATGAGAGACTCGGCAGCTCCTGCAATCTCTCGGCCCCGGTGATCACGTGACCGCCGGGCCGGAACAGGAAGCGCAATAGCGCTTCCTGATCTGTATACACAGCGCTCATTGTGTATACAGCGATCTAGAAGGCAGGGACCCCTGGGAACGGTCCCTGCCTTCTCTTTGGGGTACCCTGCTGTCACTGACAGCAGGTACCCCACTGTGCAGCTGCACGATTAGCGTGCAGCTGCTATCTCTGAATGGACGTTCAGAAAAGTCCATTCAGAGATAGATAACCACTTCCCGGACGTTTATAGTCAATGGGCGGACGGGAAGTGGTTAAGGCTGTAGTACCCGGAAAAAAAAACATGCAAAAACAGGGAGAACATACAAACTCCATGCAGAAGTTGCACTTGGTCAGATTGAAACCTAGCACCTCAGCACTGTCAGCAAACATCCTGTCCTACCACTTCTATGACCTGTAGTTACAAGAATCATTTATGAAAAAGGTCAAATCCTGCTTTTTGTAGAATTTGTTCAATACTTATTGAATGTCTCCTAAAATTTGAATTCCAAATCACATGACACTTTAATACTTACCTCCGTTCCAGCCATTTCTCCTCCCCAAACTGCGTAGAAACACCCCTTTATAGGCAAATATGTATTAACCCCATTAAACTCTTGTGGCCCCCATTTGCAGGTAAGTCCCATGACCAATGCTTCAAGGTATGGTATATTGTTATATTGTTATTAATATCAAAATACTCATTTTACTAACCCTTCTTACTTAGAAAATAACTCTCACAATCCTTATATCATCACAACTCTCCGTACTCACTGTAATGTGCAATTTCTACCGTTTTATTTTTAATTCTTTTTAATACATGCTTTAAATAATAAATCCTTACAAACATTTCATTATTTTCTTAACTTTATTACTTATGTGCTTTGTTTATACTGAGTTTATTAGCAAGAAAGGTTTCTGTTCTAGAAATGATTCTCCAGCCCCTCTTGAGCTTTTTTCTTGTACTACATAAACATAAAATGTCCTGCTGTGTGTCATGTTTCTTATGCAATTTAATGATATTCTGGTCTGGGAGAAAAAGAGCAGCTGCCCTCCAGGTTGTGTAGCAAAAGATGCTCCCAGGCGCTCAGCAGGATCTCACATAAGTTCAATTCAGTGAAGCAAATGTAATGATTGGGCCCTACTTAAAAGGGACATAAATAAAAATGATGTAATAATAAATCTTACATTCTATTTCATCTGAATATATTTCTATAGACTGCACAATTTCATATATGGAAATTATTACCAATTTAATTAAATTTTTTACATTTTTACATCAATTTATTGCTATTCCTTGTTGGCTTTATTTATTATTTTTTACTATTATATACTTTCATTTTTTGCTATTTTTCTAACTTATTTATTATTCTGTAATTATCTAGTAATATTTGTGTTACATTTTGTCATTTATTTTTGCTATTATTTATCACATTTTCTTCAGTAAATGCAGGCATTAGACACAGAGGAAAGACAATTTGTTAGACATGTTCTCTGAAAGAAAGCAGGGCAGAGGGAGAAGCAAATCCTTTCTTCTTGCCGGGTGTGTAATCTTTAACCTAATTATAAGCAGTTCCATTTCATTACATATGAATACAGTTATGGATTTTCAATTTATGTTGGGCTTTTTTCTACAGACAATCACCTACAAATGAAAGCAGCAGCAAACCTGCCAAGCCAGAAACCTCTTTAATACCCATTATTGTGTTAGTGCAAAAGATTCATGGTTATCTTTCAAAATCACCATCAAAATTTACAACCTGTTTTATGAGCATAGCCCTTCATAAATCACAAGAAACCAGGGCCATACTTATTAATATGTGTTTTTTCAGTTTATAAAATGGACTGACTAAGGAATATGTACTTCTAGGAAAAGTCTATAATCAATTAGATTTTTAAAACCAGATCTACCTAAATGTTTGTTAGTTATTATAACCAAAGTGTAAACATTTATATTGGGCCTTCACTGACCTAACTCCTTTTTGGGTGTAGCTTTTCAATATGGAGTTTTCTAATATATTGGCTTTGCATTGTGTTGCACAGTTAAGATGTATTTGCATTTTAAGATACAGGTTGACATCTGTATTATAAACTATGTCCTTTATGGGCTTCCAAACTCCTGAACAATTTGACCCCAACTTTGGCACATAAGTAAATCGTTTGTCCGGGAATGTTTTTGTAAAAGTCCCGACCTTGCTGTATGCCACCAGTCGGTGATGGGAGCGACAGGAGGTTGCTATCTCCAGCCACAGTTACAGTGTCTCCATCTTCCTTCTAATATCTTCTCAGAGACACCCCAACTTTGGAACATTGGTGTCTGACCAATGGTGTCTGAATCTGGTGTCTGACAAGGTTTTCGTAAAGGTCCCAACGTTGCCAGACGTCACCAGGATGTGGTAGGAGTGCCAGAAGGGCACTATCTCCAGCCACAGTTATAATGTCTCCATCTTCCTAGAAGATATATATATATATATATATATACTGTTAGTTCATGTCATCAGACCACAGGATTTGTGACCATAATATGGGCAGAAAAATGGCCAGTATTACACTTAGTGTTGAGAGAATCAAAGTTACCAAAGTGGACTTTAATCCGAATTTCAGGAAAAATTTGATTAATCACAAAGCCAGAATGGCAGTAAAAAACTACAAAATACATACCTCATCCATTTGCTTGTGGCGAGGCCGTCATGGCCATCTTGATTGAAGAAAATGCGGCAAGTATCGAGGGCGTTGAAATGTGACGTCACCACACCAGGCCACCGTGATGAAGTGGTGACGTCATCTTGTCAACGTGCGCAAGATTTGGCACGTTTCTCCAATCAAGATAGTCGCGACAGCCTATAAATAAGCAAATGGATGAGGCGAGTATATATATTTTTTTGTTTTTAGCTCCTGATTAACTCTTGAAAGGCCCCAATGTGACTGTCAGATGCCGTGATCAGTGTTGAATGCGGCATCTGAGGGGTTCAATGATGGGGTGGTGGCTCAATCGCTGTTCCCTGTCATTGCGTCCACTAAATACAATGGAATGTGATTCGTGACTAAGTAATTTGTGACAAATCTAATTTTTTTGTGAACTTTGGCGAACCAGCTGAATTGAATTTTTGAAAACTTTGTTCATCTCTACTTATACCAATGTAAAATCGGCATTTGTCTGGTACATTCTCCAGGATCTAATTTGATGGTTTTGAATTTTTAAGTTTCTAACTGGCAGTAGCAGGTTGTGCATTTTTTTTAGATAATCCTAGTTAACATGAAAACTGATTAGCTGCTATAGGCAACCGTCTCATTATTTTTTTTTACATCAGTTTAGATAAATCTTCTCCCATTGCATCTTAGTCTTTTTGGTCATATATTCATAAATCTTGATGGGGTGGCAACTGCCAGATTATCTTCCTGATCCTTTGGACCCACTAAGAAGTTTTGAAAACTAAACCAATGTTTCTTGCATGCAGAATTGTATGTTGCCTGCTTCAAGGTTGAATGAGGTAAAAATCTTTGGGGGAGATTTCAAAACCGGTATAAAGGAAAACTTCTTATTCTACCTTTATTTTTCAAAGGAGCACAGAAAAATAAAAGGTGGAATCTGATTTCTATGGGCAATTAAGCCAGTTTTCCTTTATACCAGTTTTGATAAATGTATGCACCTGACATAAAACTGCCAATGTTTTTTATAAGCAGGCTCCATTGATTTCTCCATAAACAAAAAAATGAGGCCATAAATTATCTTCTGGGCACTATTGGAACAAATTTAATGAGCTGTTAAACAGACCGATTGACACTTATATATTCTGGACTGTGGGTATAATCTGGCCTGTTACACTGGATGGACTGTGATACGTTATTGTTGGCCCCCAATTCTATGTGTTAGTACTACTAGTCACAAAAAGTTAGGGATATTTGGTTTTCGGGTGAAATTTATGGAAAACGTAAAAAATTCACGCTACAGTGATATATCATTAAAGTAGGTCATTTAAGTAAAAGCATGCAATAGTGATTTCCTCATCTCAAACAATTTATTAAAACAAAAACCAACAACAAAAAGCCACAAAAAATGTCAGTGTCTCAATAACTCTTTATGTGGCCTTCAGAATCAATTACAGCTTGACAACAACGTCTCATGCTGTTCAGAAGTCCACTTATTGTCTGCTGAGGCATGGGATCCCACTCTTCTTGAAGGACGGCCCTCAGGTCATTGAGGTTCTGGGGTACAGATTTACGAGCATCTACATGGCAACTTAGATGATCTCATAGGTTTTCAATGGGATTCAGATCTGGAGAAAGTGCAGGCCACTCCATTTCAGGTACCCCAGTTTCCAGCAGCTGTTCCCTAATAATGCAACCTCGGTGAGCTGGTGCATTGTTGTCAATGAAGATGAAATTAGGCCTGTGTTATTTATGCAGAAGCACAATGACAGGATTAATGATGTTATTCATGTAGTATTTGCTTGTCAGTGTACCAAGTGTAGGGCAGTTCTGTATTGACTAGACACACCTGCCCACACCACCTCCGCCAAAGGCTCGTCTGGTGACAACAGTAGCTGATGCATAGCACTCTCCTTGATGTCTCCAACATCGTTGGTGGCTATTATTTCTGCTCAGCGTGAATCGACTTTCATCAGTGAACAGCAATGAGGTCCACAGGTCCCTCGTCCAGCATAGATACTCACTGCCCCATGCAAGACGATGACGCCTGTGCCTGGTGGTGTGGTTAGGTGCCCTTGCAGGTCATGTAGCACTCAGACCATGCTGATGTAAACCGTTTTGAATGGTCTGACATGACAATTGGGTGCCTCCCACCTCCCTTAAATGTGCCTGGAGCTGTGTGGTTCCACAGGGCATTTTTCACAATAAAGCGGTCATCAGTGTGGGATGTGACCAAAGGATGTCCACTTCTCTGCCTTTCTGTGACACTTCTAGTCTCTCTGTACGTCTATTGCAACCTGCTGATGACACGTCTGAGAACATCTTACTTGAAGCCTCGCAATGGCGAGGTACTGTTGATCAATTGCATACCTCCCAACTTTGGAAAAGAGAAAAGAGGGACACTATGTGTGGCAAATGTTTTTGTACTAGGCCACGCCTCTAACTCCGCCCAAAAATAACGAAACCGGATCTGTCCGGTTTCTGTTATGCTGAAGTCCTTTCCTGTTCTGTCCCCAGTATACACCACATGCCCCTTCCCCCAGAATACACCCAGATCTGTACTATAAACACCTGTAATTACATCAGATTCCACCTGAACCCCACTGCCCCTGAGTGCTCCACCTGCCCCCTCATATATGAGCTCCATAAGCTGCCCCCTCATATATGAGCTCCATATGCTCTCCCTTATATATGTGCTCCATATGCTGCCCCTCACCTGCCCCCTCATATATGAGCTCCATATGCTGCCCCTCACCTGCCCCTCATATATGAGCTCCATATGCTGCCCCTCACCTGCCCCCTCATATATGAGCTCCATATGCTGCCCCTCACCTGCCCCCTCATATATGAGCTCCATATGCTGCCCCTCATCTGCTCCCTCATATATGAGCTCCATATGCTGCCCTCACCTGCCCCTCATATGAGCTCCATATGCTGCCCTCACCTACCCCTCATATATGAGCTCCATATGCTGCCCCTCACCTGCCCCCTCATATATGAGCTCCATATGCTGCCCCTCATCTGCTCCCTCATATATGAGCTACATATGCTGCCCCTCATCTGCTCCCTCATATATGAGCTCCATATGCTACCCCTCACCTGCCCCCTCATATATGAGCTACATATGCTGCCCTTCATCTGCTCCCTCATATATGAGCTACATATGCTGCCCCTCACCTGCCCCCTCATATATGAGCTCCATATGCTGCCCCTCACCTGCCCCCTCATATATGAGCTCTATATGCTGCCCTTACCTGCTCCCCATGAAGCTCCAGGACTGCAGCACATCCTTCTCCACTGGGCTGCTGGCAGGCAAACACAGCCCCTCCTCCTTCCATTAGCTCCTGCAGTCGGGGTTTGTCATGTGACTATGAAGGAGCATGTGACCAGTGACATCACAGACCTCCTTCTAGCCACTACAATCTACCCATTACGGAGGGTGAACCTACAAGTCCTCCTGAGAGCTCCACAGCCCCCCACCCTCCCCCTCAGACGAGGTTAGTGGAAAGTGGGGGAGGGAGGCTGAGGTGAAGTGAGGAGCGGAGAGCTCCAGCTTCACCATTTAATCAGCTGTCTCTGCGTCCTATGGAAGCAGAGACAGCTGAAAGCGGGACATATCTCCCCCGCCCGGGACAGCGGGACAGTCACTGAAATCCGGGACTGTCCTGCTGATCCTGGACGGTTGGGAGGTATGCAATTGTTAGGTGTCATCTTGGTCTCATGGTCTCATGATGTCAAAATGTGAACAGCATGATGAGGGGGACTTTTTAAATACCAATTTTAATTGAACCAGGAAATTTATTGGGTGATTCATGGATCAAACACCTGTTGTGAATTTTGCCATTAAGCTCCTTGTTAGAGAACAGCAAGTTGTGAAAAAAGTACTGAAACATTGAACAGTTGGACATGTGCATTCAAAAGTTTAGAGAAGGTCACATTAAGTTCACCTTTAAAGGTTAGAGTGCATTTCGGTTCATCCTAAAATTTCACCGACAAGCCAAATATCCATAACTTTTCGTGAGTAGTAGATATTGGATAAGATTGTTCTGCATTTGTGTCGTGAAGTGCTTTGGTGCAGAGTGTGAGTAATGCTCTGCAGCAGGCAATTCATGAGCTCCAAGTGTGGATATTGAGTTGTGCGGACATAATATGTATGTTATAATATATGTTTCAGTATACGAGTAATAAAAATAGCTATACATAATAATTGCTGTGATGTCACAGTAAATGGGCAGTAAGTACAGTGATGTCACAGCCCAGGGATAATAAGCACAATGATGTCACAGTATAGGGATAATAAACACTGTGATGTCACAGTACAGAAATAATAAACACAATGATGTCACAGTATAGGGATAATAAACACGGTGATGTCATAGTACATGGATAGAAAACAGAGTGAAGTCACAGTACAGGGATGATAAACACAGTGATGTCACAGGCACAGGGTTATTAAACAGAGATGTCACAGTATAGGCATAATAAACACAGTGATGTCACAGTACAGGGATAATAAATACTGTGATGTCATACTACAGGGATATAAAACTCAGTGATGTCACAGTACAGGGATAATAAACACAGTGATGTCACAGTACACGGATAATAAACACAGTGATGTCACAGTACCGAGATAATATATGACATATCCTGAGGAAAAAAACTCATTTATGGCTCAAGCACATGCACGAGCCCTAACGTTTTCTTTCTATGTCCGTTCTTTTTTTTTTTTTTACCACATATCATATGCGGAACAATTTGTTTCAATAGTCTGCAAAAAAACCTGAAGTTATTCCGTGTGCATTATGTTTCCGTATGTTCATATGTCCGTTCTGCAAAAAAATAGAACATGTCCTTTTATTGTCATCCGCATCACGAACAAGCATAGTACTGTTCCATTAGGGGCCAGCTGTTCAGTTCTGCAAAATACGGAAAGCACACGGATGTCATCCGTATTTTTTGCGGATCCGTTTTTTGCGGACCGCAAAATACATATGGTTGTGTGCATGAGCCCTTAAAGTTAGATTTCCTCATGCCTACTGAGCCATATTACCGTAATGTGGTTTGGATCATAAAATTGAGTAATGGCTACATGTAGTGTGCTTACTGTACAACTGGGTGGTACTGGGGAGCAAACAATCCTTTCACAGAATGGTATGCAATCATAGCATATAAAGCTACGCATAAGCTGGCATACACATTAAGTCTTAGTTGGCCAAATTATGGATCTCTATTCTGTTATAAACATCGATAGACTGAGAAAGTATGTTTATTTTAATGATGAGAGAGGTGTAAGCTGCTACCATACACTTCTAGGCAGGGGCAGACTGGGAACTTAAAGCGGCCCTGAAAAAAAAAACTAAAACTAAAAGTGGCCCCACATTATAGGTGGGTCTAAATTGGCAGAAGGTAGGGCAACACAAGTAGGAGGCGTCAGCAATACCCTAGCGCTAAATAATGTCCCATCAAAACCGTATACCATATTATAGCACAATATACTGACCCAAAAGTGGTCCCTCTGTGGTAGCCATCAATAGATGCCATATTCTGTCCTCCTCCTCCAGTTTTTTCTGATTAGGATATGGAGCAGGAGGCTTAGGAGGTGAGATGTGGCCACAGCACTTGAATTCAGGAGGGCCTGTGAGGTCGCTGGCTGGGTACATGAGTACCTGATTCTCAAGCTTTAAAGGGGTTGTCTCATCTTGCCTAATGGGGGCATATCGCTAGGATATGCCCCCATTGTCTTATAGGTGCGGGTCCCACCGTTGGGACCCGCACCTATATCGAGAACGGGGCCCCGCAAGGTGGTGGCTGGAGGACTCCGGTCCGGCCACCACCAAGCCGGCTCCCCATAGAAATGAATGGGAGCGCACCGCGCTTGCGCAGCCACCGCTCCTATTCATTTCTATGGAGCCGACGGAAATAGCCGAGCCAGCGCTCGGCTATCTTCGCCGGCCACATTGAAAATGAATGGAGGCGGCTGCGCATGCGCAGTGCGCCCCCGTTCGCTTTCGGGCCCCGTTCTCGATATAGGTGCGGGTCCCAGTGGTGGGACCCGCACCTATAAGACAATGGGGGCATATCCTAGCGATATGCCCCCATTAGGCAAGATGAGACAACCCCTTTAATTATCCCTGAGAGCTCATTATGTAACTGGCCAGGGGCAGAGTAGAGGGCTTGGGCAGCCCCCTGGGCATCGTCCCACCGGGAAATTTCCCTGTAAGGTCTATGGCCAATCCGTCCCTGCCTCTAGGATAGGGCTTGTTGGGGCATCCAACATGTTTGATCCCTCTTTCTCCTGACAGCTGATATCAAGGCAGATATTAGACTCCTTCATACACATAAGATCCTCGGCTGATCTTGAAAAATGGTGGCATTTACCCAACTTTTATATGTATGGACTGGCCAGCTAAAAGCTAGCCATCCACATAAGATACATTTTGGCCACAGGGCAGCCAATTAGTAATCTGTCGGATTGTCTATATCAGTGTTCCTCAACTCCAGTCCTCAGGGCCCGCCTGCCGGTAATGATTTGAGAATATCCCACAGAATGAATACCTGTGATAAGTCTTGATGTATTTACACTAATTATGTCACCTGCTCAATACTAAGGAAAATCTTAAAAATGTGACCTGCAAGTGAGCCCTGAGGACTGGAGTTGAGGAACACTGGTTTATATGAACTATCCAGCCATCAACATGCTAGGCTAAACTGGCAGATCAGGGAATTTTCTTCTGACCATTCAACACACTTGCTTTTTTAGCCAACAGGGGACAAAAGATCCAACTTGACAGATCACTAGACTGCTGTCGGACATCACCAAGATCGTTCATATATAATTCCTAAACGCTCTTCAACCAAACTGGTCAAAATTGCTCCTAGATTATAGATTAACTTCAGATTCCATGACATGCCATTATTATAGAGAAGTACTGAGCATTGATTATATAAAGTGTGGGACATGCGCAACTGAAATACTTGTGACAGCCAACAGCTGATCTTTACATATGCAAACTTCCAGACCTTCAGGCTGCAGATACTTTCTTCAAGAGCAGTCAACTGAGAAGGAAATTAAGAGCAAGTGACAGGGTAGAAGACTGATAAAATCAGGGAAGATTTTTTTTCTTTTCTCGAAAGATAAGGTAATGTAATTAAGTATCCCACAACAAATATGGTCTGATGTGTTCTGCTATCTCTCTGACTCTTTCCATTTGTCCCTAGAGAAGACCCAAGTGTTATCTCCAGCTGAAGAAGCTCGAGGCCTCACAGAGATTTAATTTAAATTCAAATTTCCCTATAAATAGAGCACTGCCCAGCGAGTGTGATGTGTAAACATATAATTACGATATATAATCACCATCTTTTATCCTTGTGCTTTTCCTTTGACCATTTGCGCATTTTAATTATAAATCGAATCGCTGAAGAAATTTGGAGAATGAAAACTTTACCATGCAATGTAAGCAACCTCCTTGTAAAGTATCAACTGGAAGACATTCAGAAAAAAAGTCTAAATTATTCAATATAGAGGTTCAACACTCTTCCTGCTAATTTATGAATGAAGTCATCTCATGAAGTTGACTACTGTCAAGTAATAGAAGAAACTTTGTTTAAATTCAGTGATTAAAACCTCATCCTGATCATATCAAAGTGACACAGGAGCATGGCTCATGAAGATCCCTCTTCTAATATGTCCTGTCCCTGGGAATGGTCTGGCCAGGTTATAAGCCTTAAAAGGTCACTAACTTTACAAAAAACTTTTGATATGTCATAGAGACATATACAAAGTTTAGATTGGTGGGGTTCTGAGTGCTGAAACCTCCACCGATCCTTAGAACGTCTCTCTCCTTACTGCTGAGGATGAAATCAAGATGGCCCATAGACCTATGCAGTGAGGAGAGAGTGTGCTGTGCGCATGCTTTTTTCCCTTCATCCTAGGGATCATGGGGGGTATCAGCATTTATACCCCCAACAATCTAAACTTTGATATGTCTCTATGACTTATCAAAAGTTTTTTGAAAGTTAGTGACCTTTAACAAATGCTAGTAAAGTCAGGCACAACCCCTACTCCTGAAACAAATACTATATCTATGTAATAAAAATCGTGTAATAAAAGTGATGCACATATTGATGCCCAAATGCTTATTGTACCAAACAAGAAAAAAGGAGGCATCTAAAAAGGCAAACCACCTCCTTTCGGATAGGTAGCGGCTCGGTGGTTCAGTGGTTACAACTTACCTTCAAACCCAACCAAAGACAACATCTTTGCTTTGTATGTTCTCCATGTATTTATGAGGGTTTCTTCTGGTTTCCTCCCACATTCCAAAAACATACTGTTTTATGGAATATAAATTGCAAGCCAATGTGAGCAATGGCAATCTCTATATGTTGCTGCAGAATATGTTGGCGCTACACACAGCCACCTTGTATTTCTTGCTTTGTTGTATTACAACTAGGGTTGAGTGAATTGAAGTATCTGAAGTGGACTTCAATGCGAATATCACTGAAATTTCGATTTGCCGCAAAGCCAAATTTCCTGGTGCTTTGTGGTAAAGAATCAATTTTCCCTGAAGTGGCAGTTAAAAAAACCATTCTCACCTCATCCATTTGAGTGCAAAGAGGCCGCCACGGCTATCTTGATTGAAGATCCTGTGCAAAATCTTTGGCAAGGTGACGTATGATGTCAACTATGCTGGCCAGCATGATGACGTCATCACACACTGTGCGAGTTTTTGTGCAGGATCTTCAATTAAGATGTCCACAATGGCCTCTTAGCACTGAAATGTATGAGCTGAGTATTATTTTTTTTAAAGGATTAACCCCTGAAAGCCCTCACTATTATGCTCAGATGCCTATAATCAGCGATGAACGCGGCAAATAGGGATTCAATGACGGGGCAACAAAATTGCTACTCCCAGTCATTACACCAGCTACTTACAGAGAAATGTGCTTCTTGATGAAGTAATTAGTCGGAAAGCAAATTTCTTTGTGAAATTCGGCGAATCAACCTGTTCAAATTTTACAAATATTTGCTCTAATTACACCCAGGAATTAAAATGGATTTTTAATCTAGATTCTATGTTTGTACCATTTATTTTATTCTACTTCTTTTCTGCAGCACAAATAATAATAATAATAATAATAATAATAATAATAATAATAATAATAATAATAATAATGTGCATTATTTTATTATTATTATTATTGTCATTATTATTATTATTATTATTATTATTATAGTTTCAAATGTTTTTCATTGCATAAATCTCAATTTAAAAAACCACTATCTTCAAGACATTATGTTTTCAAATCACTGAACTTCTACTCACTAAAATCTTTTCTCTTGATTTGTCTCAGTCCAGTGGGAAATAAAAAGATGAAAATAAATTCCCCAAATAAAAATAAAAAAAAACTCATAAATCCTAAGCCCCCTCTTCAATGTTTTCTTTGGTTAGACTTTTCTCATACACTTTACAGTGGGTCAATGTCAATAGAGGACATCGTCTACAGGACATCCTCCATCCACAGAGTCCGAATATACAGTTGAAACCAGAAGTTTACATACACTATATAAAAAGACAGTTATGCACATTTTTCAATATCTGACATGAAATCAGAATAAACCTTTCCTGTTTTTGGTCAATTAGGATTACCATAATTATTATTATTTGCCAAATGCCAGAATAATGAGAGAGAGAATGTTTAAGGCATTTTTATTACTTTCTGCAAAGTCAAAGGTTTACATACATTTCATTAATATTTGGTACCATTGCCCTTAAACTGTATGACTTGGGTCAAACGTTTTAGATATCCTTCCACAAGCTTCTCACAATAGTTGGTCGGAAATTTGGGCCCATTCCTCCTGACAAAACTGCTGTAACTGAGCCATGTTTGTTGGTCGCCTTGCTTGCACCTGCCTTTTCAGTTTTGCCCATAAATTTTCAATAGGATTGAGATCAGGGCTTTGCGATGGCCACTCCAAAACATTGTCTTTGTTGTCCTTAAGCCACTTTGTAACCAGTTTGGCAGTATGCTTCGGGTCATTGTCCATTTGGAAGACCCATTTCCGCCCAAGCTTTAACTTCCTGGCTAATGTCTTGAGATGTTGCTTCAGTATTTCCACATAATCTTCTTTCCTTACGATGCCATCTATTTTGTGAAGTGTACCAGTCCTGCAGCAAAACAACTCCATAACATGATGCTGCCACCCCCGTGTTTCACAGTTGGGATGGTGTTCTTAGGCTTCCAAGCTTCTCCCTTTTTCCTCCAAACGTAACAATGGTAATTATGGCCAAAAAGTTCAGTTTTAGTTTCGTCAGACCACAGGACATGTCTCCAAAAATGTAGGTCTTTGTTCTTGTGTGCATTTGCAAACATTAATCTAAAAATTTTTATGTTTCTTTTAGATTAATGGCTTCTTCCTGGCAGAGTGGCCTTTCAGCCCATGTTGATACAGTACTCGTTTCACTGTGAATATTGACACAATCTTACCAGCTTCCACCATCATCTTCACAAGGTCTTTTGCTTTTGTTCTTGGGTTGATATGCACATGTCAGACCAAAGGACGTTCATCTCTGGGACACAGAACCTATCTACGTCCTAAGCAGTATGATGGCTGGACATTCCCATCTTGTTTGTACTTGCGTATAATTGTTTGTACAGATGAACAAGGCACCTTCAGGTATCTAGAAATTGCACCCAAGGTTGAGCCAGACTTGTGCAAGTCCACAATTCTCTTCCTGATATCTTGGCTGATTTGTTTAGACTTTCCCATGATGCTACACAAAGCAGCAGTGTGTTTCAGGTGTGCATTTAAATACATCCACAGGTGTGTCTCTAATTAACTCAGATGTTGCCAACAAACCTAACAGAAGCTTCCAAACCCATGACATCATCATATGGGCAGTCCAGAATTGTTTAAAGACATAGTAATCTTAGTGTATGCAAACTTTTGACTTTGCAGAAAGTAATAAAATGCCTTAAACATTCTCTCTCGCATTATTCTGGTATTTGGAAAATAATAATAATTATGGTAATCCTAATTGACCAAAAAACAGGAAAGGTTTTTTTCTGATTTGATGTCAGATATTGAGAAAAACATACATATGTGTCTTTTTATATAGTGTATGTAAACTTCTGGTTTCAACTATATATGTACTCCCGACCCATTTGCTGGGAAGGGCAATTTACTGACATTCACTGCTTTAATAAAACCACTAGCTCAAATTTAGTGTCAGTGATATAGAGAAAGTACTTTATGCATCTTCCATAGAAAACAGAGAACATAATATGGCTTTCCTCTCAAGAGATGAGTCATGTAAGCGACAACTTATAAATGTATGTCCATGGCTATGCATTACCTTTGCTCTAGTAGAGCACATCTATGATCATGACTGTCTACGGGAACTTTGAGACAGTTTGTAGCTTCCTGTGTCATTAGAAGCTCAGATTGCTGCTCTTTCTGTCCCACATGCTTTACATTGCATCTCTCAGTAATACTGTGCATGAGCACAAGATCAACATTGGCATGATGGAGGCTACTTCAAGAATTGCACTAAGCTAAGGCCTCATGCACACAACCATATTTTGGATCTGCATCCAATCTTCATTTCTTTGTCCCGTTGATTTCTATGAGTCCACAAGAAAAAAAAACACACCACATGGATGTCATCCATGTAATATCTGTATCCATATGTCCGTCCCGCAAATTATAGAACATATAGAACTATTCTTGTCCATTTTTATGAATGTGACTGAGAAAATGCAGAAAGCTCACAGAAGGTTTCAATATTTTGTGAATCTGGGCTTTGCGGACTGCAGAATGGGTACGGTTTTGTGCATGTAGCCTACTACCAAGTAAAGGAAGATTATATGGCAATTACCTGAGTAAATATGTGTTAGTAACAGGGAACCGGGAGACTTAGTTTAAGGCCTCATGCATATGGCCGTATGTATTTTGCGGTCCACAAAAAACAGATCCGCAAAAAAAAAAAAAAAAGGATGACGTCCGTGTGCATTCCGTATTTTGCGGCCCCTAATAGAACAGTACTATCCTTGTCCGTAATGCGGAAAATAACAGGGCTTGTTCTATTTTTTTGCGGAACGGAAATACGGACGTACAGAAATGGAATGCATATGGAGTATCTTCCGTTTTGTTTTTTTTGCAGACTCATTGAAATGAATGGTTCTGTATACGGTCCGCAAAAAAACCCGGAACGGACACGGAAAGAAAATACGTTCGTGTGCATGAGGCCCAAGTCTGCAACAAATGCAAGGACTATGCCCTTAAAGAAATCCATTTATATTATGGGATTGTTGGGTGAGCCTTCATAAAAACCCTATAGAAGGGTCAGACAGATGTTTTTTCCTCGCTTTATGGGAACAATCTTCAATCATTTCACTTTTTGTTCACTTTATTTCTGCATGTTCGCTTACTGGTTATTGCAGGCAGCCATCCATGGCCAACATATGTTTTGCCTGAAAACAAAATTACAACATACAAGGCTGTCAAATACCAGTCATAGCTGGTAAAATATTCATTATGACAAACTGCTGACAATCAACAAAAATTATAATGAAGATAAATTACAAAGACGCTATTTTACACGTGCTGATTACAGAGCCAATACTGGTCAAAGGTGGAGCTTAGCTTCAATAATATGAGTATATCTATGTGTAATGTGTATCCCCAATTCATATTTTACAGGATATGTTTGCTATTTTCTTATGTTTCTAAAGAGCCAGTGGGGTTCAGCTGTACTTCCTATGAATGGGTTTGGATAGGCTTTTCTCCTTTTACGAGCGTTATCCACCAGCCCAGCAGAAAAGATGTGTCTTACAATTACATCTGAACGAGCTTCCAGTCAGGACTTTAACTAGTCTACTACCAAACCTTAATTTCGTTTCTTACAATTCAAGGGACAGAGGTTTGTCCTTGTGTTTCAGATTGTTGTCTTGCTGAGGTACTTTCACACTAGCGTTTACAAATTCCAGTGTTGAGCTCCGTCATAGGGGCTCAATACCAGAATAAAACGCTTCAGTTTTTTCCCCATTCATTGTCAATGCGGACAAAACTGAACTGAAGAGAACGGAATACATTTAGGAGTTCTCTTCAGTCTACAGCCCGGAAAGCAAACTGTAACATGCTGCGGTTTGCTCTCCGGTCTGGGCATCCGCAGCAAGACGGATCCGGAATGACCCCCAATGCAAGTCATTGGGGACGGATCCGTTTGGTGTAACACAATAGTAAACGGATCCGTCCTCCATTGGCTTTCAATGGAGTTCATGACGGATCCGTCACCTTGCACTTTTCCCCACAGCTCCCTTCTCCCTCCAGCAGAGGGCGCTGTGGGGAATCTTCCCTTCCATTGTGCGCGCCGTCCGGAGCTGCTGGGCCTGTGACAACCAGACACCGGGAGCCTGTAAGTACCAAGCACCACTTTCAACTGTACTGGCACCCTCACCAATACCATTTTTATTAGGGGGCAACACAGTGAGACTGTGTCTGACACGTGTGGGGCTGGAGCGCAGTTCCAGCCCCACATGTGCACCTGCGGCAGCACGGATCCGGCGGGACCCTTCACCCGCCAGATCCGTGCTGCCGCTAGTGTAAAAGTAGCCTAACCCAATCGGCCTTGAGTTGCCCAGTCACTTAGTTCAATCGCTCTGGATCAGCAAAGCCTCCCTGCATCACCACACTACCATCATGTTTTATTTTTAGTATGAAGTTCTCATACTAGCTCATGTTAGCTTCATGCCATGTGTAGTGGGACTTATGTGATCCAAAAAGTGGTCCACTATTAAGTCATCAGTTAACAGAACATTAATCCAAAAGTCCTAAGTCATCAAGATGTTTTTTTTTTTTTTTGCAAATGTGAGATATTATGTGAAATTTGTCCTCTTGGTTAGCAATGGTTCTTGTCTTGTGACTTTCCCATGGATACCATTGCATTGGTGAAGACTGATCTTATCTGAGGTGAGAAAGGACTGCACTTTCTTATATTTCAGTTGGGTTATTTTTTGTTCTGTACCAAAAATACTAAAGTAGAATATATTGTCATCAGTCTGAAACACGAATTAGTTTGTGGTAAGATATTAATTGATACCACAACTACTGTAGATTTGTTGAGCAGTACTTGGCCAAGGGAGCACTTTTTAAAGTCCTTAGCATGTTAATATTTGTTGTTTTTGTTGAAGATGTTACCTCTTTAAGTGTAGAGGGGTGACATCTGCAGTGAAAACAACAGCAAAATCCGAACATGTGACATTTTTACACACAATAAAATTCAACATGGACTGGAAGAGACAGATCTCTAGTTATTAAAAGCATTAGGTTGAAGTACTGCACTTGCTCCAATTAGAGGCCAAATTGGTTATTACATTTAGGAGGTGACTACTTTTTAACAAAGCCAGTGGACTGTGATAGATGACTCTTTTAGATTTTAGAATACTGATTTTCAAATTGTGCTTGGCATTTAGATGTTGTTTTTGTTTAATATTCAAGTGTGTTTTTTGTAAAGTGATTGCACATAGAAAGGATATGCCATCACTTTACTGTATGGCCGGTGGGGGGGCCAACAAATGGGACATAAACTGTCTGGGATCTGCTAAAGCCGAAAGTAATTCCTCTCAGCCCAAAGTCTAGGTCCAATAAACCACTCCTCTAATTGTGTAATGTATCCAAATGGGGTGTAGGGAATATAAATGAACTTTTAATATGATACATTAAAAACATATCTTAATGCTTATATCTTATTATTCCAACATATAGCCTCAACGATAACCTGAGCAGCTGTGTCTGGGATTGGTGCAGTTAGTGACCGATTGTGAACAGGTCTCAATCTTGCCCTGGTCTATTTCAGAGACAGGTGTCCAAGAGATGAACATTATGCCCTATAACCAGCATAAGTGACGCACCTACCTATAACAGGAGCCTGGCTGATCTCACGCCTTTTTCATATAGCTGCAGTAATTAACAAAAGTTGCTTTCTTGGTTATATCAATACAGTGGGTCCCTATAGCGAGAGAGAACCTGAGAGAACTGATAAAGTGCACACCTATATGCTCTCAAAAAATGTGTCCCTAAGGCACAATACCTGAGACTAATGAGAAACTGATCTAGAACATGCAAATTCAAATCACATGCAGATGACCTAAGAACATGTTTCAAAACTAGAGGAGAGGATATCCAGGTGATGTTTTTAAAAGGTCCTTTACTGAAACTATATAAAAAAAGTTTGGAATTATAAATCTCAAATACACCAGGTGACACAGATCAACATGTGAGAGTAATTGGGACGTACAATATAGCCCATAGCTAAGAGAGAAGGATCCTGAAGAAATACTGCAGGCCGGACCCAGATCTACAGGGGGTAATCACGTATAGATGGGGCCTAAACCTTAAAGACTTATTTGTGAAAAGCTATTTAGTTCCTATACTGAGGAAAGACAGTTGGCTGGGCAGAAAATCTCAAGACACCTTTAGGTATGGATCATGCCTAGCCTGCAATCACCCTCCAAATACATTACAAGCACAAAAAACTGGAATAAGACAAAGGTATAGAGCTATAACACTGGAACCAAAACACATTTGCCACCAGGACCGCAAGATCCTCCAAACACATCGACAATGTGCCCCTGCCGCTACTATTTCCTAACCTACAAACCTCCTAATGGACTGGGCTCCTGTTATGCCAACCATAGGCCATAATGTTCATCACACGGACATCTGTCCAAAATAAGCTAGGGCAAGATTGAGACTGGTTCACAATCGGTTACTAAATGCACCAGTCCCAGATAAAGCTGCTCAGATTATCATTGAGCCTGTATGTTGATATAATTAGATATAAGCGCTATCATACGTTTTGGTGCATCCGATCAGAAAGTGATGGTATGTCCTAGAAATGTTGTCACTTTAAATTTTATGATCTGTTACAGATATATAGAAAATAGGATAAAGGAGTAAAATACTTTTACAACATTTTAAACGTTTTTCAACATAAAAATGCTACTTTCTCATGCATACATTTCTCTTATCCTTAAACATAACGAAATAAAAATATGAAAAATATTTCCCAGCATCAACCAAATACTTATCCACTATATGTACCGTCATCCTAGCTATTTATTTTGCAGACTTGGCTCTGTTTCCTTATATATCTTATATCCAAAATATCACTATGATTTATTTTATCTACTATAATATAGTATAAACATGTGAACAGTATAATGCTTTAAACTTTACATGCATGTAAAAATGTAGATGTAAAAATTCAATTTTATTAAAATATTACATGACAGTTTCAAGGATTGAGATGTTTAGCTTCACCTAAATAACATATGCTATGACTTACAGTCACCTTATAACCTCATGCTGATAATATTTTACATTTTTATGGAAAGGAGCTGAAATATTACTTGTATTTGTTTTTCTTGTAATGTTGAAACACATGCTAAGCATTATTGATAAATGACACAGCTTCCAAAATTCATTAGTGGAATTATTTTGAAGGGCCTGTCTCGTTAGTGTCAACCCTTTTCATTGAAGAGCCCCCAGCGCCACCCGCCACCCCCTAATTTGACTCCTGAAACTTTGGCAAGCAGCTGGCTTTGCCACAATAGATGCTGCACGCTACTCATGGTGGCCATTTTTCCCTGCTTTTGTAAGGCAATAGAATCCATATAAAAATCTGATGACAACATGAATAAAATATCACTGTATTAAGTGATTGTCTACCATTTACCATCATATTTTAGGTTTAAAGGGTCATTTCAGCTCTGCACTCTGGCCCATATACAAAGGTTACCAACCAGGGGACCTTGCCTTTAGATTGTCATTTGTCCTAATAAAACAATTCCTTGAAAGGTAGAGTTGAGACTGGTGGAAAGGACTTGAAGGAAAAATAACATTAGGGTTTTCAGCAACAAGATGGAGGGTTGAGTAGGGTGAAGCACTATCAGACTGGGGTTCCTTGAGCCCATCAGAAGAACATGTGCACATTGATTATTAATTGCATCATAACCTTTGTTGCTATCATTGCACATTCAAGACAGATCATCACTGAGGTATAGTAGGTTATTTCTAACCAAGCAATGGACTCCAAAGTCTAAGGACCTGGGCCAGAGCCTTAGCCCACCGGAAGATCCAGGGGTGCTCTAGTGAGCACTCTTGAGTCTTTCATTCCTCTTTCTACTGTATAACTGCTCATATATCAGGAAATCACTTTTTTTTTTTACCAAGCCTGAGGCTAATTTAAAACTTGATTAATGTTTTCATCAATTCAACTTAACTTTAAACTGAAGCAATAGAAGAAACCTAATACAAAGAAACAACAAAAGAGAAAAGAGAGAACAATTGCGGTGTCTCACTGCTCTGTAAGGCATGGTGGGGACAGCATTTTTTTTTACTTAAAGTAACAATAGCTGTAAGTTTTGGATTTCTGTAGCACTTGAGGCGGCACCTGCAGTGCTTGTGTTGGTGATGGATGGGACATGAGAAGCATTACAATAGAATTCCATCGCTTTTTGTTTAGCATTTCATTTGTTTTTCAAACTATCTCTTTAGAAAGAGAAGAACTATTCTGGCGCTTGAGCAACTTTTTTGCTCATGAAAAAAAAGAAATAAGGAAAGTCATCAAAAAACATAAACACAACCTAAAAAAATACAGAAAAGGAAAAATACAGTTATACGGATATATGAAACAAATATTGTCTAAATGTGATTATGCACCCAAAGAATGCAAGTGATATCAATAATAATTATGTCTGATATCAAAATGATTGATCATGATGAATTTATATCCACTGAATCTTTAAAAAACAAAACAAAAAAAACGCTGTCACCAGACCTAATAATGTCACTTTTTTATTGCAGATAATTAATTTTTGTCTCACATAACTATATTTCACACATAATTATGCCCCATTAGTGCATATTAAGGATGACAAACCAGTTCATACCAAATCGGGTTTGGCCCAAACTTTGCTATTTTTCAGATGGCAGACGTACCCTTATCTTTTCAGGTTAGCTTCAGATGAACCCACTAAAGTGGCGCACACATTTTAGTGCACATGTCTACAGGAAAACAAGCACTAAGGAGGAAGGAGGGTTCTCACATCATCATGAGAGGAAGTAGGGTGGAGGGCTTGCTCTGATTGGCTCCCAGGCTTACAGACAGCCTGGATGAGCCAATCAGTGCTGCAGCAGGCAAGGAGGTACCTTGCAGAATGAGAAGAATGCCATTCTGTGCTGGGCAATACCCCAAGTGTGGCAGCAATCTACCTGTGTGTATTAAGGTGAAATTTAGCATCAAGCCTCAATTGTCCTGTTTACATATATTCAGTTTGCATACGGTTGCAATTTATTTATTTATTTATTTATTTATTTTTATTCAGTTTAATTAAGCTGCATATATATATGTGATTACTGCAGCAATACCCCTGGTGTGTCTACTAATGTGTATCAAGGTGAAATTTAGCCTCATGCCTCAGTCGTCTATTTACATACGTACAGTTTCCACACGGTTGGAATTTCCTTTTTTTTTAATTATTAAAGTTAAATAAACCATATATATGTGATTACCACAAGGTACTAGGTAGGACAGCAATCTAACTGTGAATGATAATGGGAAATTGAGCGTCAGGCCTCAATTGTCAGTTTCCGTGAATTCTATTTCCACATGGTTGGAATTTACATTTTTTGGGGACTTCAATTTACTATAACCAGCCCATCGGTGAGCCACACCAATACACAGGCCAGCACACAAAAGTATATGTTTGGTATAACGAATTTAGGCCTAAATCAGTCCCCTATATTCACACATTTGTAATAATTTTTTGTAGGTTTTTTTTGTGGGGGTCATTGATTATTTTCAAAGTAGCCGTATATATATGTCATTACTACACCAAAAGATAGGGTAGCACTCAAACGGGTAAGACACAGATAGTGAGCCCTAAATGGAACCCCGCCCACTTTCCCTGCCAACTTGTAGTGCAAGCCCTAGGTGGCAAGTACTCAACTGGTCGTCATTCCCTACCCTACTACACTAGGTACAAGACAGATGACACACAGAGACAAAACCACACAACCACATGAACTTTCCGGGAGTCAAGAATACTCTCCACCTCGTACTCAAGCTCACCCAGATTTACAATGGATCCGGAGGTTTAGGTGGAGAAATTACAGGAGTGACGTATTTTGTAAGCAATGACTTATGGAAGACATCATGTATCTTAAGAGAGGGAAGGTAACTGAAGATGAACAGATATACATGATTTTATATGGTCCAATAAACTTGCAAGTTTGACAGATGGTACTCTAAAATGCAATTTTTTTGTAGAAACCAGATGAGCTCACTCAACACAAAGTTTGAATCTATAGACCGCTTCCTATTAGCGTGTTTACATTGGGTGCTCTTGCGAACCTGAGCCCAAGCTATGCACAAATCGTCAATGATAGCATCCACTGCAGGATTAAGAGAGCTGGACCCAGAGACAGAAGTAAATTAAACAAATTAAAATTATAAATACACTTACAATAAAAAGGTGAGATGCCACTAGAGGAGCTGACATGGTTGTTAATAACAAACTCCGCTAGAGGCAAAAACCTCTTCCACTCATTTTAGCCGTCAGAAACAAAACACTTTAAAAACTGGTCCAAGACCTGGTCGACCCTTGCCGTTTGTCCAGGGGCGGACTGGGAACTTAAAGTGGCCCTGGAAAAATACTAAAAGTGGCCCTGTTTTGTAGTCAGGTCCAAATTGATGGCAAGCAGTTCCAGCACTACCATATTGTGGCACATTATACCACCCCAACAGAGCCAAATACCACAGTCCATCACAAAATACTGCCAGCATCACAAAATACATCCCCAAAAACTTCCACTGTCTGGCCATCAGGAGGGCTCAGGCGGCCCCCTGGGCATTGGCCCACTGGTAAATTTCCCTGTAAGGTCTATGGCCAATCTGCCCCTGCGTTTATCCATTAGTCTCGGGATGGAAAACAAATGAGAAGGAAAGTTTGATCCCGAGTTTGCTGCTAAACTCCCTCCAGAATCTCGTGACAAACTGGACACCTCTAGCTGAGACAAAGGACTCAGGTATACCATGCAGTGTAAGGATGTTGTCCACAAATAAAGTAGCCAATTCTATCGCGTTTATATAGCTACTTATATGCTTGCCTGATTTGGCAGAAAGGAAGGACAAATTATGTTACAACCAGGAAACACTGTGCATGCAGCTTGCTGCAGCTTACGTTGAGCAGACGCCTGCTACCAGCGTGAGTGAAAGGGAGTCCCCTCTCTGCCCCCCAGCAGAGTCACCCCCATCCCATCTCCACAAGAGAAGCCGCAGCAGCCATTTCAGTCTCCTCAACTTGATGGAAGCGTTTTTTTTACAGCCGCACCAGTCTGCAAGCCGATAGTTCCTGCCTCAACGCCCATGTTCAGGCTATTAAACTATGGCCATTCTCTGTTGCATACCCTGTTTGCTGACCCCATGGATTTCTGGGGTAGTCGGACTTCCCTGCCAGGAGTCAGACCCCCACCGATCAGATATTGATGACCTATTGACCTGAGGCTGCACAACCTCTTTAAGAATAGTACTGCAGTTACCTGCTTTGTCCACAGCACCAACTTATGAAACATGAGCATTGGTGAAAAGCAGCAAAACAGACTCCTTTTCCCCTCATGATAAATCTTCCCCAGACTACTTCATGCCTCATAGCTGTCCCTTGGCTTCATTGGCATTAATATATTGATGACGCTGTGAAACATCTACCTACTATGAAGGATCAATTACAGGTGATTGTACAGCTGACATGTTGAACAAGGAATACACATATAAATGTGGACGTCTTACATGGGACGTCTTGCCTAAACACGAGCACCACGCGATTTGTTCTGGAGTACAGACTGAAACGTTACACATGTTGAACAAGGAATATCCAGTTCTTTACAGATATAAATTAATTCCCAGGTTGTGGGTTAATGCCTGACCAGTTATTTTATAATTGCAGACGTTAATGTAAAATTAGGAGGCAACGATATTCTGTGAGGTCAGCAAATCCAATTTCTTCCATGGGAGTGTATAGCGCTTGCTTTCCTGGAAACTCGTATGATTTGGAGCAGGTACTTGCCAGGAATAGAGGAATCATATTTTTGTAGAACATATCCTGTTAATTCAGTACAAATCCTGCTAATGGTCGTAATCCCAGTATTTAATTGTATTATATGACAGCTGATTATTCGGTAGCTCTGGATTTATTTTATTTTGCTCCTTGTTAATTGAGTTCAAAATGTCTGAATAATTTAGTGATAGGGAAAGACATTGAAGTGATCACAGAGGCACAATGAAATAAGACAGTACTGGACTCTTAAAGGGGAGTTTGTCCACGATGCAAATAGCATAATGAAACAAGCAGACAATTTGATTTGTGGGATTATGTTATGGAAGAACTTAATGCTGCTGTCAAACTATGGCCAAATTGGGTTGCACATATTGTGAGATGGTGCAACCCAACATGATAGCTAATGGCACCTGAGATATGAGGACATGGTCTTGTTCTGCAGCTAGTAGCTAGATGTTTAAGGCTGGACCCACTCCTAGCCTTTTTGTAGTATTTTGCGGCTGGAGCTACACATAGACTTTTCTTGCTCTTTGGGGCTGAAGCTACACCTAAACCTTTTGTAGTGCTTTTAATTGTTTTGTAACTATTGAGCTACAGCTGTAGTTTAAAGCAGTAAATTAACTTATATGCAATTTTTTGCACTGCAGATATCACTCATTAAAATGAAGCTGACACAAAAAGTCAAGGTAAAGCTGTAGCCTAAAATGAATTTTTACATTTTATTAGATTGTTTTTAGGTCAGCAATCTGTGTTGATTCATTTTTTACAGCATCTTTACATCTTCAAAGAAACCTGAAAACTCACCTCTTCAGACAAGCCTACAACCAACAGTAACCCTGCTGCCACTATACCATCATGACCATCTTTACCCTCACCTACTGTATCTTTCTCCCATTCCTTGAAGATTGTAAGCCCTTGAGGGCAGGGTCCTCTTTTCTTCCGTACCAGTTTGTAACATGTCTTGTTCATGCTTCTTGTACTGGAGGAGGAAAGGAGCGAGGAGAGCTGAGTGGTCAGTAAGTGAAAGGACCGCAAGCTCCCCTGCACTCTAGCAATGAGCGCTATAGATCTGTATAGATGGAAGCACTCATTGCATCCCCTGACAGCTGGCACCCAGGGTGCACTGCCCCCACGCACACTTCCTTCTTTCGGCAGGGCTGCACCTAGCCCTTCTACTGCCTAAGGCGAAAACTGAAATGGCGCCTTCCGTCCCATCCTCAGGAAGTCAGGCTGCAACCATGTGAATACAGTGTCCTTGTCATGGCGCGTAAGAGCAAAAATTCATGAAAAAAGAGGAAAAGACATAAAATATCTGAGTCCTAGGAGACCTCAGAGTGTTATATACCAATTTTCAGGCCAATTTGAGAATATTTGATTTTTGTAGAATTGATTCAGACATGAATAAAATTTTTGGAAAAATTTGACGAAACACAAAACAAATTTAAGTGTCTTTCTGTGGTTCCTTGAGTAAATAAACCATTATTGAATCTCCCAACATATCTCAGACTACCAGTGATCACCTCTTATCACAACTGTGCTACAGAGCAGGAGCTTAGCCCCGCCCAGGCCAGTGATACTAGTCGTGATGTCACTGGGCCTGCGATAAACACAGAGAAGGCCGCGGCGCTCCTGCAGCGCCGCTGCCTTCTCAAACAGCTGATCGCCGGGGGTCCCGGGTGTCGGACCCCCGCCGATCAGATGCTGATGATCTATCCAGAGGATAGATCATCAGTTTGAAAAAACTGCAGAACCCCTTTAATTCTATTAGAATTCACTAATGAGAATGGTGGTTACTACTACCAATATGAAAACTTTCCTATTCTTTGATGTATATGCATGGTTGAAGCTACAGTATGTCCACTGATGTGTGACAGACTCCTTGTAAATATACAGGGCTATCACTGAGATAAACAAGACTTTTAGGCCACATAGGTAGAAATGAAGAACTCAGGCCTAATACAGTAATGGGACTTAACTACAGCAATTTTATATTGGGTAAGGCCAGACTGTTATATAGTATTTTCTGGAGTATTATCATCAAATCTCTTTATAATTTTGATAAATTGAATATACAGAATAGTTTTATTAATTTTTTTTTTATCCTTCATTGGGCATTTATATAGAGAAGACTAAGCTACTAAATCTTGTTATAGTCATTAGAGATAAGCAAAGTTTTGGAAAATCCGATTTGGCTGCGTCGCTGAATTTTACAAAAAAATTTGCTGTGTGACGAATAACTTCATCATGAAGCACATTTTTTTGTCAGGGTATATCTAAAGGCAGGCTGTCCTATTATTTATAGTTTAAAACATAACCTTTATTAATGATTTTGATAAAAAATATGTAGATGAAAAGGTAAGCGTAATAATTCAAAAGAGAATCAAAAAAGGGGTAGTTTTAGTCCATATTCACTGAGGAACTGAGGTTAGTGTGGGGGTCTTGAAAACAAGATATGGCGAGTGCTCAAAGCTCAGAGGGCCTGCAAACACCCTGTAACCCTAGTCTGGGAAGGGGAGAGACCACTAAATGGCTGTATGTTGGAGCACTCGCCCTAAAAAGGGCGACCCCCAGCCTCAGGATACCTCGGACCTAAATAACTAGCCCTAGACAACTTGAAAAAACAGCCCTGACTAGAATAGCTTCGACGCGTTTCTCCTTACTTCGGGTTCTTCAGGAAGCAAACTTACTAGCAGGTAAATAGAGTTTTGTGGCTGTTCAAAGTAAAAAGGCAGTGGCAATATACAATGGCAACTGCTTACCTTATATACTGTGTAAACGCCTCCCACCCCGTGCAGAACAACCGCCGCGAGCGCGGACGCCGCCTCGGACACTTCCGGTCACGTGACGCGGCCCGGGCCCGATCAGCTGACCGGGTGACGCACGGGTGAGGGCGGGGAAGTTACTTACTGAGGACCAATAGCGTGTCCTCGGCGAATGACCACATGCTGCAGGTAAACAAGACAAAGCTGACAGCAGTGTGGAAACTGGAATAGCAAAGGGGAATTTTGGCAATATGACAGAATATAGATGTTAAGTATATCTGTGGGAAGATCTCACCTCTGACAAGTGTTAATCCAGAGGAAACACTCAATAAGGGTGATGTGAAAATTAAGACCACAGTTATACTTTATCTGCATACAATGTGCAACAAAACAATAAATATGGATACCATATCAGAAAGGTATGAAGAGCCTGTTTATTATATAAAGAAACGCTGCAGTTTATGAAAGAGCTTCATCTTACAGAAAAGGTTTAAAGGAGAGAGTCTCATTTAAACCATCAGGAGAGACAGACTTCATCCTGAAGATCCAACGGGCCTCACTGCGTAAAATCATGTTATCCCAGTCACCCCCTCTCATTGGTTCTGGAATGTGGCAAATGCCAATAAACTTGATGCATGACATGTTCCCGTTATGTGCGGAATTCATGTGTCTCGCCAGAGAAGTGTCTTTTTTATTGGCCGTATCATTAAAATGGTCTCTAATACGGCGACGAAATTCTCGTTTCGTCTTGCCAATGTAGTCAAGCGGACAACTGCATTGGGCCAAATACACTACCCCGCATGTCAGACAATTAATGAAATCCCGTATCTGGTACGTAATGCCTGTCCGTGAGCTCCTGAAGCTCTTAGTTGTAAAAATCTGATTGCAGGCTAGACATTTGCCACATTTGTATGTGCCCAAGGGACGACGGGAGAGCCAGATGTCTTTTCTGGGTGATGGGTGATAATGGCTAGCAGTGAGCCTATCTTTTAGATTGCGACCTCTACGGAATGTGATTTGTGGATGTTGGTCTATCACATCCTGTAGATCCGGATCAGCACAGAGGATACCCCAATGTTTATTAATTATCTGACGGACCCTAGCATGGGCAGAGTCAAAGGTTCCGATAATTCTTTTTAGCTGAGGACCTTCATTGTCTCTCTTTTTTGGGATAAGGAGAGTTTCTCGTTTGGCAAGGCAGGCTGAATTGAAAGCCTGTCGTAAAACTCCTTCAGGATAACCTCTATCCCTAAACCTCTGTCTGAGGTCCTGAGATTGACGAATGAAGGTCCTTGTGTCGGAGCAGTTGCGTCTTAGTCTATAGTACTGCCCCTTGGGGATGCCTCTGCGTAAAGAATACGGATGTGCACTATCCCACCTAAGAAGGCTATTTGTAGCCGTTGGTTTGCGAAAGACACACGTTGAAATACAATTGTCTTTCCCTCTCGAGATAGACACATCCAAAAAAGAAAGTGTGTTCATATCGCATGTGGAAGTAAATTTGAGGCCTAGGTCATTATTGTTGATGATGTTGACAAAATCAGAGAAGGATTCTTGTGAGCCCCTCCATAGTATGAAAATGTCATCGATGTACCTCAGCCAAAGGCAGATATTTTTCTGCCAATGGCTGAGGACATCTGACCAGACCACACTGGACTCCCACCAGCCCAGGAGCAAATTTGCATATGATGGCGCACAGGAACTTCCCATTGCGGTGCCCCTGAGCTGGTGGTAATAACATCCATTGAAAAGAAAGAAGTTATGAGTAAGGATATACTCTAATAGATTGAGAACAAACTGATTATGGGGTGTGAAGGATAGGTCTCTTGTGGAGAGGAAGGTCCCTACAGCTTTTAACCCTAGATGATGGTGGATAGAACTGTAAAGGGATTCGACGTCAATGGAGGCCAAGATAATGTCCTCTTCCAAATTTATCCCTTCCAGTTTGAGCAGGAGATCACTAGTATCCCGTACATATGAAGGAAGGGACTCCACGAAGGGACGTAAAATCCGATCTACATATGTCCCTGCATTTTGACCCAGACTCCCTATGCCCGACACAATGGGACGACCCTTGAGAGGGGTCGTCCCCTTGTGTATTTTGGGCAGGGAGTAGAAGGTTGCAGTCACTGGAAATTCAGGCAACAAGAAGTCATACTCGGCCTGATCAATTAATTTGCACCTGAGGCCCCTTTTCAGTATGTTCTCAAGTTCTGTGTGGTAGAGAGGCCCTGGGTTAGTGTCCAGAACATGATAAAAGGATTTATCTTTTAGAATGTCCATACACATTTTGGTGTAGATATGGTGATCCATTAATACCAAATTTCCCCCCTTGTCTGACTCTTTTATGATTATATTCTTATCTTGTTCAAGACTCTTGAGTGCCTCCTGTTCCTCAACTGTTAGATTATTTGAGGAAGTTTGATGAGATAGTATTTTTCCGAGGTCCTGAAGTACAAGTTTTTGAAAAATCATGATATTAGAGTCAGGCAAGGGTGGTGGCATCTGGACACTTTTAGGTTTCAAGTTGGTAAAGGGGCCCTCGTATCTGCTTCTTTCTCCCTCCATCAGTAAATCAGTGAGGGTTCTAGTGATAGTGAGGTCCTGAGTATCCATCTCTGTAACACCACATCTATTTAAAGCTTCCTGGCGGAAATATTTATGCCATAGGAGTTTTCTACTGAATAGGACTATGTCCTTTGTCCATTCAAAACAATCAAATTCGACTGATGGTACAAATGACAGTCCCTTACCCAGGAGAGAGTGCTCGTGTTCAGTGATAGAGTGTGAAGATAAGTTGATGATTGTATATTTGTCATTCATCGCTGAGTGTTTGTCTGGGGTTTGTTTCTGAGTTGGTAGGGACCTATGAGTGGTGGAGGGTCTAAAAAAGTGCAAGATGTAGGGGTTGGATCTGTTCCTCCTGTATTGCTTATTTCTGCTCTTCTGGGGATATAGGGTTGTTCAAATCTCCTAGAGCCGGTACGACCCCCTTTTCCTCTGCCTCTCTGACCCCTACCTCTACCTCGTCCCCTCACATTCTCATTATCAGAACCCTCTGCTTCTGAGGAGGAAATATCTGAATATATTGGTTTAGTTTGTGATTTCTGTAAAAAGGCGTAGGCTCTGTTCTCTTTGAATTCTAAAGAGTCTTTAACATATTGTTGATGTTTTCTATCTCTAATCTGGTATTGAAATCTTTCTATTGTAGATTGCAGTTGTTCCTCTTTTTTGGAAAACTGTACGTCTTCCCTAAAGGATAAGGCCTGTTCCCGTAGACTATTGACTCTTTTTTGTTTGGAGTCTAATGCTAGTCTTTCCTCCTCCAAAAGGAGGCGCATAAACCTGTGGGAACTTGCTGTTGCTTCCTCCTCCCATTTTTTTATTAGTTGAGAATTTCTAATTCTATCCGCAGGTGTGAGATTTATCCTCAATCCCTTTGGTACTAACTTTTCTCTCAGATAGTGTTCCAGGGATTGGATTTCCCACCACCCTACTATGAGGTCTTTATATGCTGATGTTAAGTCTTTGAATATATTTTTAATATTCGTATGGGAGGTGGGCTGAATGTATTCATTTTCAGAAAAAACACCCTTTGCTTCTGTAGCCCATGTTTCAAGATTAGGTGCAGACAATAGGAAACTCGCCATAAACGCTGAATTGAGGCTTAACAATACGCACGAAAGGTGTGTGTGAGATGCAGGACACACCTTGTCAGCCCGAAGGAATACTGGGTATATCTAAAGGCAGGCTGTCCTATTATTTAGGCAGGCTGTCCTCAGCAAGTAACTTCCCCGCCCTCACCCGTGTGTCACCCGGTCAGCTGATCGGGCCCGGGCCGCGTCACGTGACCGGAAGTGTCCGAGGCGGCGTCCGCGCTCGCGGCGGTTGTTCTGCACGGGGTGGGAGGCGTTTACAGAGTATATAAGGTAAGCAGTTGCCATTGTATATTGCCACTGCCTTTTTACTTTGAACAGCCACAAAACTCTATTTACCTGCTAGTAATTTTGCTTCCTGAAGAACCCGAAGTAAGGAGAAACGCGTCGAAGCTATTCTAGTCAGGGCTGTTTTTTCAAGTTGTCTAGGGCTAGTTATTTAGGTCCGAGGTATCCTGAGGCTGGGGGTCGCCCTTTTTAGGGCGAGTGCTCTAACATACAGCCATTTAGTGGTCTCTCCCCTTCCCAGACTAGGGTTATAGGGTGTTTGCAGGCCCTCTGAGCTTTGAGCACTCGCCATATCTTGTTTTCAAGACCCCCACACTAACCTCAGTTCCTCAGTGAATATGGACTAAAACTACCCCTTTTTTGATTCTCTTTTGAATTATTACGCTTACCTTTTCATCTACATATTTTTTATCAAAATCATTAATAAATGTTATGTTTTAAACTATAAATAATAGGACAGCCTGCCTTTAGATATACCCAGTATTCCTTCGGGCTGACAAGGTGTGTCCTGCATCTCACACACACCTTTCGTGCGTACATTTTTTTGTCAGTAGCAGGTGCAATGACACGGAGCTGCGATAGCAGCGATCCCCATCATTGTACCGCTCATATGCCGTGTTCATATATGATTGCGGCTTCTGAGAGTAGTAATACAGTGTAAAATTAACAGAAAAAAAATTCTATCATACTTATCACCTCCATTTGCTGGCAACGGGCCATCTGCCGCCATCTTGCTTGAAGATCTTGCGCAAAATCTTGCGCAGCCCAAAATGACATCATCATGCCGGCCAGCATGGTGATGTCATACGTCACCACGCACGGGATTTTGGTCGAGATCTTCAATCAAGATGGCGGCAGCTTCCCATCATGAGCAAATGGAGGAGGTAAATATGATTTTCTTTGTTTTTTACACTATTTCAGGTTAAATCGATTTGCTACCACAAAGCAATTCTGCTTCACGGCGAATCAAATCGAATTTATCCTAAAATTTGGAACGAATTCCACTTTGTTGGTTTTGATTCGCTCATCTCTAATGAGTCCACACTTTTCCATAAGGTTTCTGTTGCTTTTCCATAGATTTATTTAAAACCTGATGGAAATTTGATGGACAGATTATAGGTAGTAATGATCGAGCACCCCGATGTTCGAGTGCTCTGGCCGAACACTAGGTGGTGCTCGAGTGCTCGGACGAGCACCCGAGTATAATGGAAGTCTATGGGAGAAGACCAGGCACCCCCTGCTCTGCAAAAGGAAGAGTGTCTGGTCGATAGGGAAAAGTGAGAAAATGGTGGAAACACCACTGAAATGGTTAGGGAACAGCATGGGGAGGATGTCTGGATGCATCTTGGACACCGAAGTCGCTGCTATTAACGATGATGTCCGACTATTACGCCACTTTTACGGAATGACAAAAATACCCCCCCAAAACTCAAGATAACATCGATTTTACAGGAAATATTGTTAGGAAACATATATTTACTTGTATGTAAAGTACAAGTAGCAGCACACCCTCACCCCTAATGTTTTACACTGTCAGATCAGCAGCAGGCACTCGCCCTGAATGTTTTACACGGTCTGCTCAGCAGCAGGCACTCGCCCCTAACGTTTTAGACGGTCAGATGAGCAGCAGACCCTCACCCCAAATGTTTTTGAGTGTCAGCAGCACTGAATGTCAACTTGTCAGAATGAGGACCAGAGTGAAGAAGTAACATAGTAACCTAGTAACATAGTTTATAAGGCCGAAAAATCTGTCCATCCAGTTCAGTCTCCTCACTTTAAGGGAAAAAATTCCTTCCCAAAGAGGAAGAGTAAGTAGTAGACACTGAAATCACTGGCCCAACATGGGAAGGAGGCAAGCTGAATGAGGACAGTAGTACAGAGAGGGAGGGATGCACAGCACCGCAACAGGCTGTAAGAGGCGGTGGGGTGGCAAAAGGGAGAAGGCAGGCCACACCCAAATGAGCAGGGGCCTGAACACTAGCAACCTGACCACCACCAGCATGATCTTCAGGGCAGCAAAGCACCCTAATAGGTGGGCCAAACGCCTGGATCCACAATCGGTGTCTGCGGGTCACACCACTGCCTCCTTTTCCCTGTGTTACGTGCTAGCCAAGACGCAGGCCCAGATGCCTCCCGCCCTGCACCTGGACCATCACAAGCAACATCAGCGAGCACATCCACTTCTGTGTCCCAGTGTAGCGTACAGATGTCTATACCCCAGGCCTTTGAACGAAAGCGCAAATACCCAGCCACCCACCCACAGGCCATAGCACTAAATGCACACCTTTGCAAATTGTTGGCTCTGGAAATGTTGCTGTTTAGGCTTGTGGCCACTGAGGCTTTTTGCAGTCTGATGGCGGCGGCTGTCCCACGTTACTCAGTACCTAGCCGCCACTATTTTTGCCGGTGTGCCCTCACCGCCTTACACCAGCATGTGTCCCGTAACATAACCCATGCCCTGACCAATGCAGTTACTGGGAAGGTCCACTTAACGACTGACACATGGAAAAGTGCTTCTGGCCAGGGACGCTACATTTCCCTGACGGCACACTGGGTGAACATTGTGGAGGCTGGGAGCGAGTCGTACCCTGCAACCCCTCCTTCTCCTCCACCACTTCCATCTAGGAATTCTCATCTAGCAGCACCAGTCAGACTTCAGTCAGTAGCTGGAAGCAGATTAGCACAGCGGTGGGAAAGCGGCAACAGGCTGTGCTGAAACTTATTTGCTTAGGTGACAAACAACACACCGCCACAGTGCTGTGGCAGGGTATAAGGGACCGGGCTGAGCTGTGGCTCTCGCCACTCAACCTACAACCAGGTGTGGTTGTATTTGATAACGGCTGCAACTTGGTGGCGGCTTTGGAGCTCGGCAAGCTCACACACATACTGTCACGCTCAGGTGTGAGGGGAAAACCACACAGAGCGTAGGAGGGAAAGAGGATTAGGCCTGGAAACTAAGGAAGGTAGATGGACAGGAAGCCATGACTCTAATCCTGATTGACTACCAGTATGAACAGGTCTCAAAGGTAGGCGAGTTCATACACAGGAACCTAAACCAAACTGACCCTATAGGACCCTGGAACTAATGACAGGAATGAGTCTACCTGTTCCTCCAACAGGAAAGACGAACAGCAGTCTCCCTCAGGCCAAACAACTGCTTCAACTTAGTGGTTCAGCGGTTTCTCAAAACCTACACCAATTTGCCTGAGCTGCTGGTGAAGGTGCCCATTTCCGAAAGTCACCTACAGCTTCCACCAGCCTGGCAACGCTGCAGCAGAGCTTACACTTGCCAGCTCACTGACTGCTGTGCGACCTGAGCATGCGCTGGAACTCTACCTGCTCACAATAAAGACGGACAGAGCTGCATGTGGAAAAAGGTTCTGATAAGTGGCCTAGTGTCACAACTAGGAGGGAAAAGTTTTGTAAAATGGTAAAGGAGTACCTATCTGACAATGTCAACGTCCTCAGCGATCCCTCTGTGCCTTATAATTATTGGGTGTCTAAGCTGGATACGTGGCACGAACTGGCGCTCTACGCCTTGGAGATGCTGGCCTGCCCTGCCGCCAGCGTTTTTTTTGAGCGGTTGTTTAGTGCTCTCAATAAAGACGGACAGCGCTGCATGTGGAAAAGTTTTGATAAGCGGCCTAATGTCACAACTAGCAGGGAAAAGTTTTGTAAAATGGTAAAGGAGTACCTAGCTAACAATGTCAATGTCCTCAGCGATCCCTCTGTGCCTTATAAATATTGGGTGTCTAAGCTGGACACATGGCACGAACTGGCGCTCTGCGCCTTGGAGGTGCTGGTCTGCCCTGCCGCCAGCGTTTTTTCGGAGTGGTTATTTAGTGCCGCTGGGGGCATATTAACTGCTAAGCGCATCCGCCAGTCAACTGAAAATGCTAACAGGTTGATGCTAATCAAAATGAACAAGGCCTGGATTGCCCCTGACTTCGCTACCCCACCAGAGGAAAGCGGCTGAACATAAAGGAACTTTAAATGTGGCTTTTAAGGTGTATTAAATACACTGTATTTCCATGAACCCCTTCCTCTTCTGGTCCTCTCCCTCCAGCATATCAAACTGCTTATTAGGCTGCCCTCGCCTTTAAATATTTAAGAGGATCACCAGCGGGCCCTCACCCCTAATTTTTTAACCTAAAAAAATTAACCTCACTCTGGTCCTCCTGACATGTTGACCTAACAAGAACTTGTCTTGCGCCACCCTCCAAACTGAGACATGAAGCTAGGAGTTTTGGAAGACTTTGTTTCTTGGGCTCTGGCAGCACGCCCACTTTCCCATCCCTTTCTGCTCGCCTTGCGCATATTATATAGTATATATGCAACTTTGTCACAAGTACAGTAGTGCAGATTTTTATTAAGTGTATGATCAGAAAAATTTCACCAAATGTCAAATATTTAGAATGCGCAAACATTATAGAGCAGCCGCAAATGAGGAACTGTGGCCTAAATTAACGGTAGAAAAAATAGCAACGGATGTCAGGTATATAGACTACAGAACGGTTCGCATGCACACTCTGTGCACGTGGTATTAGCGTCAGGCACACTTGCGTTCTTTTTGCCCCAAAAGAAAAAAAATGCAGCCAGATATAACAATGGACTTTTGTGTCTTTTGAACAAAAACACTAGCCCTATCTAGCCAAATCGTATCCCTACAGTATAGATCCCTCCTTGCGCAAATGTTATACAGCAGACGCAGCTGAGGAACTGCGGCCTTAATTAACGGTAGAAAAAATTGCAACGGATGTCAGGTATATAGACTACAGAATGGTTCTAATGCACACTCTGTGCACGTGGTATTAGCATCAGGCACACTTGCGTTCTTTTTGCCCCAAAAGAAAAAAAAATGCAGCCAGATATAACAATCGACTTTTGTGTCTTTTGAACCGAAACACTAGCCCTACCTAGCCAAATACTATCCCTACAGTATAGGTCCCTCCTTGCTCAAGTTATACTGCAGACGCAGCTGAGGAACTGCGGCCTAAATTAACGGTAGAAAAAATTGCAACGGATGTCAGGTATATAGACTACAGAACGGTTTGAATGCACACTCTGTGCACGTGGTATTAGCGGCAGGCACACTTGCGTTCTTTTTGCCCCAAAAGAAAAAAAAATGCAGCCAGATATAACAATGGACTTTTGTGTCTTTTGAACAGAAACACTAGCTCTATCTAGCCAAATCCTATCCCTACAGTATAGGTTCCTCCTTGCGCAAATGTTATACAGCAGACGCAGCTGAGGAAAAAATAGCAACGGATGTCAGGTATATAGACTACAGAATGGTTCTAATGCACACTCTGTGCACGTGGTATTAGCGTCAGGCACACTTGCGTTCTTTTTGCCCCAAAATAAAAAAAAAATGCAGCCAGATATAACAATGGACTTTTGTGTCTTTTGAACAGAAACACTGGCCCTGCCTAGTCAAATCCTATCCCTACAGTATAAGTCCCTCCTTGCGCAAATGTTATACAGCAGACGCAGCTGAGGAACTGCGGCCTAAATTAACGGTAGAAAAAATAGCAACGGATGTCAGGTATATAAACTACAGAACAGTTTTAATGCACACTCTGTGCACGTGGTATTAGCGGCAGGCACACTTGCGTTCTTTTTGCCCCAAAAGAAAAAAAAATGCAGCCAGATATAGCAATGGACTTTTGTGACTTTTGAATAGAAATACTAGCCCTGCCTAGCCAGATCCTATCCCTACACAAGTCCCTCCTTGCGCAAATGTTATACAGCAAGACGCAAAAGAGGTACTGCAGGCTTAACAGCAGAAATAATAGCAAAGGATGTCAGGTATATAGTATGCAGAGAGTATCATACAGTATGCAGCAGCTGCACAGGTGGCGTTAATGGCACACCACCTAGCGCTATTTTTAACACCCCCAAAATAAAATAAAAAGTTTGCCAGCAAGATAGAATAGCCTATCTTTTTTTGGGCTTTTGGGTCTTTGAAACAGAAATTCTATCCCTGCCTAGCGTTCTTCTGTTCCTACTCTATCTGTCCCTGCTTGCAGCAGCTCTCCCTGCTCGGTATGATCCGGTCACATGTCACCGGGTTCTTTATAGCACCCGATGACGCGTTCCTGGCCAGCCAATCACTGTAATGCCAGTAGCTAACATGGCTACTGGCATTACAGTGAATGCCAGTACCTTCCCGCATGCTAATTGGCTAATTAGCGTGCGGGGAGGAGACTCGAGCATGGCGCTTGAGCACACGCGGTGTTCGGCAGAACACCGCATGGTCACGAGCGCCGCCATGTTCCATAGTGTATTCGGCCGAACACGTTCGCTCATCACTAATTATAGGTCAATGCAATTAAAAATGCATCATGTTAAATACTGGATTCTCTTCCAGACATATACAGTTCAGCATCCATATGTTGGGGCATGGGCAAATGTAGTGTATAGTTGACATCCAGAATACGGAGTTATCGCTGATTATGCCTGTTTAATTATTTCGATGGTACAATGGTGTCCTTGACATCTTTGGATTTTCACATAGGGATGGGCTTCCTCTGTCAGTCTATCAGCTCCCTGTGACATGATCATTAGGTGTAGATGACTTACAATGGCAGCCAGAGGCCTAACAAAACTCCCCAAGTCATAGGTGAAAGCCTAAATACATGGGTTAATAGATTGCTTGACAGTGTTACACTGACGAGTAATAAAACTTTGGAATAAGTAGATTGCAGTTTCTAGTCCAACTAAAACAAATCAAATCAAACTAATATCAGTAAAGTTCAGTAAAATATAAAGATACCTCCCAAAAAAAACATTAATTAAAAGAAAATATTTTTTCAAATTATAGCTATACAATAATATGTAAGTAGATATATAATACAGCTGTAACACACTGTATAAACCACATAATGTATGGCATGAAAAAAACACAGAAATAATGGTAGAATTGCTGTATTTCCCCCATAATGAAAGGAAAAAAAGACAAACAAAAAATTACCCCTAAATGCTAGCCCTCATATACTGCATTTACAGAAAATTAAATAGTTTTTTTCCATTCAGCAAAAGTTCTAAAACATAAAAAATACTGTATATAAACTCTGTAAAACCTTTACTGTACTGACTCAAAAAAAGTTAAAATATTATTTACAGTGTATGGCACATGGAGTAAAAAAAGCAGACACAATGGCAGACTTGTTTATTTCCATTCCCACCCCTCAAAAAAATTAACAAATATTAATGAATAAATTGTATTTACCTCAAAATAATCCCAATAAAATGATAGCTCATTTTATAAAAAAAACAAGGCATACAAGACAATGAACAAATAAAATAGCTATGGCTCTTAGAATGCATTGATTAAAAAAACAAAAACAAGATGGTCCTTAAAGGGGTTGCAAAGGATTTTCGTACTGATGGCCTATCCCCAAGATAGGCCTTCAATATCAGATTGACAGGGATCCGACATCCTGCACAACTGCAGATCGGCTGTTATCTTTTGACTCCAGAATTACACAGCACTATCCATTGGGCAGAATACAAAGCTGATAGCTGCAGCACGGCTCCCCTTCACTTTAATGGGAGCAGTACTGCAGTTGCAAGCTCTGTCTACTACCCAAAGGAGTACTTTTGGCTCTGACTTCTGGCTCCAGTTACAAGGTAACAGCTGATCGGTGGGGGTTTAGGGTGTTGGACCTCACCAATCTGATACTGAAGAACTGTCCCCAGGATAGGCCATTATTATCAATCACTTTAAGGATCTAAAACATTAACACAAATATTGTGGACATTGGAGTTCACTAGTTCCTTTATGTAACCATAATCTATCCCTATGGCAGCGAGACATTACCTCCCTTTAAAGGATATCCATAAATTGCCACGCTTTGACCATTACTCTTGTGTAGTAGTATATGCACGATGCACAGCCTGGGGTATTAGTGGTATTTACTTAAGAAAACACAATGTTAAAAAAACTTCTTAAAAAAAGTGAAACTCTGGGCAAAACTGATCCTTTTTGTTACGCCTAGAGCAGGGCCTGAGGGGGTGGGGCATGACACAGGGATTCTCTCTTTGGTGCTATTTGCATTGCTGTGTCATGTACTTCCTCTTCAGACCCTGTACTAGGTGTATTACATTTAGTAATCAATTCTAGACTAATTGGATTCAACCTGAATTTTGTAAACATCTAAATTTTTGGTGATTCGATTCATGCACATTTAGAAGAAAGAGGGAGAGAGAGAGAGGGGAAATTCTTCTTATTTATTTAAGTGAGAAACAAGAGAGAAAAAAAAAACATGAGTCCTAGGAAACCTCAGAGAGTCATACACAAATTTTCAGGCCAATCGGAGCACTTTCGGTTAAGGTAGAATCAATACATACCCGAATCGGTTGACTGATTCAGCGGAATCGAACCTGAATAGAATTTCGAACAGTTCGCTCATTTCTACTTATCAGTTTTGCCTGGAGTGTTCCTTAAAGTGTAACTGCCGTTTTATTTTTATTTGTGTATTTTATAGGGGCAGTGACACTGACCATTTTTGTAATATACTTTAATTACCTAAAATCATACATTTTGAGTCTTAGCAACGCTCCTCTGTCTTCTGCTGACATAACACAGTCAGTGTTGAGGAAGTCTCCACTGTTATGTAAACAGAAGACAGAGGAGCGTTGCTAAGACTCAAAATGGGTCACTTTAGGGCTATTTTTCTAATACAAATGTACGATTTTAGTAATTAAAGTATATTACAAACATAGTCAGTATCACTGCCCCTATACATTACACAAATAAAAATACGGCAGTTACACTTTAAATAAATGGATACATAATTGCTAGATCTTAGGTTTTCTAGGTCTTAGATAAAACCGTTCCTTTTATAAACATGCGACTACTTTAGAATATACAATGTGGATTTATGGAATGAACACGGTTAGCAGAGTTTACAGTATCCTCCCTATGTAAGAGCCAGCGCAGTGCTTCCCTCCCTCCGGCTTCTGTGTACGGCTGATATATCTGTGAATTATCATAGCTATGTGTTATGCATGAGTTACCCCATAATTAATATTCTGTTTCCTTTCCATGACTTACCTTGTAAACAGGAGCGGTAAATATTTACTGCTGAGATTTATATCTATAAGCGTGTACATCCTGCCCCGGCAGCGGCAAAACCCACTGTCATTTGTATTTCCAGTCTTCTAGCCGTACATCAAAGCCTGGAGGGAGAATTATGTACAGTATGTGCGGCTTTTCAAGTGATCTGTATACAGCACTGACTCCTGTAGTGTACTTCTGATGATATTACCCAGTGATAAGTATGATGTTTCAATCCGTTGTAGAATATTCTTCTTAAAACAACATATTAGACTCCAGATAATAGCTATTGCAATGGATTATTCAATACAGGTATTTTTGAATAATTGCAGCCATTATGATATTCATAATGGTTGTCACCCAGCATGCTGCAGACTAGGGGCATAACTATAGAGGTGCAGAGGTTGCAGACGCACACCCTCTCTGGTGGCTAAGTGGGTCTAATGACCCCTGAATGAAATGCAATATTCAAGAGAGCCCACGTTTTATGAACAAAACAATAGGCCCCAGCATGCTTTTATGCCAAGAGTTATTTCCTGTACAGGTTCCTGGGCAGCTCATGACAGCCTCTACAGCAACCATGATGAAAGTTTATTTTTTGTAGTTTTTTTTTTTTTTCTTGGAGGATCACTTTAAAGTTACCATCTCAATGTATACATTCGACTGTGAATATAATTCCCATCATCATTTAAAACTCTTTTTAAAGCGGTTTTCCTGTGAAAAGTATTACACAATAAAAATAATGCTATTTTTTTTAAAATCTACATTCTGGTCCTTCTGGTCCAGCTTCTTCTGCATTCAGGGGTGGACTGACATGCTCAGTAGCTTTCCAGCTCCCTTCCCCTCCCCTTAGTTCCTCATAATGGGGGCATTACATATCATATCTCTGGGACTATTTTTTATTCAGGGAAGGAAGGGCTTAACAAGAGCTAATTGCAGTGCTTCTTGGCAGATGTAGGTGCTTGATTTTCTCATATAAGCTGCTGACCACCCACAAAAAAGGAAGAGAATCCTCCAGGTGAGTGAGTGAGTGAGTGAGTGAAAAACAGTTTAAATTTGTGGATAACTCCTTTAACCTCAGAGGTACTTTTTCCTGTGCCTATCATACACTTTTGTTGAGAACTGCACTTTGAGTTATCAAAAAGATTGGGGCTAATGAATTGGCAGTTGCTTATACCACGGTAAAAGCTCTCAACATATACAGTATATATATATATATATATATATATATATATATATAGTGGGATATGCCTCCATAGGATGCCATTCTAAGAAAATGCATGCTACCCAGTATACATTTTTTGATGAATGCCTATGTTATACTGACATACTGTATACTGGGCCAGCAAAGCCAAAAGGACACTCTTTGGGCCTCTGTCAGATGGATGGTGTCCTAGAGACACTCTTGGCTTAGACTATGGAGATTTTCACAGTGTGTACACTAAATGTAAGGTGATAATATGATATGAACCTAAAATAATTGAATTCCTCCTTATAGTGCTGTATTCAAGATTCCTACAGTCTCCCTTAGAGCTCTTTTTTTACGCCTGCTGTTTTTTCTAGGTAGTGTCTGAAAATGTTTGGGCCATTGTCTAGCAACCAACACTGCAGCCCAGGTGACTCCACATGATTTCCACGCTCCTATGGGAGCCAACACTGTCATTGACTACGTTGTAGAGGAGCTGATGACACTCATTGTTTTACATGCTGGCAGCACTTCCTGACCCAGCACCCCATGGGGAAAGATCCCTGCTGGTTCTCATCACTGAAGCACGGGTCCTTAGGTAAGCATTTTATCTGTATTGTACAATTTGTGGTCTCTAGCCATTGTAACCTTATGGCTTTGTTTAAGTTCTTTTTTTTTTTAAATACTCCAGGAAAAATGTCATGCCTAGGGCACGTAACGTTTAAAAAATGCTAGAAATGCAACACAAAAGATGACGTGAAAAATGCTGTGTTTGGAGTGACTTTCATAATGCATTATAGACTTTAACCCCTTATACCCCAGGCCAGTTTTCACCTTCCTGCCCAGGCCATTTTGGGGGTTACTTTATGTGGTAATAACTTTGGAACACTTTTAATTATCCAAGCCATTCTGAGATTGTTTTCTTGTAACACATTGTAATTCATGACAGTCATAAATTTCGATATATTTCACCTTTATTTATGAAAAAAATCCAAAATTTACCAAAACTTTGGAAAAATTAGAAATTTTCAAAATTTCAGTTTCTCTGCTTTTAAAACAGAAAGTGATCTTTATTCTTTATTTTTAATATGTTGTCCCTTATGCCCAAATAAAACAATTTCTAATATACTTTATTAAGCGATTTCTATTTTTGTGACACTTTTACTTCCCTAAAGCGCTCCGTTCCCTGTGCGCTTAAAATTCAGTTCTCTGTACACTGCTGACAGCTCATCGGTGTACGGAGTACGGAGTGTGAAATTTATGAATGGGGCCGCAGCAGCACTGTGAGTAGAGGCAGGAGCGCATATTGCTGCTCCCTGGAGGATTAGTAACTCCTGGCATAGCACATGGGTACCCTGTACCCTTGTACTATGCCAGGATTAGCTGAGCGGTCTTCTGCTTCTGCCTGCTCCGCTAAGCAAAGAGAACTGCATGTCTACTATTAGCTTAGCGGAGCAGGCAGAAGCAGGAGCCCGCTCAGCTAATCCTGGACTTCAATTTTTGGAGGTCTGATCCCCTCTGCAATGTACTACAATTAGAGTTGATCGAACGTGTTCGTAACGAGCACTGTACTGCTCGGATCCCCTGCGCTCCGCTGCGCAGCCATCCGGATCCGTCCTCACCTGCCTGTAAGTCAATGGGCACGGATCCGTTTGGTATGACACACTCGTGTGTCATAACAAACGGTTCCGCCCCATTGACTTACAGTCAGATGAGGACGGATCCGGATGCCTGCGGGCATGCAAGCGCAGGGGATCCGAGCTCTACAGTGCTCGTTACGAACACGTTCGATCAACTCTAATTACAATACATCTGTATTGTAATGCATTGCCTGTTAGTGTATTACACTGAGTAATACACAAACAGTTTTGGGCTGGATCTTCTAGGCTTCCATAGAAGGCAGCTCCCGATGCCTTTGAGCTGCCTTCTCACCCATTGGGTCCCGGTCACCACAGATGGATTCCCTCACTGACTGCAAACACCTTCTATGCTATGTACAGCGCAGACCGTAGCATAGAAAGGGTTAATCCGCCGGCATCGACTTTTACAGTGATGCCGGTGGATACCATAGGGGCCCAGCTATAAGTGACTGCCAGGCCCCTGCACTAATCGGGTGCACACTGCTCCGGTACCCGCCTGATGGCATGACGTGGTAGTACATCAGATTGCAGGAAGTCACTTCCTGCTATGTCGTATTTTTCCGTCATATTTCTGGAAGGAATTAACGAGAACTTGTCACCTCTCCTGACCTGAGTGTTTTAGTAACTACTTGCATTCTCCATGTGATAACAATTTTGGAGCATCTAATCTTATGGCTCTATGTAGAGATAAGCAAATCTATTTGCAGATTCAGAGATTTGTTATGAATCTCCAATTTTTTAGGCACGGAATCGACCCGAATATTTTTGGTTCGATTTGGACAAATCTTGTAAAATGGCGCCCAGCTCATAAGCAATCAATAGTGTTTTGTCACCACCAGGCAGGAGGTAATTGCAGTCAGTTGAAGCCAAGCAATAACCGCAGTTTGCGGCGACAATGATAAAAGTATGTACAGTTTTAGCTGCCGCTGTATCAGACCAAGGGGATGGGCAAGGGAAAATGACAAAAATTGTAAAAAAAATTCACGAAACAAGATAGGAGCTTTTCATAAACAATCTGTGCTTTAGAGAACTAGAGGGGGTTATATACCAATTTCCAGGGCAATTGGAGCAACTTTAGTTCAGAACAAATAGATTCGGACCCGAATCAAAATTTTTGAAAAATGTAAGAATCCGATGCGAACCGAATCTTGGAAGATTTGCTTATCTCTAGCTCTATGTTGTGTCATTCCTCGATTATTCCATCTAAAAGTTTATGAAAGAACTACTAGCTGTCTGCAATAGAGGTTCATCTAGGGCTACACAACAACACTTATCACGCAACAAAAAGGGGTACAACCACGTTGTGACAAGTCGTGCGACATTCATGTCGTACCAATGTCTTGCGAAATTTATTGTAATGATAGTCTATGATGTTGCGACATGCTGCGACGTGACTGTCGCACAAAAATCCAACTTGGATGGATTTTTTGCAACCGTCGTGTCGCAGTTGCAACATGTCATGGTGCGACATCATAGACTATCATTAGAATAAATTTTGCGCAACGTGTAGTCCTAGCCTTACCAGTTGGGACTATGTCCTTGCTATGTCTGACACTGGAAGCACTGATTGGATAATATCAAAATGTGCAAGGACACCCCCAACTGGTAACACCTAGGTGAGCCTTTATTGCATACTGCTGGCAATTCATTCATAAACTTCTAGAAGTAATAATAGAAGAACGGCACAACATAGAGTCATAAGAATAGATGCTCCAGAATTGTCATTACATGGGGATTGCAAGTAAATACTAAAGCAGACATGTCAGCAGTGGTGAAAGGTCCTCTTTAAAGTCTGTACTGCATTATGAAATCTAACCAAATAAAGTCTGAAAAAACACTGCAAAGAACAATGCTGTGGAAAAAATGGTAAGCTCCCCCAAAAAACCTAAAAACCTTCAAGAAGATTTTTTTAAAGTCATTTAGTATCTACATCCGCACAAAGGGGGTCATTTACTAAGCTGAAATACGCTTAAATTAGGCATATTTCAGGCGCCAGTTCTAAAATTGTGGACGTGGCGTAGACGGGTAAGGGGATGGTCCGGCTCGCCCGTCTCATTCATCACTTTCTACGACTGTAGAAGCTGTCTTACATTTAGAACTGGCGCTGGATGCTCCAAAGTTTTGGAGAGGTCGGTGCCTCTTCATAACTTCAGCAGATTCACCGCCAGCACAGGGGCTTATTAAGACCAGCGTCTAAAATGTCGGTCTTAATAAAAGTGTCCCAAAGTCTTCTTGACAACACGGCACCAACAGAAATCATAAAGGGACGTTTTATCATCAAAATCTGTCAACAGTCCAGCCTCAAGCTTTGGTGTCTGCTACTTCAAGTGATCAGCAAACCTAGCATAGAACTTATATTATCAGAAAAATCATTTTACTAAAACTGACTAATAAAGTTGAGTTACAAAATAATTTTTGGCCGAAAAGAATCTGAATTTCTGTAACATAAAATGCAGCTGAGGTCATCCATTACCTTTAAACTGTTGTAAAAGCAAGGTAGAGATACACATTTTCACAGTAATAGTAATTATTGTGTAAACAGCGCAAAATATTTTTGCTGGTTATTTTAATATGCAAATAAGAACAAAACCTGTTTTTCTTGATGAAAAAAAGTAAAAAAATAAAATAAAAAATTCTGCTTCTCCTTTAAAATACCCCTGCTTCGTGTCTAATGACCCCTCCTGTCCATAATGTATGATAAATATCACAATTAGTGCACGTTCATTATGAAGTGACTGGGGAACGCATTTGAGATAACAAAGCCTTCTTCAATTTAGACAAATTAATTAATTACTTAAAATTTCTGCTAATTGACAATATTTCTACTTTAAGATAATAAAGCTGCTTCTTCGTAGGACACATACATTATTAGCAGATTTTATATTTCTGGATTTAATTGCCGGAATAACCGTGTTCTTTTCAGCAAATACGCCGTCTTCTTGGAAATGACTTCCCTTCTTCCCACCTATATTTTAATTGCATGCTGAACATATACTAATTAGATTACTACTTTTACATTTTCTGATGATGAATCCTGTGACTGCACTTCCAAATATTCAGCTTTTCCGTAATAGAAAAGAAGGTACAGACATAAATGTATGACTATAAAGGCCTAATGTATTAGGCCAGTTTCACACTGGCGTTAAGCTTTTTTGTCAGGCTGTTCCAGCAGGGGAACAACCTGCCAGATTCATACCATTTGCACATGTGTGCTGCCGGGAGTCCGCCCGGCTGCGGTTTTTGTCTGACCGCCTCTCGGCATATGTGCCGATCTCCGGCCGATCCTCATTATAATGAATGGGGCAGGGGCGGACTTCCGGCAGCACACGTGTGCAAATGGTAGTACGGATCCTGTCCGGCTGTCCTTCTGCCGGAACAGCCTGCTGGAAAAGCTTAATGCCAGTGTGAAAGTGGCCTTAGTGTCCTTATACGCCAGGGGGGCAACCTCCGGCACTCTAGTTGTTTGTGAAACTACAACTCCCAGCATGCACACTTGCTCTGCTCTCCTCATAACTCCCATAGAAATTAACGGAGCATGCTGGGAATTGTAGTTTCACAACAGCTGGAGTGCCAACGGTTGCAGACCCCTGCAATACACACAAGTTTGGCTCTGGCAGATTTTGACCAATAAAATAGAAAGCTAGAATAAGCACAAGTAGTTTTTTGTTTGTTTGTTTTTTGCCACCTGTTGTTTTTGGTGCATTTTTGTTTGTTTTTTTCTTGGATTTTTTGCACTCAGTTTGTCTTACCACTATTTTTTTTAGTGGTGTAGTGAAGATATTAGCAAAAACACCTGAAAAAACTCCAAGCGCTCCAGCATACTACATCTTTTAAAAAAAGAAAGAAGACAAACCGAACAAAAACACCAGTAGCTAAATAAATAAAAACATACTTGTATGTCCTGCATTTCATATTTCCAATAGTCCATCCACCTGTAGGTGTTGTTTTTACTGCAAAAAATAAAAAACACAGTGCAGAAAAACGCCAACAAAAGATAACATGTAAACGCACCCTTTCCTAGGCCTTGTTCACATTTAAGTTTATCACAGATGTATGCTTGTCCGCATTTTATAAACCCATTCATTTTAGTGCGTTTGTTCACACTTCAGTATTTTTTTACTGACTGTGGGTCAGCAAAATAAAGTCACCGAAAAATGAACTACTTTAGTCTGGATCAAACACACCCACTAAATTCTATGGGTCCGTGAAAAATCAATGACACAACACGGATGACAATCACTGGTAGGAGATGCTCTGGAAATTAATTTTGTGTTGAGCAGTGTACATGTAATACAGATGACACACGAAGGGCAAAAAACAGACACATGGACCAAACACAGACATCTTCACGGATGAAACATGGACGGATTTTTCCGTGAACGTCAAGCAGACACAGAAATGTGAACCTGAGGCTTTCATCGCACAGATGAGTTCTATTGTTTTTTCACAGTTAGACTTCATTCACACGTCCGTATTTTTCTTTTCCAGATTTTTGTTCCGTTTTTTGCGGATCCGTGTTTCCGCAAAAACCTTCCGTTTTTACCAATTTTACATCCGCATCCGTTCCGTTTTTCCGCAAAAAATAAAACGGAAGGAGGAATATATGATGGTAGGATATTTCTTTCTATTTCCTGGAAACGGATCCGCAATTGTGGATGACATGCGGATGACATATTGATGCATTCCGCATATCATCCGCATTTTTTGCGGACCCGTTAACTACAATGGGACCACGCACTGCATAATGCGGACAAAAGTAGGACAAGCTCTATGTTATATGCGGATCTGCATAATGGAACGGAACAACGGATGTGGACAGCACACGGAGTGCTGTCCGCATTTTTTGCGGAGCCATTGAAATGAATGGTTCTGCATTCCGTTCCGCAAATATGCGGAATGGATGCGGATTAAAAAATACGGACGTGTGAATGAACCCTTAAAAAGAGTTATAAAAAATGCTAGTATGTATGAATTTTTATAGTCTTTTTAGTGGCTTTAATAAAAAATTAATTGCAATTTGTTCAGTGTTTTTCCCCCTATAAGGCCTCTTTCACAGGAACAATACGGATTGGCTCCGGATTTGTTCAGGATGCGTTCAGTGAAACTTGCACCATTTTGCAAACAAGTTCAGTCACTTTTGCGTTTTGAAGCGTTTTTCTCGTGCGTGATAAAAAACTGAAAGTTTATAAACAACATCTCTTAGTAACCATCAGTGAAAACGCATTACATCCGGACTTGCTTCAGGATGCAATGCGTTTTTCACTGAAGCCCCATTCACCTCTATGGGACCAGGGTGAAAAACGCAGAATATAGAACATGCTGAGTTTCTCACGCAACACAGAACTGATGCATGAAAAAAAACGCTCATGTACATAGACCCATTGAAATAAATGTATCAGGACTCAGTGCGGGTGCTATGCTTTCACGTCACGCAATGCACCGATGCAGAAAACTCACTTGTGTGAAAGGGGCCTAAGGGCTCATGCACGCGGCCGTTGGTCGGCTGCTCCGTGTATTGGGGCAGCGATTTGCAGTCCCCAATGCATGGGCAACATCCCTGCAGATTCCACAAACGGATCCAGACCCATGCTGCTGCTGACCAAGCTGCGGCGCTTTAAAAAAATGAAAAAGCCATCTAATTGAAAAAGAAAATGCTAGTAGTGGAAAAAAATGCTTGTCTGTCGTGTATTTCATATTGCCCATAGACTTTCTGCTAAAATCCAGAGCTGGCGTCTTTTTCCTGCATTTTATCAACTTTTTTTTCAGGCATATTTCACTTTAAAGTCTATAGTATATTATAAAATTCAGTACATTTTACATTTTTTGCATCGTTTTTTACGTCTTGTTTTTGGCATTTTTGTCAAAACACAGCATGCTCTAGGCATATTGTTCCATTCATTTGCGTGTTTTTCCAGTCCTATACAGAATGGAATAAAGAAATATAAAGAAAATAGAACCTATGGACAAATGCATGACAAAAATGCCACTAATACAAAAAGCACCAAAAGTGAAGAAAATGCTTTAATGTATTTTCTAATGCTTTTTATATTTCTCTGTTAATTTTTAGCTAAAATCTTGCTAAATCATTTTTTGGAAAAATGGCTTTTATACAAAGTGTGAAACCACACTTTGACATCTGACTTTATGACTTTAATAAAAAAAAAATATGCCAAAAGAAGTTGCAAACGAGAAACAAATTGGCATGTCTGCTTTCCACAAAACATGGAAAAATGCAGAAATTTTAGCCAATATGAATACATGAATACAGATTTTACAGATTAGATAGAGTCTGGCTTTAAAACGTTTTGTGACATTGTTGGATTATTTGCACCAAACTTTTGAGATATTTTGCATCATTCACTCCAGGTTTGATAAATGGATGGAAACGTGGGTGTGGTTAGCTATGTTAATTATTTTTAGTCCATCACAGCAACCTTTTAAAAAGTCTCAAAAAGTTACAAATTCACTCTAGAAGGAGGCTGACATTTTAAAAATTATCTGTTTGAAAAGGAGGCACTGCTGCATGCAAGTGCTACTTCCTCTTCATTAGAGCTCATGCACGCAAACATATTTTTTTCCTGTCTTGGTTACATTTTTTTTTGCGGACTTTATGCTGACCCATTCTTGGTATATTCCAGCCTTTTATTTAAAAAAAATAATATTTTTTTGCCCTCATTCTGCACTTAATACCCTATAATGAGTTAAAACAGAATATTAGAATTTTTTGCAACTTTATTAAAAAAGAAAATCTAAAAGTTTGCATTTACATAAGCTTTCAGATCCTTTGCTATGACACTTGAACTTTATCTGTAAGTGCCTCCAATTTCTCTTGATCATCTTTGAGATGTATCTACACCATGAGTGGAGCAAAATATAAATAAAAGAGCAAAAAAAAAAAGTATGAGGAGGAAAGAAGGATGAAGAAACCAGAACCCCACCAAACTAGGAAATCCAGGGAACAGGACCTTGGTAAGAGAGGTGATCAAGAGCCCAAAGGTCACTCTGACTGAGCTCCAATGATCCTTTGTACAATGGGTCAACTATCACTGCAGCACTCTAGAAATAAGGCCCCATTCAGACGGCCGTAATATTGCAGGTCCGCAATAATGCGGACCCGCAATACTGCGGCTGCCGCCCGGCGTGTGTTCCGCAGCGCTGCGGAATACACGGCCAGGCGCCCCATTCAAAATGCCTATACTTGTCCGTTTATGTGGACAAGTATAGGACAAGTTTTATCTTTTTATGCAGAGCTGCTGCACGGAGCTGGCTCCATGCCGCAGCTGCCCGCTCCCATAGAAGTGAATGGGGCCGCATCTATTCCGCAATATTGCGAAATAGATACGGCCCCATTCATACGGTCGTGTGAATGGGGCCTCAGCCTCTCCTCAGTAAAAGACACAGAGCTTGCAAAAAAAGAAATTAAAAGGGGTTATCCAATACTATAAAATGCCCCTCCCAGGTATCCAATACTATAAAATGCCCCTCCCATATGCCAGGCCCCTTACAGGGAATATACTTACCCCGCACCCTGTGCCGTTCCTGGTCCCCGCACAGCCACTGCTGCTTCTCCCCGTGCTCCAATTAAAACATCTGGTGTCGGGGAGGAGCAGCCACTGGCAGGTGGAGATGGGGACAAGCCTCCCTAGCATTGCGGGTGATGCTAGGGAGGTTTGTCCCTCTCCCCACCTGCCACTGTTTGCTCCCCCCAACACCGGATGTTTTCATCGGCGCACAGGGAGAAGCAGCAGTGGCGGTGTGGGGGCCAGGAGCGGTGCAGGGAGTGGGGAGCGGGGTAAGTATATTTCCTGTGAGGGGCTCGGCATATGGGGGGGGGGCAGTTTATAGTATTGGATAACCCCTTTAAAGGACTTTCAGATTGATAGATTGATAGATAGATAGATAGATAGATAGATAGATAGATAGATAGATAGATAGATAGAGAGACTTGATAGATTGATAGACAGAGAGACATGAAAATGGCTGTCCACCCATTGTCCCCATCCAACCTGACATAGCTTGGGAGGATCTGCAGAGAAGAATGGCAGAAAATCCCCAAATTCAGATGTGAAAACTAGTGGCATCATACCAAGAAGACTGGCTGTGATCACTGCCAAAGTTGCTTCAACTAAGTCCTGAGTAAAGAGTCTGAATACTTATGTTAGTGTAAGATTTTAGTTTTTCCTTTTCAATAAATTAACAAAGATTTAAAGCATTCTGTTTTCACTTTCTCATTATGGGTATTGAGTGCAGAATGATGGGGAAAACTTGATTAAAAAAAAATAAATTTAGCCCAAGGTCGCAACATATCAAAATATTAAAAAAGTGAAAGGATCTTAAGACTTTCTGGACACATTTGTAACACCCCAGAGTGGTGTTACCACTCCTACGCCCTGTTACTATCTCTTATGGGCTAACCTAGATGTCATCTATGCATTTTATTTCAGGTCCTACACAATGTGCATTCTATATATATGTCATATACCTGGTGTACCAGCAGGTGGCAGCAAACACTGCAGAGCTGTACTTTGCTTTCCATTCTAACCCCCTTCTGGAGAGAAGTGGGCTAGTTCCACTTCCTGCAGGAATGGTGGGGAACCCGTTAGATCTAGTTTGTGCTAGTTACCCCCTGTTAGGGGAAGGTGTGCAGGGCACATCTCTGCTGGATGTGCCCATGCCAGCCAGAGCACCTTCAGCTCTGCTGGCCAGAGAGGCAGAAACTTGAAGCCTCAGAAGCCAGGAGGTAGTCCCCTGGCCCAACCTAAGTTCGACCAAGGGGAAAAGTGCAGACTTTTGAAGTAATCCAAGTTTATAGAAAGCTTGACAGTACAGCAGTGAGCAACAGACTTAGAGCAGAAGTGTTTGCCTGGCAGTTATATGCTAAAACCTGCTGGGACCATGACAAAGCCACAAGCAGGGGTGTTGCTAGGGTCTCAAAAGATCCGGGGCCCAAGCCCCAATGAATTTGGCCCAATTCTCTATGTAGACCCTCGCCCCACCTCTGCTATACAGCAGCACATACCTCACATCCAGGGCCTCCCAGGTGACGTCTCCTGTTATGTAGATCTTCTCTCTAATCATCTTCTTCATTTGGCCCAGACAACTTCTCTCATCTGCCTCGTCTCTGCAGAGTGTGACACACAGACATCTTAGCTTCCTCACATTTCTATCATCATCCCCCAACCTGGAGTCCCCACAGCCTTATCCTGCTGCTGGCTGTGCCCCCCAAAACCTCCAAATACTATCCTGAAGAAAAATTAGTAATAGTAATAGTCCAACCAATAGTAATTCCCTCATTAGTAATACTGCCCCCTACAGTGACCCCAGCACTAATAATGCTCCCCAAGAGTGCCTCCATTAGTAGAAGAGTCCTCCAGTATTAATAATGCCCTCACAGAGCCCCCAGTAGTAATAAGGCCCCCCTACTGTTCCCCTAGTGATAATAAAGCTCTCTACAGACCCCTTACTAGTAATAAGCCCCCCCCATAGTGCTCTTAGTAGAAATAAGGCTGATCTATAACTCTCTCCTATAGAGCCCCCAGTAGTAATAAGAATGCCTAATGTCCCCTGGATTTATAATACCCCTACAGTGCACCCAGTATTTATATCTTCCCCCATACTGTTATAATGCTCAACCTGAAGTGCCCGCTGTAGTTATATTCCTCCCTTTAGTGTCCTCAGAAATTATAATTCCTCAGCCCCTCCACCATACAGTCCCATGTAAATAAAGCTATTTCCCTCCCTCCGCAGTAGAGTCCTGTGTAAATAACATCACACCATCTCTCCAGCCACCTCCATTATACAGTCTCATGTAAATAGCATCCCTCTCTATCTACAGCCCCCTCCAAATACAGTCCCATGTAAATAACATCATTCCCACCCATAGCCGTCATCAACATACAGTCCTATGTAAATATTATCACTCCCTACGACAGCCGCCTTCAACAAACAGTCCCATGTGAATAACATCACTTCCTTCCCACAGCCACCTCCAACATGCAGTCCCATGTAAATAATATCACTCAACCCCACTCCAACTCACAGTCCCATGTAAATAACATAAACCTGCCCCAGCCACCTCCAACATGCTTTCCCATGTAAATAACATCACTCCACCCCACAGTCCCATGTAAATAACATAACCCTGCCCAAGTCCCCTCCAACACACAGTCCCATGATAATAACATCCCTCCCTTCTGCCCTAACATAAAGTCCCAGTTAAATAACAAAAACTCCCAGCATCCCTCTGCTTCTCCCTTCACTTACCTCTTCTGATGTAACATAGCTCACTGCAGCTTCCTCCCCACAATTCTCCTCTTCAGTGCCATCCTCTTCTGCACTGGTCACATGACTGTGACATCATCGCAGGTCCTTTTCAACCCCTGTCTTCTGCACTGATCACATGACCTGTCATGTCATCACAGGTCCTACATGTCTTGCAGTTCATTAAATTCAATTGTATTGCCGTCCTGAGGTCGGCAATACAATTGTATATGTCTAACAGGCAGGACATTCGGGGCCTGGGAGAAAACATCAGGGGCCCAGGCCCCGAATGTTTTAGCCTAGCAACGCTCCTAGCCACAAAATTGTTGTTTGAATGCAAGTCTACTCAAGTAAAGCTGCGTTGGATTTCACCTTCGTCTGGAGTCATTTTTTACTTCATCCCTCAATTATGCCCCCTATTTATTGCTTCGGAGCCAATGCTTGGGGTTCAGTCATCTCCAGGTAGGAGCACCATGACACACCACAAGAGACATTTTAGGCCATAATTACACCACTTGGCATTCCTACACCTGGGAGGCGATTTCCTTATAGAGAATAGGACCCTGGGGGGAGGCCGCCCGTTGCACATTGTAAGTCACAGCAGATGAATACATGAAAACATAGACAATACCCATCATACAAAGTTGATGGTTTGATGGCATGCTCTTTTTGATGTAAGGTCACTGTGGGTGTGTTACAGAAAAGGTTTCTCTGAAACATATAATCTGGTGCTTTTATTTTTGATGCTCTTGGAAGGGCACTCAGAAAGGTTAAAACATTTCTAAAACAACACAGTTACAAATTAATCTGACAAAATATTACTTGTGTGGAGAAAATTCTACATAGGAAGTACTTTTATTAACTCTGAGTTGCGAACGTTTCATCTTGTACATAATTTCTATCATTTGCTTTGCTTTTAGACCATGTTCACACACAGGTAGTAGCAGTCTGTTGAGAAGTCATGGTATTGGTATAGCACATACATTTACAGCATAAAACTACTTTTCAGAGACCATAATACAGACCCATTGATATGGTTCTACTGTGCAGAACTTAGATTAGCATAGTATTTTATGGTTATCTAAGTCTAGTTATATGAAACTGTGGAGTCCAGGTGTTGTAGCCATACATTGAATGTTCTGGTATTACTGCTAGATAAAGCAGTTTAACTCATGTGTCTATATAACAAAATCCCAGCGGACGCTGCAGGTATTCAATATGTATGCTTATTTATTCATCCAGGTATACAGTACAAGTCTCAAGAGGATGCGTTTCTGCACGTCCTGCCTTTATCAACTCACGTTACAATTGAACAGCAGAGTTTAACAGCAGAGTTTAAATCACAAGTAGATTAGCATATGGTGACATCAGCTGCCTACAAGGGGCGGTAACCATAGTATCACATGATCAAACAGAAAACAAACTAAATGATAAACTAGAATATAGTAACGATACGATACCATTCCTTAAAGCAGTGAATAGGAAGTATATGTATATTGCAACATTCATCTGGACGTGGCAGTCTGAAACGAAAACAATAAACCAATATTACCACCAGTAAAAGATAATAGATTTGTAAAGACACATTATAAGGAATCACGCAAGATGTGTTACTTCATACTCCCTATTGAGTCCTCTGGGATGTAGTGTTCCCAGAGTGTGAATCCAATAGACCTCTCATCGTAGGAATAGGTTTTTCATGTCACCGGCCCGCCTGGGTCTGGTGACCTGTTAACAGGTGACATTAACCCCTTAATGACCGGGCCATTTTGCACCTTCGTGACCAGGCTTATTTTTGAAAATCTGACATGTCTCACTCTATGTGGTAATAACTTTGGAACACTTTTACTTATCCAAGCCATTCTGAGATTGTTTTCTTGTGACACATTGTACTTCATGACAGTCATAAATTTGAGTCAATATATGTCAACTTTATTTATGAAAAAATCCCAACTTTTCTCTGCTTTTAAAATTGAAAGTGATACCTCATAAAATATTTATTATTTAACATTCCCCATATGTCTATTTTATGTTTGCATCATTTTGTAAATGTCATTTTATTTTTTGGGACATTAGAAGGCTTAGAATTTTAGAGGCAATTCTTAACATTTTTAAGAAAATTTCCAAAACCCACTTTTTAAGGACCAGTTCAGGTCTGAAGTCACTTTGTGGGGCTTACATAGTAGAACCCCCCATAAATGATCCCATTTTGGAAACTACACCCCTCAAGTTACTTAACATTGATTTTATAAACTTTGTTAACCCTTTAGGTATTCCACAAGAATTAAAGGAAAATGGAGATGAAATTTCTAAATTTCACTTTTTTGGCAGATTTTCCATTTTGGTCCATTTTTTCTTTAACACATCTAAGGTTAACAGCCAAACAAAACTTAAATATTTATTACCCTGATTCTACAGTTTACAGAAACACCCCACATGTGGTGGTAAACTGCTGTATGGGTGCATGGCAGGGCGCAGAAGGAAGGGAGCGCCGTATGGTTTTTGGAAGACAGATTTTGCTGGACTGGTTTTTAGACACCATGTCCCAGTTGAAGCCTCCCAGATGCACCCTATAGTACAAACAATCAAAAAGTGACCCCATTTTGGAAACTACGGGATAAAATGACAGTTTTATTGGTACTATTTGGAGTACATATGATTTTTAATCGCTCTATATTATTTTTTTTGGGAGGCAAGGTAATCGAAGAATGGATGTTTTGGCACTGTGTCTATTTTTTGTTTTTTATGTTTTCATGTTCATCTGACAGGTTAGATCATGTGGTATTTTTATAGAGCAGGTTATTACGGACGCGATGATATCAAATATGTCTACTTTCTTTGTTTGTTTGTTTCTGTTTTACATAATAAAGCATTTTTGAGAAAAAATATGTTTTTGTGTCTCCATTTTCTGAACGCCATATCTTTTTTATTTTTCTTCCGATCGTCTTGTGTAGGGGCTCATTTGTTTCAGGAAGAGTTGAAATTTTTATTGGTACCATTTTTCGGTACATATGATTTTTTGATTATTCATTATTACACTTTTTGGGGCAAGGTGACCCAAAAATTGGTAATTTTGGCATAGCTTTTATTTATTCATTTTACTGTGTTCACCTGAGGGGTTAGATCATGTGAGATTTTTGTAGAGCAGGCTTTTACGGATGTGGCGATACCATGTGTGCTTTTTTTATTTATTTAAGGTTTCCACAATAATATCATTTTTGAAACAAAAAAAAATCATGTTTTAGTGTCTCCATAGTAAGAGAGCTGTAGTTTTTTTATTTTTTGGGCGATTGTCTCAGGTAGGGGCTAATTTTTTGCGGGATGAGATGACGGTTAGATTGGTACTATTTTGGGGGGCATATGCCTTTTTGATCGCTTGGTATTACGCTTTTTGTGATGTAAGGTGACAAAAAATTGCTTTTTTGACATAGTTTTTTTTTTTTTATTACTGTGTTCATTTGAGGGGTTAGATCATGTGAGATTTTTGTAGAGCAGGTTGTTACGGACGCGGCGATACCTAACATGTGTTTTCTATTTTTTTAAGGTTTCCACAATAATATCATTTTTGAAACAAAACAAATCATGTTTTAGTGTCTCCATAGTGTGAGAGCTGTAGTTTTTTTTATTTTTTGGGCAATTGTCTCAGGTAGGGGCTAATTTTTTGTGGGAAGAGATGACGGTTAGATTGGTACTAGTTTGGGGGGCATGCACCTTTTTGATTGCTTGGATTACTCTTTTTGTGATGTAAGGTGACAAAAATGGCTTTTTTGACATAGTTTTTATTTTATTTTTTTACTGTGTTCATCTGAGGGGTTAGGTCATGTGAGATTTTTGTAGAGCAGGTTGTTACGGACGTGGCAATACCTAACATGTGTACTTTTGTTTATTTATTTAAGGTTTCCACAATAATATCATTTTTGAAACACAAAAAATCATGTTTTAGTGTTTCCATAGTGTGAGAGCGGCGATACCTAACATGTCTAGGGTATTTTATTATTTTATTTTATTTATTTTTACTCAATTATAAATGTGCGTATATGGAAAAAAAATGATTTTTTTTTTACGTTTTTCATTTTTTTACACTTTTTTTAATACTTTTTTGACTCAGACCCACTTGGTTCTTGAAGATCCAGTGGATCTGATGTCTATATAATACACTGCAGTACACTATATAGTGTACTACAATGTATTTTTCCCTTACACTAAGCCTGTTCAGGCTCCTGCCTTTAGCAGGAGCCTGGTCAGGCTTCATATACCATGGCAAGCCGTATGCCTGTGAAGGCATCCGGTTGCCATGGTAACCATTGGGGCGCTGCCACAGCAGAGCAGCGTCCCGATGGGAGGGGGAGGGAGCTCCCTCCCTCTTTTCTGGCCACACCATCGGTGCGCTGCCAGCACACTGCAGCACCCGATGGGGGAGGTAGGGAGCTTCAGAAAAAGTTAACCCCTTCCATGCCGTGGTCCCTACAGACAGCAGCGATGTCGGCCGTTACAGTAGATTGTCAGCTGTATGTTACAGCTGACAATCTAATATCGCTCGGCCATCCTGAAATTAAAGGGGGGGGTTTATTACTTACAAGCTGCTATGGGAGGGCGGAGAGGAGGGTCCGCTCGGCCATCCTGAAGTATTAAAACATAGCAGCGCAGCCTCGATGTCCTCAAGGACATCGGCGCTGCGCTGCTGAACTCTGCGAATGGTCAGTCAAATCTGACTTACCAATCGCAGGGGTTCTAAGGCAGGGACCACTGTGATTGGTCCCCTGCCAGGTGCCCGGACAGCTCTGCTGTCCGGAACACCAGTTTACGAGCAACTGTCACCGCAAGTGTAATATTGTAATATTGGTTTATTGTTTTTGTTTCAGACTGCCACGTCCAGATGAATGTTGCAATATACATATACTTCCTATTCACTGCTTTAAGGAATGGTATCGTTACTATATTCTAGTTTATCATTTAGTTTGTTTTCTGTTTGATCATGTGATACTATGGTTACCGCCCCTTGTAGGCAGCTGATGTCACCATATGCTGATCTACTTGTGATTTGAACTCTGCTGTTAAACTCTGCTGTTGAATTGTAACGTGAGTTGATAAAGGCAGGACGTGCAGAAACGCATCCTCTTGAGACTGGTACCATATACCTGGATGAATAAATAAGCATACATATTGAATACCTGCAGCGTCCGCTGGGATTTTGTTATATTGCCTACTGGGAATTTGTTCCTTCCCGAGACGGCGCACAGAACAGGTCAAGTGCCACTCTATTGTTATAACTCATGTGTCTGACATTTTCTCTGTGTTTCTGGGGCTTTTGCTGTTATGAATCAAGTTGTTAAGAATCATAGTTCCATAGTTGTTAAGGCTGGAAAAAGACAACATTCCATCAAGTCCAACCTGTATCCTGCTTTATCAATCCTTTTAAAAAGGGTTTGGGCCAAAGGGAAAGAGTGTGTAGAACAAGATTTCTATACATTGTCATGAACCTTAATGTTATATCATAGTAACATAGTAACATAGTTTATAAGGCCGAAAAAAGACATCTGTCCATCCAGTTCGGCCTGTTATCCTACAAGTTGATCCAGAGGAAGGCAAAAAAACCCTGTGAGGTAGAAGCCAATTTTCCTCAGGCATCAGAATAACTCCCTAGATCAACAACCCATCTCTAGTAACTATAACCTGTAATATTATTACCCTCCAGAAATACATCCAGGCCCCTCTTGAACTCTTTTAGTGAACTTACCATCACCACCTCCTCAGGCAGAGAGTTCCATAGTCTCACTGCTCTTACCGTAAAGAATCCTCTTCTATGTTTGTGTACAAACCTTCTTTCCTCCAGATGCAGAGGATGTCCCCTCGTCACAGTCACAGTCCTGGGGATAAATAGATCATGGGAGAGATCTCTGTACTGACCTCTGATATATTTATACATAGTTATTAGATCTCCCCTCAGTCGTCTTTTTTCTAAAGTGAATAACCCTAATTTTGCTAATCTTTCTGGGTACTGTAGTCCACCCATTCCAGTTATTTCTTTAGTTGCCCTCCTCTGAACCCTCTCCAGCTCTGCTATGTCTGCCTTGTTCACAGGAGCCCAGAACTGTACACAGTACTCCATGTGTGGTCTGACTAGTGATTTGTAAAGTGGCAGGACTATGTTCTCATCACGAGCATCTATGCCTCTTTTGATGCAACTCATTATCTTATTGGCCTTGGCAGCAGCTGTCTGACACTGGTTTTTACAGCTTAGTTTGCTGTTCACTAAAATTCCTAGGTCCTTTTCCATGTCAGAGTTAACCATTGCCTTTGTTGTGTGGCTCTTGGTACAGGCAGTATTTCGGAAAACACTACCTTTGAGGTCCTTGTCCTGAGCTTATGACCGAAATCCCTAAAATCATTTTTTAATATGCTCCACCTACCTCTAACTTTGTCATTGGTTCCGATATGGACCATGACTGCTGGATCTTCTCCAGCCCCTCCCAGTAATCTGTCAACTCGATCCGCGATGTGTCGAACTCGAGCGCCAGGAAGACAACACACCGTTTGACGATCCCGGTCTTTGCGTTGTATTTTTTATGGCATAAAAATATATAACTTTTAAACAACTACACACAATGAACTTTGTGAAAACATTTGATATGTCATAGTGACTAGAGAGTAAAGTAATTCTAAACAAATCAAACTCAACAGGAATTTTCCAAGAATTCAGGTACAATCCTAATTTTTGATTATTCAATTCTGGAAAATTTCTCAAAATGGCCCTAGCCATTTTTCAAATCACAGAAACAGGATGAAAAAGGAGGCAAAGTGTGTATAAAAAAACATAAAAAATGCTACAATTCAGTTTAATAAAGAAGCAAAAGCTGTTTGTTACCACCAGCAGCCATGTGTTTACCTATAACCACATATGTCACTCCCTCATCACTAATAGTGACCAAACAAAAGTTTTGATTGGTGGGGGGTCTGAGCACTGAAAGCCCCTCAGTTCAATGGAACGAGGTAGAAGTGCTCAACTAATGCCCCTTTCACACGAGCGGGAGACTCGCATGTCTCCCGCAACGCATCTACAGGGCTGGACTCGGCACTGACAGGGATCGCATAGCATTATATGTGATCCCTGTCCGTGCCCAGTCCAGCCCTGTAGATGCGTTGCGGGAGACATGCGAGTCTCCCGCTCGTGTGAAAGGGGCATAAGGGCTGACACTCCTCGCTGCTGAAAACCGAAATAAAGATGGCCTCATAGCAAGGAGAGAAAACAGACTGCTGTGAATCACCTCTAACTCCTTGTCTTAGTGATCAGTGTTGATTTTGACCCTCAGACCAACACCAAACAAAATATACTGTTATATGTCATAATCACATAACAAAAGTTTTTACCAAGTGCAGTTACCCATTAAAAATTTTTTAGGGTGATAACATAAATAAAATGCAGCAATTCTGCAATTGTTTTATTTTTATGGCGTTCACCATGTGGTATTATGACATAATAACAGTGTACTGTGGGTCTGTATGATTACCCAATACCAAACTCATATTATTATTATTATGTTTTTCTACTTTTGCACAATAAAAACTATTTTTCTTGAAATATTTCCATGCTTTCAAAGATCCATATTTTTTTTCCATCAACAGAGTTACAGAGCTATGTGTGGGTTTTAGTTTTCATTGGTGCCATTTTGAGATACCTTTTGATAACTTTTTATTATGTTTTTTGGGAGGTGCAATGGACAATAACAGTAATTTCTTTCTTTTTTTTTTTTTGCTGTTGAGTTGACCACATAAGATAAAAAAAATGTTATTAAACATGTTTGCGAGCGAAAAAGTGATTTTTTTACTTTTCAAAAAAATGTTTTCCATGTTATCCCATAAGGCGTCTTAAATATGTGATCTTTTGCTCACTTATATAATACACTACAATAGTTGCTCTTGGTGTTATAGAGGTGTAAGGGAGGAGATGTAATTGGTGTTGCCGGCAAATGAGTCAGTAAACGCTCCAAAGTCTCTTCTTATTAAAGTGCAGAATAGTAGTTGTAGTATATCCAACATTATCAAACACAGTTCCAAACAACTTCCCAGATAGCAATGTCTGGATCATATAGGCCAAGGTGGGGATTGTAGTACTCCTTCCCACTATCTATCTATCTATCTATCTATCTATCTATCTATCTATCTATTCAAAGTATCTTTTTGTGCAGAATCTAAGGCTGGCAATAATGTTCTTGCAAGTTTGACTGTAATTCCCAGCTGTACCAGGGGTACAGGGTTAAGATATGGCAGACCAGACCATGTCCAAGGGTGTCTTAGCCATGTCCCTCTCACTGCAGTAAAGTCTGTATTAGCCATAAACAGCAAATACTATACCATACTGACTGATTCCAATGCACAGCCATGCAGATTCCCAACCTTTCTAATTCTTTCTCTCTCTTTTCCTGGATTGTGAAGCAGAGGTGGTTTTCTCTTTCTTTCTGGATCTCTAAGATATAGTGATTCCTAGAGTTCAGGCCTAGTAGTCTGAGGAGTGAGAACATGTAGGTCCCTCTCACTTCCTCAGCTAACTCTACACTACTAACTGATCTAGGGGCTGATCTAAGTCCAACACCTAACTTCCTACAGGCGAAAAGTCCGGATTATTAACCCTGACTGATCTATACAGAGATATGTTAGTACATTACAAGGCATTAAGGGTATTAAATAACATTATGTAGCAGAACAGTTTCAAGTAACCTATTCTAGGCATATTGCATCGCCTGTATAATATAGCTGGCACCCTCAAATGATGACGTGGACCCAGCTCTTAAACCCATGCATTCATAATGTCGTAATATTATTATGCTGAGGCTTAACCACCTACTTACAGCAACAAATTGTTAAAAATTTTTGTCCTATCCTTAGGATTAGCAATCAATATTAGATTGGTGGGGGTGCCAACTCTCTTGGCACTCCCAATGATCTGCTGTTTGAAGGGTCTTCAGTGCTCTGGCAAGCACAAAATCCCCTCATGTTTACTAGTTACAATGCTGTTCAAAGTAATACCAGGCTCAAAGTAGTGCTGAGCCTGATATTACAGTTCATTACAGTTTTGTCCCATTAATATTAATAAGATGGGCTGGATCACTACACAGCACACAGTATGGAACTGTGGCCAAGTAACCAATGAAGGGGATGCAGAACTTGCCAGAACACTGATGACCCTTTAACCCTTTCGGT
>ONZH01002252.1:0-50951 GCA_900303285.1 Rhinella marina
ACTGCTGTATATACTATGTATCTGTACACACTGCATCTATTATACCTCTTACTACGTTACCATCAGCAACATGTGACTGATGATGTCACACCTTCTGTTACCCACTGCATTCTAGCTTCTACTGAGTATTATTATACAGTTTGTATACACTGTACTCAGGGGGCACATATAAGAGGCACTATACATAAATGGGCGGAAAAGAAGAGGCACTATACATAAAGGGGCACATATAAGAGGCACTATACATAAATGGGCGGAAAAGAAGAGGCACTATATATAAAGGGGCACATATAAGAGGCACTGTACATAAAGGGGCACATAGAAGAGGCCACTATACATGAAGGGGCACATTTGACTTATTGGTTTGGTTCTGTTGCTATATTTGTTGTTGATTTTGTTGCTGTATTTGACATCTAGGCTTGGTTCTGGTGCTGTATTCATGCGATGAACTTGGTTCTGATGCTTTATTCATGCAGTGATCTTGGATAATGCTCTGTATTTGTTTGTTAAACATTCATCTGATGCTATACTCCGAACTCATACCAAATATTCACATTTGCGTTCGGGCCACTGTCACAGATTCTGTCAAAAAGACCGGACACAAGTCCTGCATGCAAACTTTTTTGTCCAGTAATGGAGCAGCATCCTGAGAAGACCCCATTATAGTCAATGGAGTCTCTTCTGCTCTGGAGGTGGTAAATCTTGTCCGTCTAATAATCAGGCTGTTGCTACGGGATTGCACATGTACGTACAATCCCAACATGAAAACACAACCTGCTGCCACCTTTTAATGATTTAAAGCCCAGTTACCTATACTGCCTTTATATGGTAGGTGGAGTTAAACATGTTAAGGTGTGCTGCTACACATGGGCCAGTGCTGGGTGCTTGCCCCCAGGCTAAAATTTGCCAGCCAGCCCCTGTATGACAGGACCAAAATCACAGAGATAACCACCGCATTGGAAAAGGACTCCAAGGTTTCGTGGTGGGAGAGTCTATTTGGATACAGTCCTAAAGCCACGTCCTTCTTCAACTTATTATTCCATCCAGTGATAGTCCTCCTGGTTCTGGTCGTCGCGATGTACCTGGGACTGTTCCTTATTTACCGGAGAGTCAAGAGACTGGCGGACCAATTGGAACAGAACCAGATGGATCTTCACGAGAACAAGAGGAGAAGAAGGCTCAGGATGTAACCCTGGTGAAATCCTGAGGTCATGGACTTTATTTGATTTTTCTTTTTTTTTCATGGACTTTATTTGATTTTTTCTTTTTTTATGGGAGTTTTGGGGTGTAGACCATGGACTACCTTTGGTTTTTGCTTTGCGGGGGTAGGTCTGCCGCCATCCAAAACTCCATATTGTTCATGGACTTTATTTGATTTTTCATGGACTTTGTTTGATTTTTCATATTGTTGGCAATTGTATATATTTTAGAACTATAGGGGGGATGGGTCTGCATGTGGTTTTCCGTATGTGTGTGGGGAAAAGAATAGGGCTCGTTAGGGACAGGTCCTTTTTTTACAATATTTGCCACTCCAACCCTATGAATGGTACAGTTCATAAGGAATGGACTGAATGACAGTCAGTGCGGTGTTCATTCCCGCAGTTAGAATTTGGGTACTTGACATCACCTCACACTCCAGAAAGTCTGACCTGCCTTGTAAAGACCTGCGTATCTGTCCAAGAAAGAACTTCCTCAAAGACAGAATCTACAAGCAAGATGAAAAGAGGTGTCGGGAGAAAAGTGCTAAAGGAGGCCAGTCCACCTGTGCTACGTGGATCGGCCTAGAAGATGAAGAGTGAAGCTGTCCCAGAGTCTAATCGACAAAGAGAAGGCAGTGGGAGCAGCTGATACTGGAAGACCGACACTACATGAAGATCGCGAGTAGAGCCATCCCAGAGTCTAATCAACAAAAGACAACAGTGGGAAGAGCTGAGGCTTAAAGACCATCACTACCAGATGTGAGGGTGAAGCCATCCCTGAAGTCAGAACAACTAAAGACGACTGAGGGAGACGCTGGTGCATGATGCCGAGAGAAGACGAGGATAGTTTGATCTGTGGACGGAGACACCAAGTTACGGTGAAGGGCAGGGAAGAGGTCGCGTAACCACGAGGGGTGATGTCTCAGTACCTAAGGACCGGATCATTCTTCAGTCCATCCTGAACTGGTTTCCATTGTGGAGGGGGGGAGGCAGATAGATCTCCACACTTCCCCCAAAAATTTGTCGTGTTCCCGACAACAGGGGGATTGTAGAAGGAAGTGTGGGTGCCGCCTATAATATATGCATATACCCATATGTATATGCATATATGGGTGGCCCCAAATTGAGGGTCTGTGGCCTCATGGCTACATAGGCCTGAAGCCCTGGTGGATGTGTATATCCACCAGGTGCTCTAACTGTGTATATATATATATAGATATGTGTGCATGTGCCCCCATTAGCATGCGCCTATGTCTATATATATATTTATATATAATTGCCCCTTTATAAAATGATGGCCCCTGTTTATGCCCCAGATATATATTATGCCCCCTTTATTCATTGCCCCCTGTTTTTGATGCCCCCTTTCCTCATATTACCCCTTATATATCCTCCAGTAGTATATAGATCCATGTACATGATCCCCAGTTATGTACATGTATCTATATACATGTCACAACTAGGGTGCCTCCCCCTCCATAGCCCCCAGCAGAGGGACAATGGCCCATCTGCTGGGGATAGCTGAAGACATGGGACTGGACTGATTAGTCCAGTCTCAGGTACTTCAAAGGGACAGAAGATCGATATGATCTTCTGTCCCTTCTGTTAATTACCCTCAGCGCTGCTGGGGGCAATTAACAGGACAGGGAAACAATAGATTTCCCTGTCTCTGTCTGGCGCGTACCTCCGGCGCTTGTAATTACAAGCGCCGGAGATGCATTGCACTCCCAGGCAGAGGATCAAAGAGATCCTCCGCCCGGGAAACAGCGCGGGCCGGCGCGGTGACGTCATAGCACTGCGCCGGCACTCGTGCACATGCTGCCGGCACGCTCGCTCGCCGGCAGCGCGGGAGCACGGAAGCGAGCGCGACTGGGTTTAAATAACCCGATCGCGCTGCGCTCTTCAGATTGAGCCGTGCCTCCCCAGCAAGAAGACCCCCTGAAGACACTCCTGGAGCAACCCCCTGGAACTACCCCCCTGGAGACGAGCAGCAAGCCCCTGGAGAAACCCCTGGATTGGCTGAGTACCCCTATACCTGCCCTGCCTGTATTCACCATTTAACCCCTGCAGCCCCTGTTATACCCCTTGATAACCCTGCCACCAACAACCCCTGCTCCAGACCCCTGCTAACCCCTGCCCTGCATTAACCCCTGGTATCCTGCCCTGTAACCTGCCATAACCCCTGATTGCCCTGCCCTGACCCAACCATAGCCCTGCAACCCCTGGATCCCTTGATTTATCCTACCATTACCCTTGCTGCCCTTGAATTAACCCCTACCCTGCTGCAACCCCCTGAATCAACCCTATACCATTAACCCCTTCCCTGCCAATACCCCTCGTTATTGTAATTTAACCCTTTGCTTCCCTAGGGATAGTGATATAGATAGGCTGGGGAGGGCTGCTATATATGTGTGTGTGTGTATTGTTTAGGTAGTAACGTGGTTGGAGTTAACGGGATTGTGTAGTGTAGTTAGGTTTTATTGTACTGTATTGTGGATAAATAATAAATATTGTTATTATTTATAATACAGTGTGCAGTGTTTTTATAACGTGTACTTTGAGTCCCTTTTAGGTCGTGTGAAAGGCAGTAGGGGATTTACATAGGTATAAATAGGCGGAACTAGCGAAAGCGGGTTTACGCCTATTTATGAATAGTAATTATTGGTACACCCCAAAATATCAGTAATTAATATCCCCTATTACAGGTGTACTCACTTTTGTGGGGATACTGTATGTGTGGGCTGCTTCAAAGTAAGCCCAAAGAGTAACCTAGTCTTTGGAACCTTAATCTCTGACTGGAAGAGCTGCCAGAGAGAAGCAACTAAACTGAGAGACTACCCTTGAGAGAAGAAAGCCTGAAATTCATGTAGAAGATTTAGAACCATGAAGGCTGTGCTGGAAAGACAGTAGGGGTATATTGCTGTGGTGCTCACCATACCTTTGAGATTGACTGGCCATCCAAATTTGAGACCTGTATAAAGAGAGACTGTATTTGATCAAATCAAACAGGACTGGTCATTGACTCCACAATCCATCTGCCAGCCCCTATCATCCAGGCCCCCTGCCTTACACACCGTCAGCACACACCTATAACATCAAGGGCACCCCTGCCACCATCAGGAGGGAGCCTTAATACCAGGGTGTTCCCCAAGAGGAAGAAGTGTTGTGCCCCTCTATTCACTGCACAGCCCAGAGAGCGTTGGAGTGAGGACAGGCACCATGAAACACTGGTGAGGTAAGAGGACCTGCCACACAGGAATAGACTCTTGCAGATTCTGCACTAGAAAGCTGCCGGGCGGTCTCGTGGAATCCACACCCATTTTAATCTATGGGTTGCCACAGTTTAAGGGCAGAACTAGGCCAATAAAGGACTGAATTTAAATGTGTTATATTACATGTGTTATATTGTAAGATGTTGAAGACATGGTTAACAGTGTAGTAAGGTGAGGGGTATTGCTCTGCAGAGGAATGATGCCGAACTGCAGATGAAATTAAAAGATAGGAAAGGTAGATGTGCAACGCAACATAAGCTTTACTTACACTGGAGGAGGTTCATAATACGAGGTTTCTGAATTAGGTACAAATGCTTGGTGGGTTTACAAATAGGGGCACAGTCCTTAGTAGTTTCATTGTAACTGTTGGTCCTATTGGTAGTGGTTGCTTGTCTCAGATCTGGCGCATACATGCACCCACCCTCTCTGTCATGTATACACATTGCCACAGAGTTGGAGCATCAACATTGACACTTTATATGTGTCAGCAGTTTCAGGAAGAAAATTTTAGGGTAACATCATTTTGGAGATTCAGCGGACATTACAGAACATAAAGTGGCCTTAGTCATAGCCCCTCTTTGATGACATTATTAGTCTAGAGGAGTCCCTAGAAAAAAAGGGAGCTGGCTGGCTTAGAGCTACTAGACGTAGTAGTAGGGTGCACTGCGCAGCTGCCCGTTTTCTATGGGGCCGGTGAAAATAGCTGAGTGCTGGCTCGGCTATTTCCGTCTGCCCCATAGAAATGAATGGGAGCAGGGGCCGCGCATACGCGGTACACTCCCATTCACTTTTATGGGGAGCCGGCTTGGTGGTGGCCGGACCGGAGTTATGCCCCCTAGCGATATGCCCCCATTATCTATGATGAGACAACCCCATTAATGAAAAAACTTGATACTGTTAAGTAACTGGGATACTGCTTCTATTTTTTCTTGTGTTTGTGGATTTTGAAGGGTACAATCAGAAATTGCTCCATTCAGACATGCATCTGGACTTTACAACTAGACTTATGGTGAGTGCTGTATGCAGTTTTCTTTTTTGAATGAGAACTGAGCCACAGTATGCTGGCATGGTCACTACATAGTACAATGTCTGACATGTCTGTTTTAGTAGCTACTTGCATCCCCCATGTAATAACAATTCTGGGAAATATATTCCTATGACTCTATGTTGTGCCATTCCTTTATTATTTCTACTAGAAATTTATGAATTGTCAGCAGCGTGCAGTAAAGGTACAGATGGGTGTTACCAGTTGGGGGTGTCTCCCTGCACAGTCTTCCCCTGACAGCACTGATTGGACAGAGTTAGACACACCCACTAATGATAACACCCAGCAGTACATTTACTGCAGACTGCTGGCAATTTATTTGTAAACTTCTAGCAGGAATAATAAAGGAATGGCACCTCATAGAGTCATAAGTATAGGTGCTCAAGAATTAGGGAATGCAAGTAATTACTAAAACTGACATGTCAGGAGAGGTGACAGCTCCTCTTTAAAAGCGGGTAACTCCTTTAATTCTCTCTACATTTCTACACAAGATTTGTGCCTATGATAGCACAACTCCACCAGGTGAGCATGTTCTCGGCATTCTGAACTGTATTCCCATCTAATTTTTTTAGACCATACTACCGAATGGTGCACTGCTTTCTTTTTTCTCGTGTTCACAGATGTCTTCAAAATAATCCTTCATATAAGATACATACCATGATGTATTGCACTCATGTCTATGGGCTATCCTGGTATTGCCACTTTGCCTCATTCAAAAGGTTTGGGACTGAGCTGCAATACCAGACACAGCCCCTGGACCAGAGTGGCGCTGTTTCTGGAGAAAAATATACTTTTTTAACACCATTTACATATCGTAAGGGGGCAGCAACAAATAGGGAAAATAGTTCACACCTATAATGAATAATATAACACACGTACTGCCAGTATGTGTGCATTTAAAGACACATGACCCTAGTTTTCTAGTTAAATAGCAAAAGTTAAAACGGGCTTCGATAATTGTTATAGTATGTATGTGCACCTATTGCTATTGTTATATAGTCACATATATTGTAGTACATATCTTGGCATTTAGCCATATCAATATTTGGGTTAACAATTAGTCTGGGGGAAGGGTACTTGAAACATGTAGTCTCATCAATCAAATACACCCCCCTTCGCTATATTCCTCCTTAGATCCAGACATGAGACAGATGTCCCCCTGCTGTCCTGGAGAGTGAGGGGCTGTCTAGACCCTATTTGGAATCCCTATACAAAGGAAGTCTTAAGAAGTGTGTCGTATGCCAGACAAAGACGGGGCAAAGGGCGCTCTGCCCAGCAACCTTGGAATATCGTATAATGGTCATGGATGGTATCACAGTATTACAAGCCATTGGTTTGATATTTAACTTGTTAATTTTTTTAAATATATGTCTTGACTAATCCCACTGGTATAGCAATCAGTCTTATTGGAAAGTAGTGATTAATCATTCTTAAAGGGGCTTTCTTACTTTATTTAAATACATCTTAACCACTGTATAATAAAACGTTCTGCAATGTTCTAATAGACTTTGGGGCCAATTTAATAGTATGCCAGTCTTATTCAGAAGCTGCACTGGCATAAGATGCTCCAAAGTTTCTAAGAGACTCAAGCCTCATCATTTTGGTGCTTCTTGAAATTTCCTTGCACCAGAAACATTCACATGAGCTAAGAGCTGGTATAGATTTCAGGTGCAGTTTACGTCATGTTTTTGTCATCTATAATTGTAAATTTCATGGCCCACATAGACATGGCCTACTTTTTACAAAAAAATTGAGCGTGATGTAAACAAGCAAAAAGATGCAAATTTCCATGCCAAGAGGTATGTTTGCGCAAGCAAATAAAACCTTTGATATGTTTCCTCTTTTCACTTTTTTATTACAATTCCTCAGAATTTTCAAGCTTTGCTTGCTGTCAGTAAATGGAAACATTGTAGTTTACCTCATATTAGTTCTATAGGGGTTTCAGTCTCTTGAAACAACGCTAGACAAAAAACCAATGTAACAACACACACAGGTCTTATTTTAATAAAGTCATATACATACTGTATAAAGTATCACATACTGTACAAATACTATACATTTTGTACAGCATAAAACATGTGCATCAAAATATAACTATTACATATGATTAACTAAAAAATTCCTTAAGAAAAAACTGATGAAGATCTATATGCTCCAGAGAAAAGTGTACTCCTGTCAGAATTGGTAAAATGGCTTTGTGTACAGCATAGCCCACAGGTCAAGACCACCAGAGTAGTTCCTCAAGGCATCATATAAGATATAACTAGTGGTAAAGTTTGGCTAATGGCAGAAGGTCATAAGCAAAGCCAAGCTGGGGGTCCTATAAAAGATCAGCTTAGATCATGCTAATGCTAAGCAAACACAGCTTTGCTCAAATGTTATTAGAATTTGCAGAGGTATTAGTGGCCATTTACATGAGCGGATACACAGGGCAATAATACATGAGTGGATACACAGGGAATTAACTATTTTGTTCCCGATCATTAACCATGTACTATGCCTTTAAGCTGCTGTGAGACATCATCAAGGGAATGGAAAATGTTTAGTCTGATAGAACATGAAATTTCAGCGCCATAAATATATAAAGATCTCATTGATCTAAATTAATTAATAAAACATGAAGATTGTAGAAATGTAACCAAACAAGAAGCAGCTGCAATACATAGCCTGAAACAACATGATGATCTCACCATACCAACAGTAGACAAGGGCAGTTCAGGGCCCACCGAGCAGTGAGCCCGGTGATGTCATCGGCACTGATGGGCGGGCTTTAGTGCTGCCCTAGCCTGTAAAACGGCTAGGGCAGCACTAAAGCCGGCCCATCAGAGCAGGTGATGTCACCGAACACACTGCTGGGTTCAGCTCTGATCAGATACTGATGACCTAAGTCTTGGAAAATGATTTAAAATGGTCATCCAATAGTCATGATCTTTCTGTGGAGAAATGTGCTCAGGAGGATAGTTCATCAGTTCAAAAATCTTGGAGAACCCTTTTAATCTTCCTCTATTGGTAGTTGAAATTACATATTTGAAATTGAAAGAAGACCCTACTAAAATATTCCAACAAGAAATGAATGTACTATTGGAGGAGGGAGTGGATCTTGGGGTGTTTTGCAGGAAAGACACAGAGTATAAGTAAATATATTTGTTCAAAATTCAGTTACCCCAATTTCGTTTTCCACTCCCTCCCCAGGTACATAAAAAAACAATTTCTTTCTTGATGATGCCCACTGTGGTAGTGATAAGGTAATGCAATGAATGTCTTGGTGCATGGCTCCATTCACTTCTTCAACCATTGGTGGGGTTGCATATGGGTTATTTAAAGGACACCAAGCATGTTTTACCTTTGATAGGACAATTAAAATTGCAGTGGTGCTTTTTGTGGATTACATATGACATAGAATCCTTGTAAACGTGTATTTCACGTAACCTTGCCCTCCAAAGCAATATCAGACATGCTGAAAAAATATTCCAATTATATTAAGAATTTACAGATATATGATCATGGTTTTCCAATATTTATATATTTTATGTTTAACTGGGAATATTTTTTCAGAAAGTTGGAGCCTGTATGGGTGCAAAGTCATGTAGTGGGAGGAGAGGTACCTTTTTTCTTATGACAGTCTATTTCTATTGCATGTCTTCTGGTATGGCGAAATTGACAAAATTATCATTATCTGGTCATCTGGTTTGGTGGCTATACCAGAATTCATCCAGTATCCAAACAATAATTGTTGTGTTTCGCCAATAACGTAAGTTCACAGACAGTTTGGGATCTGGTCCTATCTGTCAATAATCAAAGAAATCAAATTGTTTCTATGACAAAAAAGAACATAGACAGTTAATTTTCATGACTCCTGCAAATCAGTGTAAGAAGGTTGATGGCCATAAACTAAATTAACCTTTGTCAGCACATATAGTGAACTATTTGGTCAAACAAAAAATATTAATCGTTACATTCCACTACTCATAATGATAAGCTAAGGGACATTTTGAAATCAGTGTGCAGATTTTCATCTAGAAGGCTCCCAAACCTGACTATCAAATAGTCTGATTGGGCCCAAACAGCCTATTCCGACGTTGCTAAAGTTACTTCCACATATGCATGAAACAATCCGGCAGGCTGTTCCAGCAAAGGAATATCCCACAGGAGTTAACTGTATCCGGTATAGCCGTATACTGCCATTCAACGCTGGAGCCCATTGACTATAATGGCACCTGTATGGGATCCGGACAGTTTCTGGCATGAGTGCTGGGATTCAGCTGGACAAAAACTAGTGGAAGCACTGGCCAAATCCTGCCACTCATTCCGGTAACCAGCCAGATCCCTTCTGGGTTCCATTATAGTCATTGGGGTCTGCTGGTGTTCCAGCCATATCTGGCTAGTTCAATTAGAATTGGTATTTAAACAGTCCTCCTCATCATGCTGTTCACATTTTGACATCATGAGACCAAGACAACACCTAACAATTGATCAACAGTACCTCGCCATGGTGAGGCTTCAAGCAGGATGTTCTGAGATGGAAGTGGCCACTGAGCTTAGAGGGTCACAGAGTGTCATCAGCAGGTTGCAACAGAGATACAGAGAGACTGGAAGACTCACAGAGAGGCATAGAAGTGGATGTCCTTTGGCCACATCCCACACTGATGACCAGTGACTGGTGAACTTACACATGGAAGGAGAAATTGCTGCACTTAATGTTGATATCATCAGGAGGAAGTGTGGTCTGTGACAGAACGCTTCATTGTGAACAATGCCCTGCGGAACCCGATGATGAATGCCACACAATTCCAGGCACATTTAAGGGAGGTGAGAGGCACCCATGTGTCACGTCAGGCTGTTCGAAACCATTTACATAAGCGTGGTTTGCTAGACAACCTGCAAGGGTACCTGACCACAGGTGTCATCGTCTTGCATGGGCCAGGGAGCATCTACGCTGGACGAGGGACCAGTGGGCCTCAGTGCTGTTCACTGATGAAAGTCTATTCATGTCGAGCAGAAATGATAGCCACCAACGATGTTGGAGACGTCCAGGAGAGCGCTATGCATCTGTTATCAGACAAGCCTTTGGTGGTGGTGTTACAGTGTGGGCAGGTGTGTCTAGTCAATACAGAACTGTGAATAGTCAGTGACAAACCCATACTACTTTAATCATCATTAATTCAGTCATTGTGCCTCTGCATGAACAACACAGGCCTAAATTCATCTTTATAGATGACAATGCACCAGCTCATCACGGTCGCATCATTAGGGAATGGCTGCTGGAGACTGGGGTGCCTCAAATGGAGTGGCCTGCACTTTCTCCAGACCTGAATCACATTGAAAACCCATGGGATCAACTGAGTTGCCATGTAGAGGCTCGTAACTGTGTACCCCAGAACCTCAATGACCCGAGGGCCGCCCTTTCATGAAGAATGGGATGCTATGGCTCAGCAGACAATAAGTCGATTTGTGAACAGCATGAGACGTCGTTGTCAAGCTTAAATTGATGCTCAAGGCCACATGACAAGTTACTGAGATATTGACATATTTTTTCGGGGTATACCGACCGCTGTTCTTGGCTTTTGTTTCAATAAATTGTTTGAGATGAGGAAATCACCATTCCTGCTTCTAATTAAATGTCCTACTTTCACGATATAATATCACTGTAGCGTGAACTTTTTACGTTTTCCATAAATTTCACCCGAAAGCCAAATATCCCTATCTTTTTGTGAGTAGTGCAGTTTTTTGCTATATTATAATGATGTCATAGTAATCAATGTACTTACCGGTATTTATAGGCTGTGTTCCACTGTGATAAGTTCACAACTGTATTTGCATTTATTTTTTTTCATGTATTATTATAAAGATGCCAAAATAGTCTCGGTCTTTATTGATTGAGGTATTCTTCTACTGCAGTGACAAAATAGCCATGTATGTATTTCCCGGCTGTGTTCTATTGTGATGATGTCACAAAAGTGTCTTTATTTTTCCTTTACTTTGTTCTATGTAGATTGGGGAGGGGGAGCTATGCATACTCAGTATAAAAAAATATCCGCCAATTTTTTGTAAGAAGACATAGCCAACATACCACCCCTTCATAAGCTGCACTCACATGTGTAAACTGCCTTCACATGTAGCAATCATCCCATCTGTATGAGGATGCACAATCTCTACTGCGATCATTTGTTCCTATATATGTTCATTGTTTGTCAGCAGCGCATTCCTGCACATTGACAAATGATGATTTTATGTGCTACATAAATGATTGGGCCACCCAACAAATATGAGGGAAATTTTTGGAGTTAGTTTTGCAGGAGTCTTTGTTGGCACAATTTGGGCCACATTTATCAAATGTCGCACAATGGTTTAAAATAAATTACGGGTTGTCCAGTTTAGAAAATCCATTTTCATACACCCGATTAGGTAATTCTAAATTAATGCGGAGCTCCACTGAGAGCAGTTATAAAGAGGATTTCTCTATCTACTCGACCTGTCCTGTCCTACATTAGTCAGACCTCATATTGATGCGAATGGGAGCTGTGTAGCATTTACTTTCTCATGTGGAGGTGCTGCAAAGGGAAATTAAGCAGTCCTACCCACAGATTACACCTGATCATTGTAAACCTGACAATATGCGTGTCTATAGTCCACTGAAATGTGAAGCCCACGTCTGTACGTGTTGTAGATATCTTTACAAAACAGACACAGTTACGTACAAAAATGGTCAGGATAATTACAGAATCAGACGATTCATAAATTGCAACAGGAATGTGTACTGCATCCAGTGGATTATGTAATCTTAACTTTGTGGGATGCACTATAGGAGAGAATTAGGGAACACATTAGGGATATAGATGAGGCCAGTGGTGTACTGAGGGGGGGGATAAGGGGGGGCAGTGCCAGCTCTCAGGGGGGTGCCAGAAGCAATGAGCACTTCCATCAATACAATTGGAAGCGCTCTGACCGCTCAGCTCCCCGCTTAGTTCCCCGCGCTCCTCCCCCCTTTCAGGCTGGTGGCGCTCTGAATGGTGAAGCAGGAAGACTTCTCCCTGCTCCACCATTCAGCCTGCAGGCATGGATCGCGCTGCCGACCTTTGTGGGTGGAGCCTGCAGCCGGGAATCTGCATAAGCTCCGCCCATACATTTCTGCAGAGTGATCTGTGACTGCAGGGAAGAGAGGATTGTGAGCTTCAGGAATGGGACAAGGTGAGTAGGTGCTGTGGGTTTTTTTTTTTAATACAGAGGGGCACAGAGGACATTATTACTATGGAGGGGGCACAGAGGACATTATTACTATGGAGGGGGCACAGAGCGCATTTCTATTCTGGAGGGGACACAGAGGGCATTTCTACTATGGAGGGGGCACAGAGGGCATTACTAATGTGAAAGGGGCACAATGGGCATTTCTACTATGGAGGGGGCACAGAGCCAGAGGGCATTACTACAATGAAGGGGGCAGAGATTGCATTATTACTGTGAAGGGGGCACCGTGGGCATTATTATTGTTAAGGGGGCACAATGGGGATTTCTAATATGGAGGGGGCACAGAGGGCGTTACTAGCACAGTGGGCATTACTACTATTAAGGGGGCACAATGGGCATTATTACTATGCAGGGGGCACAATGGGGATTATTACTATGAAGGGGAAACAATGGGGATTATTACTGTGAAGGGGCACAAAGAGGGCATTACAACTGTGAAAGGGGCACAGAGAGGGCATAACTACTGTGAGATGGGCACAATGTGGACATAACTACTGTGAGGGGACACACCTCAGTGACAAAACTACTGTGAAGGTTGTACAATGAGGGTAATACTACTTTGAGGGCGTATTGGGGCTGGGGGGGGGGGTTTGGTTGCCAGAGAAAGGACCCGGGTGCCAAACACCCTAGGCACGCCACTAGATGATGCGAATAAGAAAAACATTTAAAATGTAGCACAACATTGTTTTGGAACATTTAATCCCTAAGTGAGAGGGGGAGATCACAGGTGCTTTCTCCTAAACCAAGAGACACACTGGATTTTCCTACTTAATACTTCTAATACTTACAATATATATACTGACAATATGCGTGTCTACCACTTCATTCAAACAGGTGGACTTAGGCCAGGAGACTGGATAAGTGTCTGATTGGCAGAGTCTGACCTCTGTATATGAGGCTGCACGATATAACTGAGTGCTTGTACTTGGCGGTTTCTGGAAGCCCCATCGAAGTGAATCGAGTGGCAGTGCAGTGTGTCTTCCACTTAATTAACACTGGAAAACTTTAGAAACATAAAAACATTTGTAAATTATATAGTATGAAGACACAATAACATATTTAGTATTTGTGTGCATGCAGGGGTGTAGCTAAAGGCTCATGGGCCCTGGTGCAAGAGTTCATCTTTGGCCCCCCTTCCCTCCCCCTACTTTGGGGGGATCTGAGGCAAAAATTGAAACAGATCCCCCCATGCTAAATTCTTCACCTAACCCCTTCCCTCCAGCCAATGGTGCAATTTGACCAGCATGTACTTTATATTATACAGTGTCTTACTATGAGGCACAAGTGTCTTTGGGCACCCTCAGTCATCTGGGCCCGGTAGCGACTGCTACCTCTGTGCCCCCTATAGCTACGCCCATGTCTGCATGTTAAGTTGTATTATAATAGTAGATTGTCAGCCATGAGTGGTCAGTAGCTATGGAGTAGACTATATGTACATGTATATATAGATTAATAGGTACAGCTAATTTTGTTCTGTTGCAGTTAGCCATCATTCACACTACAATTGCCTTGTATATTTTTCCAAATGCTTTTTATTAAGAAGGGAAAAAAAAGAAAAAGTGGTCCAAAAGCTCAATTTTGTATCTGATTTATAATGAAGACTCTTTGCCCTCAACATTCCCTATCTTCAACAGCTGCAGCCATATAGTCTTTCACAGTAGACATGTTGAGGGTAATTCATGGGATGCTTCTGACATCTACTGATTGAAATGCTAAGTGCAGCTGTAATAAACTGAAAAGCATTACCAACTTTTATTCACACATACGTACTGATGATTCACTTAATTTATAGTTTTTTGTTATATTGTGATGATGTCATAGAAATCAATGTACTTATTTATAGGCTGTGTTCCACTGTGTGTTCACAATTACATTTGCATTTATTATGATGTATTATTGTAAAGATGTTAAAATAGTCTCTGTCTTTATTGATTGAGGTATTCTACTGCAATTACAAAATAGCCATGTATGTATTTCAAGGCTGTGTTGTATTGTGATGATGTCACAAAAGTGTTTCTGTTTATTTCTTTACTCTGTTCTATGATGTTGCTACAATTATGTTGTTCTTATATACAGGCTGTGGTTATGTCACAACAGTATGTAAGGAGCCACACAGACTCCATGGATAGGCTTCTTTTAGTGCCACATGTATGGATATATTCTCCTCTAGAATCAATGCTTTTAAGGGAGAATACCTCCTTACTCAATGGACCTTCATAAGAAGAGGATACTGCAATCCTTCCAACTGGTAACACATTTCAATGAGGTTATGAATCCATTTTGCCAAGATAGACTTGCTTGCCTTGTTTTCATTTTTTCTTTTCTTACCCTGGTGTTGAAGGAAGGCTTATTTCTTGACTTTGTCCAGATGACAGATCTTCTTACATATTATTGTGAGGATACTTTTGCGTAGAAAACCCAGCATTGTTCACAGGGCTGAGCAATCCGTAAGACCTCTCATATATGGATTTTTGGAGGAAAATGCCTGAATTTCACTAACCTGTCTCACAGAGACAATGGAGACCAGTTAGAGTGTTTTCCAGGACATATGCTGCAAGGGAGTCTATTGAATTGGCCCATAGAAAGGTCCTACAGTGGTAATGGAAGATGTACCAGAGGCCTAATATTTTTTACTGCTTTGAGAAATCTGATAATGATAATGTTGAAAATGCTCTTTGCAGATATGATAGCAGTAGTTTGTACTTTCAAAGTATCCAGATACAGATGAAGAAGGCTGTTCTGCAATAGGAGTTCTTTCTGGAGGAGTAGACTTCAATATTCCTGTCTGGAGAGAGAGCGAGAGAGAGAGAAGCAACAGGAACCACGACCTCCTTGGCCAAAAGAGAATTGGCAATCACTGTCGTCTTTTCCTGATTGATCTTCTGCAGCACTTGGGAATTAGGGGAAATGCGGGAAATATGTACAGGAACCTCACTTGCCAGCTGAATGAAACAGCATCCACCATCAATGGATCTTAATCAGGTAAAAACACTTACAGAGCTGCATGTTGCTCCTGGTTGCCATTTCCATTGAATATACCCCCATTGTCTGAGAGGTGCAGGTCCCACACCTATATTGAGAATGGAGCCTAAATGCATGTGTAGCCTCCCTCTATTCATTTTCTATGGGTCCGCCGAAAATAGCCAAGTGCCATTTCCGTCGAGCCCATAGAAGTGAATGGGAGCAGTGGCCGGTCATGTGTGGTGCGCTCCAATTCTATGGGGAGAGCGCTTGGTGGTAGCTGGACTCCCCACTTTGCGGGGCTCCATTCCCCATATAGACAAGCCCGCATTGTCTGAGATGAGAAAACCCCTTTACGATCATTAGTTAACTGCCTAATACATAATGCCCTGGCTACTGACAGTGAGAATAAGAAGCTTTAGCAATCTGTACAGTAGTGGCATAACTTCTTATGAGCACAGATAATTTTCTGCCAGGCTCCCAAGGCTCTGCCTTGTTTAGACTGCCCAGATGTCAGGTAGCTTATTGGGAACAAACATTCCTAAAATCTCACATTCCCAATAATCTGCCTGTCTAAAGGCTGCTTGTTCATCAGGTGAAATGATCTTTGGTGAGGACACCTCAATCATCATTTCTGGACAACAGAGTGATGTCACAATTCCCTGACTGGCACTGCCTCAGTGTAGCAGCCGCATCCGGTTGCCAGGGGAACCAACTCAGCTGTGCTGTCCTCTCAAAGATCGGGGCTCCGATCTGCTGAGCTGACAGTTCCACCCTAGCGTGCAGTGACGCTGGCATGAAGCTGTTATCAGTGCTCTATTTAAGGTGCTGGTGAATTTCTTGTCCTCTGGCTCCCCCTGCTGTTCACCTGCAGTATTGCTGAAGATTCCTGGGGCTTGTGATTTACTGGACTGGTTTGTGACTACGCTCTGCCTCTGCTGATTTGGTATTGTATTGATTTCTTGGCTCTTTGACTTTTTGGCTTGAAGGCATTTTAGTACTTTAGTACTTCTTTAGTACTTCTTTGTCAGTCTAGCTTTTGACCTTTTTTCCGTATGACTACTCTTTGCCTGTGTGTCTGTTTGTTGTTCCCTGCCTGTGTCTCATCTGCTCATGTATCCCAGAGTAGGGAACACTACCCAGTTCTGGGGTCACTGCCTAGGGTGACTGTGCAAGTAGGTAGGGACAGGGGGTTGGGGAGATTTAGGGCTGCACTATTCCTGATTGAGTCTGGTGTACGTCCAGGGGCAGGATTCAAATTTTTAACAGGTTCCCTACTCAACTGCGGACACACGTGGGATGCTCTCCCTAAATTACTATTATTTCCCAGCCTAAAAGCAGAGTAATCGCCTCAAAAGGGGCGGCCCCACTTCTCGGTGGCTGTCCCTAAATTAGCTACCGAAAGGGGCGGCCCCACTTCTCGGTGGCTGTCCCTAAGTTAGCTACCGAAAGGGGCGGCCCCACTTCTCGGTGGCTGTCCCTAAGGTAGCTACCTTAGGGACAGCCACCAAGAAGTGGGGCTGCCCCTTTCGGGGCGATTACTCTGCTTTTAGGCAGGGAAATAGTAGTAATTTAGGGAGAGCATCCCACTTATATGTAGGGTCCCCTTCTCATTGTTTTCTCCTCCATTTTTAGAGGATAGAAATCCAGACTGCACCTAAGATCCAGTCCTGGAGACTACTGCAATCAAATGACCCAGAAAAAAAGACATATCTAATCCTGGGGGTACCGTGTGGTGAACAAGGCTCTGCACTGACATTGTCGGCACGTTTGCAAGTCTGGACCCAGTAAAAGCCTGACCCGTTACTCGCACGGGTTGTGAGTATCCACATTAGTGGAAACTGTATTTAATTGCCTATTTCTAGTGATACCAGTCATTGGTATAACTGTATGTATGTATGTATCATACATTTTTGTTGGTCTAGTAATATTATATATTTTTATCTATTATCATTAAAAGTTAAGTTTTAAGTAGGTTTCTTTCCCAGTTCAGTGATTTTCAGGTTCAGAAAATACTTGACAACCCTAGAGGCTAAAAATTGGATGAAAACAGTCTGCGACCTAAAGGCAGAAAGCAGTAACTGGAATGCTCGTGCACCCTTCTAAGGTTAGTTTCACACTAGTGTTAAGAGATCTCCAGCAGGAAACAGTCTGCTGGAGCTCTCTGGAAGCGGTATTGCTGGACGTTACCTAAATGTCCACCGGCCCTATTAACTATAATAGGAGATCCAGACGCAATCCAGCAAATATGTTGAGAACTGACCAGACAAAAAACGCTGCATAGCATTCAGGTATCGTCCAATGAAGACGGACCCAGAGAGCTCAGACAGGGAACATCCTGCCGGATAACTTAATGGTAGTGTGAAACTAGCCTAATACTAGTGTGAAGAGGTTAAATAATCACAATATGAATCCCCCAACATGCATAAAGTATAGTATAGTGCCTGTTATTGGCTTACCCATGTAATATTTCACCATCATTACTTACCGGAGATATACAAGGGAGAGGCTTTGCTTTTCATTCATCTTCTCCAAACATTCTGAACCAAATTGTCAGAATCCAATCCTAGTTTCTTTCACTGGATGTAATCTGATACTGTGATAAATTTTACACATATGATACATGAAAATAACTAATATAGACCCCTCATAGATTGTAAGCTCTTGTGAGCAGGGCCCTAACTCCTATTGTGATTAGTTTGTTATTCTGCAAAATTTGATCTTGTTTGTACATCTGCCATATTTTTGCCATATTTATGAACATGTATTATTGTTTTTTGTTACACACATGACTCCTAAGCCCACAGATATAAATGTATAAATTACAAGTTTTACTGAAACTTTTCCCATAAAGCTATATATCAATCTGCTCAGCTCCTCCCACTCAATAACACGCTGTCTGTAGATTGCACTGTATTTTCATGGTGACAAGTTCCCATTAATATTTTACCATTAAAAAAAAATACATATTTTCTACCATTGCAATAGTAGTGACCCATAGATTAAAGATCACCTATTAGTTATACTCATGATGCATGGGGTAAAAAAAAAAAAGAAAACACATTCCTGTACAAAAAAAAATGAATAAATGATAGTCAATAAATTACATGTATCCCAACAATAGCACCAACAAACACTATAACTCATCCCACGAAAAATAACTCCCATTTGGCTACATCAGCAAAAAAAAAACACCCAATACATATCTACATATTTGGTATTGCCCCATTCGTACTCATCTGCAGAACAAAGTAAACATTTTATTTTTAACACATAGCAAACGACAATGCTGTTCCCAAAAAATGAATAAAACCTTCCCAAAAAATGAATAAAAGCTAATTATTACATTATATGTACCCTAAAATGGTGTAACTAACAAATATAACTGCCATGAAAATTCAAAATGTTTCAATTTAAAAAATTTTTTAAGTTATGGTAACTGCTAAAGGGTAAATTGTTGTAATTTTGTGTTGTTAAGCGAAATGTTCTGTTTTACTATATTTGTATACCAAGTAATATTCTATGGACAAGTCAGGGTTAACACCTTGACTCAACCCCTATAGATGGCCAGGAGATGGACCTGGGTGTGGGTTCCTGCTAGGGAGAGGCTTGTTCTGTGGTAGCTGGGGAAGAGAGAGGACCTACATGTGCTTACTCCTCAGAACAAGGCCTGATCTGAGTGAAAAAAATCACCTTTTAGGTTTCTATAGCTAAAAGAACAACTGCTGCATAAAAGTGCTCCAGAAAGGAAAGAAACTAGAAGGTCCAGAATCTACAAGGCCATGCACTGGAATAAGTCAACAATGTATCAGTAGTCTATAGCAGAAAGAGAGGCCTTACTGCAGTGAGAGGGAATACTGCTAACACACCCTCCCACACTTTGAGATGGTTTGGCCAGCCTTAACTTAAAGGAGTTGGCCCATCTCATACATTGGGGGCATATTGCTATGCCACCAATGTCTGACAGGTGAGGGTCCCACCTCTGGCACCTGCACCTATCCCTAGAAGGGAGACTGCAAAGTGAAGGGGAGAAGACCACGCATGCACGGCCACTCTCCAATCATTTTTATTGGAGGGCCTAAAATAGCTTAGCAGCATGCTCAGCTATTTTTGGAAGTCCCATAGAAATGAATGGGAAGTGTATCATGCATTCTATAGGGCTGACGGAAATAGCCGGGTCAGCTCAGCTACTTTTTGGCACATCCAATGATTGGAGGGCGGCAGCGCATGTGCGGTCCTTTCTCCTTCACTTTATAAGCTCCAGTCTAGAGATAGGTGCAGGTCCCAGAGGTGAGACCCACACTTAATCCTAATGATATGCCACCAATGTATATGATAGGTCAACACCTTTAATTCTGTACCCCTCAGCCTGGGAATTACAGAAACATCTACTAGCCCTAGGTTCTACATGGAAAGAGACTTTGGAGAGAGAGAGAGAAAGAGAGAGAGAGAGAGCAGCAGTTCCACAACCCTTTAAAGCTGTACAATGTATCTGTATAGCGCTACCTGCTCTTTGTTATTTTTCTTATTGCTTTGTCCTGCTCACTGAGAAGGCCTCACATGCTCAGTTTCATACTTCAACTGCCTCATGAGCTATGAGAGGGCGAGAGCGCCCGCAGAAAAGACATGCCCTCTGAGCTGCAGCAGAAAAGATACTCCCCTTGAGCTGCCATCTTGATATATCTAGAAGAGCAATGAATGGAGAGGTCTCTGGATCCATGTGAGGTACAGAGGTGGTTCTAGGTTGACACTAGCAAGCTCTTGTGGATATAGGAGTCCAATGTAATATACGCATTGACATTGGTCTGGCCTAGGGATGGTTTAGGTAGGTGATGGTGTATGAGCTGTTGTCCCTTACCTTGCAGCAGTGTTTGTAAAGCTGTATTTCGTTTATCACTCTGCTGTTGCGCAAATGATTTCATGAAGCTGAATTTGCTTTCATGTAGCTGAATTTGCTATATGGAGTGGGGAATAAGATACAGTTACTGGGAGTGGAAGCTCTGAAATGTACTTCCTCACTCACTCAAGTAAAACTCCCCCTCTTAGCAGGAAGCAGGACCAGCCCACTTCTCCTAAGAGTGGAGTAATAGGTTGGTTAGCCCTGTTCCTGTCAACCATCACCTCCCCTACTAGAATAAATGGCATAGCATCACACTACATTACATACCATTGCATATAAAACATTAAGCAATTGCAGATACCCCCAAGTCTGGGGTACTGCAGGAATGCTCCCTTGCAATTATAACTGCTATTGTGTCTGACTGCAAAAAAAGCACAATAATATATTTCTGTGTAATGTGTGCCTTTACTGTGTATGTTATGTGCATATGGTAACAACAGGCCATATTCATAGCCATGCGGATCCACAATACTATGGCCTTGTGAATGGCCCCTTAGTCAGAACAGCAAAGAGAACACATGCCAAGATGTAGAGCTAGAACACCTGCAGAAAGCAGACCAGGTAAGAGAAGGAGGTGTAGAGATAAAACAGTAGAAATAAGTTGTCAAAAAAGGACTTATTGACTCTAATGCACCCATATTAATACATTGTCTCTGGTACCTGAGCACACAAAAGCACAATTTGGTCCACTGGGAACATCTCCACATCCCAAGATGGATTTTGTGAAAATGTACTTTGCGTGCCGCAACCTGTTTAAAGAATGGAGAAGTGTTTGCCTGCCATGATGGAGAACCTCCCTTTTTGGTTGCATTGTATTATCTAAAATATACACCCCACGTCTGGATGCTTATGTCAGAGTCAGCTACTGAAGTGCAGATTGAGGGAGATTGCTTTAAGGAGACACCTGGCCTGTTACTACTTGTGCAGCCATGGAATCTGTAACATATGTGAAAGTGCATTTTGTGTATCAACTGCTAGTCCATGGCAAGAAAAGAACTGTCCTGATCTGTTTGTATTTGAATTCTTCAGTAAAGAACTGTTCTTCTGCACGACTGCCTACTGTTTGCTTCCTGCACTACTAAGTGCTGGCGTCACGACAACCAGGACCCTGCCTTGCACCTCAAGATCTTCATCACCAAGGGACCTCACCAGGCAGGAGAACCACATAACAGTAGTGTGCCATGAACAGAAGAAAAGGTGAATCCTACTCATCACAGGGAGCTTCAGAACCAGGGACTTTACCCTGTAGTGCCAATGTATAATGCTCTCCCACCCCCCACCAGTATATGGAAGGCTTCTCCATCCCCCTGACCTCTTACGACCTTCTCCTGCCTTATTGGCTTCAGGTGTTGCGAACGTGCCCCCCCCGCCCCTGCATTCAGTGGTGCTTGCCAGCAGGCAACCTAACTTGACTAAGGGCCCACCAGAAATATCACTTTTTCCCCATGGGCCAGTCCACGCTTACAACTACTCCTATTCTGCACTTAAAGAGACATTTATTTACTACCACTGGCCATGTTATTGACTCCTCAACCATCTTGTGGCCACTTCATCCATACTCCGGCTTTGCATCCTGCCAAAACACCTAACAACATGGGCACCCAATCACCATCAAGCAGGAGCACCAACATCAGCTTGTGCCCCGAGGGAAGAGAGGTTGCATCCTCCTATTACTGCATGACCCTAAGAAGCATCAGTGTGAGGGTTGCCAATGTGATCTGTGAGTACAGCTACCATTGCTAGAGTTACTACAACTCCCATCCTGCACTTGTTTCACTCACACTGGCCAGGATGGGAGGAAGGATAATAGGGGTTGCCAATAAGCCTCTCTGCCTTAGACAGGGGATTCAGACACAGAATTAGGCAAAGGTACACTCAGGGGTGCACCTAGCCTTTTTGCTGCCTGTGGTGAACATTGAAAAGGTGCACAATACAATACAATAAATACAATACTAGAAGCAACCTAACATAAATTCAGTACCAGCTGCATTTATTGTTATTACTGTAATGAGATTGTCATCTGCTGGACCTTTGGGGTTCATCATAGCATGGGTGTACCAGAGTAAGATCCGGTGCCTTGGTGGGCCAGGCCACCCTTTAAGAACCCTGCTTTCCAGGCTTCTCAAGGGCAAACTGCTCTAGTTATGCAACTTTCACACACACAGGATAAGGCCACAAATAGCAGCAACTATGCAGCTGAAAACTGTGCTGATATGCGTTTTTAATCCAAATCAGTATCAAATTAATTATAGGTACTGCTGGTTACCCATAAAACCATGTAGCCATTAACAATTAACTTGATAAGAGCACTAGTCTGCATTAAAACCACAATTCGGTTGCTTACGTGTTACCTCATTGTTATTCCATAATTAGCTGGATTTGATCCTCAGAGCTCTATTGAGCCTTAAAAGATTTATCTGAGTTATATTTATTGATGACCGATCCACAGGATAAGTTTATCAATATCAGATCGGCGGGGGTCCGACACCTGGCACCTCCGCCGATCAGCTGTTTGAAGAGAAGGCGCGCGCTATGCCAGCGCTGCCTCCTCTTCATTGTTTACCTGTTCGCCGTAACATGGGTAGCGAGATGTAGTGAGCAGGTGTAATTACACCCAAGCCGCCCCATTCATTTCAATGGGACGGATCGCTCCTATATAAGATTTTATCAATTTATCAGCTTTTGTTATGGGTTAAATGAAGAAAAAAAATGCACCATTAATATTTACACCATAAATAAGGTATTCACTATATTGTAAAGGTTAGGGCCCATTCAGACGGCTGTATGTATTTTGCAGATCTCAAGTTTTCTGTTCCGTTCCCTTTGTCCGCAAAAACACAGATCGTATGTTCCCTATGTCTTCCATTTTTTTGCAGATCCCCAAAAAAAGGGAGGGGGCTTTTTATTTTTTATATAAAGATTTGTGAGGTGACTTTATTAAAAAAAAAAAAGGTGACAGGTATATAATCTGGTCACATGATCGCATTGGCGCCATTTTCTCTGGCTTTGACAACGCAGAGATCTTTGTGGGAAACTTGTGCTTGGATGGCATCTGTTTCTGACAATTTCTTTGTGTTTATCATGGCATATGTACGAGATGTTCTTCAGTACTGGCTAATTTCTCCGAGATTTGGACGGCAGTCAGCTATGCTATCTGAAGAACCAAGAAGGAGGAGGCAGTGGGTTCATCCCATTGTCTCCCAGCGCCTACAGAAGAGCTACTTTCATACTGTATACTTTGACTTGTGGCAGCACCCTGATAAATTTCAGGCTTACTGCCGTATGTCGGTGGGTACTTTTGATATGTTGCTTGTGTCTCTACGTTCTGGACTTACTTTCCAGGGCACAAACACGAGGCACAGCATTTCACCAGAAGAAAGACTTCTAGTCACGTTGAGGTAAGGTTATTTGTCTATCCTTATTTTTAAATTTAATTAAATGTTTTAGCATACATGAAGATAATTGTATTTTTTCTCTTCACAGGGTCCTTGCAACTGGAAACGCTTTTGCCTCATTGCATTATTAGTCTCTGCTGGGAATCTCAACCATGTCTGGGATCGTCTGTCACACATGTCAACTTATCTGGCAGCGACTCAGAGATGCGGTGATGCCCCAACCCAAGGCAGAAGATTGGCTGAGAATTGCTGACGGGTTTTATCAATCTGCGTCGTTTCCTAACTGCATCGGGGCATTGGATGGCAAGCACATTTATGTAAAGACGCTGCCTCACTCTAGTTCCCAATATTTTAATTTTAAACAATATTTTTCTGTAGTGCTGTTGGCCTTGGCTGACAGTAATAACAGATTTATTATTGTTGATATTGGGGCCTATTGAAGCACAGCTGACGCCTGCATCTTCTGTTCTTCTACAATGGGTGAACGGCTTTACGCCAACCAACTAGCCTTGCCAGAGCCCAGACGACTACCAGGTTCTTCTGCTTCAGCTGCTCCATTTGTAATCATGGCATATGAAGGGTTTGCATTATTTCCACATGTAATGCGAGTTTTTCCCGACGCGATTTGGATGACCAGAAGCACATATTTAATTATCCTCTGTCTCATGCACGACGATATGTTGAATGTGCTTTTGAAATACTTTCTAATAAATGGAGTGTGTTCATGGCGTCCTTGCAAATGAGTCCGCAAAATGCCACCCTTGTGATACAGGCATGTGTGATTTTACACAACTTCACCAGGATTCATGATGCACCTTCTGAACCTGAAGTGGCTCCTTTTCTGACACCCGCATCTGTTGGATTAGAGTATGATCAGTATGGAAGATCTGGATCTGCTGGACTAGCAGTTTGGGAACTCTTTGCTGATTACTTTGCTACTCGTTGATTCTTCATAGGTTTTGGTGTCATAAATTTAAAAAATGTTAAAATTTTAGATAGTTGGGTCCCATATTATTAGATAAGAATAGGGACTCGCAAGATAATGAGGACCCTTGACATGGGCTTGTGAGCTAAGGTTTTTTGTAAAAACAGTAAAAAAGAATTGTTTACTATTTTTATAAAAAACTAATACCTCATTAATGCAAAATTATATGTCGCTTTTGACGTTATAATCCTTCCTCCCACCATCGAAATTACCCGTGTAATAAAGAATGGCTTTTTTTCAAATCTTTTCCTAGAATGCCCAAGTTCACACCAATCTAAAGGTGTCATGGATATTCCTGTGAAAGGTATCAGGAGGTCTGTCAGATTGGCAACCCATGGTTTAAGCTGACAGGTTCTCCTTTGATTGTTTTGTTGTTGCCGACATTCAACACACCCTCCCCCTTAAGGTGTAGGTATCTTTGTAATTAATTTTGTCTATTTAGTGTTGGTTCTCTCACCATGCTGTGCGGTTTATATTTTCTGTGGTGTCTGTGGTCGTTTGGTGTATGTTTCTCTGTGGAGATCCCATTGCTGCCACAATCTTCAGGAAAGCTAAGTGTCTTCCTTCCCTTTCGTTTATTGGTGTATATCTTCCCAGTGTTTTGGTGTTTGGGCCTGAGGGGAGACTACTGTTCGTCCAGGTTGGTGGAGGAATGGTTTGTCTCATTACTGTCACTGGCTTCAGGGTCCTTCAGGGACAGTTAGAGTCCCAGGTTTCCAGCGTATGAACTTGCCTACATTCTAGGCCTGTTCATACAGTTAGAAGGGCAGGTCTAGAGTCAGGGTTTGTATAGGAGGTGACCATCTGCCTTTACTCTTCCAGGCCTAATTGCGTTCCCCCCCCCCCCCCTCTTCCTCCTGCACTTGGTGTGGGATATTCCCCCCCACACCAGAGCGTGACATTATAAACCGCCCAAAATCGTCATTTTGTCCATTTTTGTGCAGACATGGACCCAATTACTGCATAGGCAGGGCAGCTACAGGGTCTCTCTTTGGAGGTAGCTGACCTCCGCTCGACCGTCACCCAGATTCTGAGACCACAGGCTGGTGGCCCCGGGGGTGGTGGTTGCCAGGCCTGTCTGGAGCCTAAAGTCGCTCTCCCTGATAGATTCTCTGGGGGACATGATAACTTCATTTTGTTCAGGGAGGCGTGCAAATTGTACTTTAGGCTGCGTCCTCATTCTTCTGGTAATGAGGAACAGAGAGTTTGTGTGGTGATCTCGTTGCTTAAGGGGGATGCACAGTCATGGGCCTTTTCTCTGCCGATCGGATCGCAGTCTCTACAGGCGGTAGATGAATTTTTCAAGGCATTGGGGCTTATCTATGATGACCCGGATCGCATCTCCCTGGCCGAGACCAAGCTACGTGACCTCCGTCAGGGTGAGCACTCTGTTGAAATCTATTGCTCTGATTTTCGGAGGTGGGCTATGGATACTGAATGGAACTATCCGGCTCTCCGTAGTCAGTTTTGTCAAGGATTATCTGAAAGGCTAAAGGACGCTTTGGCCTTTCATGAAACTCCGGTGTCTTTTCAAGCCACCATGACTCTTGCTGTACGCATGGATAGACGCCTGAGAGAGAGATCTAGGGGCCCCCGCTCTCAGGACGTACTATCACAGAGTGTACTGTCTTCCTATGACACTTTGGGTGAAGATACTCCTGGGTTTATGTCTGGGGATGAACCTATGCAGCTAGAGGGAGCTACTCCTGCTTCCACATTTAAGCATTCTGGGAATAAAAGGGGAGTGTGTTTTTTCTGCGGACAGAAAGGACACTTTATCAACGCATGTCCATGCATTCAGTCTCTAAAAGAGAAAAAAGGAAAGGGGGCATTAAATTCCCATCTCACTCTTGGAGGGGTGGGTGGTGAGACAGAAAATGTGCATTTGTTTTCATCCTGTAGTACCCATTTTCTCCTGACTGCCGAGGTGGCGCTAGAGTCAAAGGTTGTGAGAATTGATGTGTTTATTGACAGCGGGGCAGGGGTGAACCTGATCGATGCTCAGTTTGTCCGTATGCATGGATTATCTCCGAGTACATTAGAGAAGAAGATTTCAGTGTTTGCTATTGATTGATGGGTTTACCGTGGTTAAGTAAACACAATCCAAGCATTTATTGGCATACTAGACAGATTGTGGATTGGGGTGATTATTGCGTTGACAATCGCCTTACTACATCTTTTTCTGCTTTAACAACTAAGACATTACTCTCTTTTAAATCTGATTTCGCTGATGTATTTTCTGAAGGTGGATGTCAGGATTTACCCCCACATCGGGAATACGATTGTCCTATCAATCTTATTCCCGGAGCTAAATTGCCCAAATCTAGGCTGTATAACATTTCTGGACCTGAGAGAACGGCCATGAAGGAATATATTGCTGAGAGTTTGGCTAAGGGACATAGAAGACCTTCCAAATCTCCAGTGGCAGCAGGGTTTTTCTTTGTAAAGAAAAAGGATGGAACTCTTAGGCCATGTCTGGATTTCCGTGAACTCAACCGGATTACTGTCCATGATCCTTACCCCCTTCCTTTGATTCCTGATTTGTTTAACCTGATTGTTGATGCCAAGATGTTTTCCAAATTGGACTTAAGGGGGGGCATATAATCTGGTCAGGATCAAGGAAAGGGATGAATGGAAGACGCTTTTTAACACTCCTGAGGGCCACTTTGAGAACCTGGTCATGCCTTTTGGGTTGACCAATGCTCCTGCTGTCTTCCAGCATTTTGTTAATGACATTTTTCATCACCTTGTGGGGAGGTTTGTAGTCGTGTATTTGGATGACATACTAATCTATTCTCCAGATATGGTGACACATCAGGATCACGTTAGACAGGTGTTGCAGATCTTAAGAGATAACAAATTGTACGCAAAATTAGAGAAATGTGTTTTTGCTGTACAAGAGGTGCAATTCTTAGGATACCTGCTGTCATCTTCAGGTTTTCGTATGGATCCAGAGAAAGTCTGTGCTGTTTTGGACTGGGATCGACCTGAAAGTTTGAAGCCTCTTATGCGGTTTTTGGGGTTCACTAACTATTACCAAAAATTTATCAAGAACTATTCGACAATAGTTAAACCCTTAACTGACATGACTAGGAAAAGGATGGATGTCTCAGTGTGGTCTGATGCAGCATTGCGAGCCTTTTCCGCTGTAAAGGAGTGCTTTTCTTCTGCCCCTATGTTGGTGTAGCCAGATGTGTCACAACCTTTCATTGTGGAGGTTGACGCATCCAAGGTAGGGGTAGGAGCAGTTTTGTCACAGGGTCCGTCACCAGGTAAATGGCGCCCATGTGCCTTTTTCTCGAAAAATCTTGCCCCCTGGGAAATTGTTTGTTTCATCTGAATTGCGTTATAAGGTGTTTGAGGAACATCACTGTACGTTGCTTGCAGGACACCCTGGGAGTAAATCCACTGTCAAACTTATCTCTCGTAGATTTTGGTGGCCAGGCCTGCGTAAGTGTGTTGAGGACTATGTATCGGCTTGCAGTGTCTGTGCACGCGTTAAGATGACACATACTCGACCTTCTGGACCCCTACTTCCGTTGCCCATCCCGTCCAGACCATGGACTCACTTGTCTATGGACTTTATCACTGACCTGCCTAATTCATCTAGAAAGACTGTTATTCTGGTGGTAGCTGATCGTTTTAGTAAGATGGCGCACTTTATTGCTTTACCTGGCCTACCTAATGCTAAAACACTTGCACAAGTGTTTGTTGACAATATTGTGAGACTCCATGGCATTCCCACTGACGTGGTCTCGGATCGTGGGACTGTCCTTCTCTTCAGATTTTCATCCTCAGTCGAACGGACAGACGGAGCATACTAATCAGAGTCTGGAGACTTACTTGAGATGTTTTGTCTCTGAGAATCAGGAAGAGTGGTCCTCGTTTTTGTCTCTGGCTGAGTTTGCCATAAACAATCGTAGACAGGAGTTTTTCGTCATCATTGTCATCTATATGGCGGAAAATTCTAAATAACTTGATAAATATGGGTAACAAGTACAAACGTGTGGCTGACAGGAAACGTATGAAGGGTCCAGACCTAAGTGTGGGTGATTCGGTGTAGCTGTCAACTAGGAACATTAAGTTGAAAGTTCCTTCTTGGAAGTTGGGTCCAAGATTTATAGGCCCATATAAGATCATGGCCATTATTAATCCTGTAGCATTTCGTCTTGAACATCCTCAGGCTCTGAAAATCCATAATGTGTTTCACAGATCTTTGTTGAAGAGATATGTTGAACCTCTGGAGCCATCTCCCTTGCCACCCGCGCCTGTCTTGGATGGTAATTTGGAATTCCAAATTGTCAAGATCATTGATTCTCGAATTCTCCGTGGGACTCTTCAATATCTTGTTCACTGGAAGGGTTATGGACCTGAGGAGAGAACATAGGTACCAGCATCTGACGTGAATGCCAGTCGTTTGGTGAAAGCCTTTCACAGGTCTCATCCTGATAAAGTTGGGCCTGGGTGCCAGGAGGTCACCCGTAAAAGGGGGGGTAATGTCACGAATGTGGCTGCATCAGGTTGCAGGCGTTCGGTTAGACTTTCAAAAGTGACATAATTTGACATGTTTTCCTCTTGGTTTGGTTGCTGTTTACCACACTCCTTCCCCTCAGCTGTTGTGGGTGTGGTGATTGTCTTTCCCCTATTTATCCCTTCCCGTTTATACTTTCTGCTGACATTGTTGTGTGTGGTGTGGATCTCGGCTGAGATCCGGTTACTGCATTAAGATAAGTGTCATTTTCCCTTTTGTGTTTATCCTACTTTTCCCTGTTGTGGTTTTGCCTTCTGGAGTCTCCTGTTCGTCCGTCCTTTTGGAGGAATTGGAAGTCAACTTTTTCCCTGTCACTAGTGGCAGGGTTCTCTAGGGTCAGGTGTTATTAGGTTCCTGTGTATGAACTCTCCTACCTCTAAGGCCTGTTCATACTGGTAGTCAGCCAGGGCCTAGTTTCAGGGTTTCCTGCAGGAGGTGACTGTTTCCCTTGTTTGGTCCCTTTCCCTTCCCACTTACGCTTGGTGTGGCTATACCTTCCACACCAGAGCGTGACAGAAACACATCATCATGTAGCAATTTCACATATCCAGTGGCCTTGAGGTTTCCATTGATGAAGAATGGCCCCACTATCTTTGTACCCCATATACCACACCATACCATCATATTTTGTGTTCCAACAGTCTTGGAGGGATCTATCCAATGTGGGTTAGTGTCAGACCAATAGCGGTGGTTTTGTTTGCTAACTTCACCATTCACATAAAAGTTTGCCTCATCACTGAACAAAATGTTCTGTGTAAACTGAGGGTCCTGTTCCAATTTTTGTTTTGCCCATTCTGCAAATTCAGTGCGCCGATCTGGGTCATCCTCGTTGAGATGCTGCAGCAGCGGGAGTTTGTAAGGGTGCCATTTGCGAGTAGCTAAAATCCGCGGAAGGGATGTTCGACTGATGCGACTCTCCAGTGACATGCGGCGAGTGCTACGCTGTGGGCTCTTGCTGAATGAAGCTAGGACAGCCACTGATGTTTCTTCATTAGTGACAGTTTTCATGCGTCCACATTTTGGCAAATCCAACACTGAACCAGTTTCACAAAACTTGGCAAGCAGTTTAACAGCTAACTGTAGGATGGGAGATGGGTGGTCTCGTAGGGTGTCTTGCATTGAAATCTACTGCAATGACCCGGGTACTGCGTTCACCAGACATGAACACAATTTCTATCTGTTCCTCACGTGTTAACCTCTGCGACATGTCAATGGCTGTAAACAAAGAGAAGCTTGTAAATAACTCATGAAAGAAATAATAAAGTAACGTTAAAACCAAGCACACCATTGTTTTTCTTGTGACATTCTCAATAAGTTTGATGTGTCACATGACCCTCTTCCCATTAAAAAAACTAAAGTTGGATCCAAAATGGCTGACTTCAAAATGGCCGCCATGGTCACCACCCATCTTGAAAAGTTTTCCCCCTCCCATATACTAATGTGCCACAAACAGAAAGTTAATATCACCAACCATTCCCATTTTATTTAGGTGTATCCATATAAATGCCCACCCTGTATATCTCTAACCGAAAGATTCTTCTTAAGCAAGGGAGGTAAACTAGAATAATTTGTATGTAATAACGAAGTAAGGTTCCATCGATGAACCAAATTTGCCTCTAGGGTATAATTAGAATTATGGCTTGACATTCCTATCCAATCAACTCAGTGACACAGATTACCTGCTAAATTATAATGTTTAATATCTGAGAAATTCAAACTGCCCTCCTCTCGCATAAACTGCAATTTGGTCAGGGATATCCTCAGATGGAAGGCCAACCAGGGGCGTATCTATAGGGGGTGCAGAGGTAGCAGTCACTACCGGGCCCAGGAGCCTGAGGGGGCCCCAATGACCCTTGTGCTGCATAAAAAGACACCAGTATTATAGAAAGTGCATGCTGATCAAGTTACATCTATGGCTGGAGGGAAGGGTTTAGGTCAAGAATTTTGCCTGGGGGGTTTGCCAGTTCAATTTTTGCCTCAGGCAGCATGAAGCCCATGTGCCTCCCTGCCCCTAGCCACAAAGCACTAAGGGAAGGGGGCCCAAGCTGAACTCTTGTACCAGGGCCCATGAGCCGTTAGCTACGCCCCTGAGGCCAACCAAATGAATATTCGGAAAGCCATTTCCAGATTTCAGATGTCAGAATGTTTAATCAAAAGGGGAATGGTTTGCATGGGATATAGAAACCTAGAGAAGCTTTATCAGGTGACAACGTCCCATCATGGAAATTGGAAGGTACATCCACCTCTCCAGTTCAGTAAGCACTTTCTGTATTAATGGAGGACGGTTCAATTTGTACAGTATATGGATTCCAGATTTTTTCCAATATTTATGCCCAGATAACGTATATTAGTCGATGGAATTTTAATCTGTATTCGTGAGTTATCCCAACCAAGGGTACATGGGTTCTGCAACAAAGGAAGCAGCTCACATTTGCTTGTACTCACTTTTAAGCCTGAAAATTGTTCAAAAGTATACAGATGTCTAAATAAATGTGGTAAATTGTTCCAAAAAGACAAGTAGATCATCTGAAAAAAGTGCTTGCTTTAGTTCCTCTAAGCCGACTCTAAGTCCTATGTTCTATGGCTAAATTAAATAACAAGGGCAACCTGGGAGAAAAGAAGCCTGGGGTATTAATCTGTGCCTGGGGTTCGATATATAGAGATGTCATAGTTTCTAAAAGAATCCTGTAACCCCAATTTGTCCAAGACTCTGCCCACCCATCCCCAGCTCAACTTATCAAACACCTTTTCAGCATCAATCGCCAAAATTACCGGGAGGAGTGGGCAGAAGCCCTCATCTTCACCGCATCCAACCACAGCAAATACTCTTCTGATGTTAGCTACCGCTGCTCTACCTCTAAAAAATCCCACCTGAAATGCAGAAAACAGGCAAGGAAGCACAAGTGCCAGCTTGCCTACCAGAATTTTGGACACTAGTTTTATATCCACATTTATCAGGGAAATAGGTCTATAGAAAGAGGCCAGAAGTGGATGCTTTCCCAGTTTCGGCAGAAGTGTGATATACACCGTATTTGAAAGTGACAAGGTTCGGGAAACCCCAGAGATAATTATTGTAGAGAATAGTCAACAGAGAAGCAATTTGGTCCCTCAAAATCTTCTCTTCTCCAGTGAAACCATCTGGGTTGGGGGTTTTCCCCAGAGACAGATGATCTATGGCAGTCTGTACTTCTGTCCTCATAACAGGAGCATTCAGATCAGCCAACTCATCTTTTGGGCTATGTACACTTTGGATCTTTTAGGGCTAATATAGGCATAGTACTATGAGGACTAGAAATGAGCGAATCATTCAAAAGTTTATTCACCGAACATTCGTTGAACTTTTCATAAGATTCGTATATTGGACGAATATATTCGTTAAATTTGCGTACAAAATATACGTTATTATGTGGCGTTTAGCGAACATTCGCCCACTAATAACGAACGTTCAGTTTTAAAAGGTACACAAATTCTTTGAACACGTACGCATGAGCGTACAAATTGCGTACAAATCCTCAGTGTACTATTGTCTAGCGATTACATAATACGTAGGCACGCACGACGAGAGGCCGCGGCATGCACTCGTCAGAGGCAGAATGAATTTTTGAAAATGGCATCCAGGTGATCCTCATCATTTAGCTTTGCAGAGCTGAAATACATGATCCGGCTGATGGACCGGCAGGATTACAATGGCACACACCGCCACCCGAACCAGCATAAAAAGGAGGTGATCCAGCAGGTGATCCAAGGCTTGCGCCATCGTTTCGACACTGTGCGGACCCCGGGCCAGCGAAATGATCCGCTCTGAAGTTTAAATAGACCGGCTTAATGAGATCTGCGCAGAGATACGGCGGGGTGAGTAGCAAAATATTTGAAAAGTAAAAACATGTTAAAAAATGAGTGTACTGTATTGTATATATACCAGCAGTGAGTGCCAATAATGAAAAAAGTATAGGACAACGTGGGCACGCGTAGTGCGCTGGAGTAATTTTCTTTCATGTTAGGCCACGCCTCTAACTCGACCCAAACAAGTGAAGGTATTCTCAGATACGTGCCCTTTCACAGTAATTTGCCTTAGGCTACTTTCACATATGTGGTGGTGATCTTGCAGGCTGTTCTGCAGTATTTGTCCTACCAATTCCAGGCGTTCTTGCCGAATAGTGGCCGGATCAGCGCCGTCCCCCATTATCGTTAATGGTGCTGGCCATACTCCCGTTTGTGTCAGGCAAATGCACTAGTGTGACAGAAAGTACCCTTAGATATATGCCCCTTCATAGTTAGCGATTCCTCCTCCTACACACAGACTCAAAGACGTGCTCATGCTGTAGCTAATGTCAGTGGGCGATATCAAAAGTATTCCCACCGCACCGCGTTAATGATATTAAGAAATTTATTGCGACGATAACGATATCTATCGCAATAAATACCTATTTAGAAGAAAAAAATGGATATAATATGGCCCCCCTCTCACCCATAATATCTTCATAGTAGTATAGTGTTAGTATTAAAAAGAGTCATCATATAACAATTGTGTACGGATTTATGTTGCAGAGCACCGTCAACAACGGCGTCACCACGGTCACCACCAGCGTCGAGGCAGGACAGCCACTGCAGTACCTGCAGCTTCTAGTAAGTGTAAACATATTTAATTTATTTTTAATCCAAGCTACTGTACTTGGGAGTGCAGCAGCAGTGATATGAGCACTGCTGGTTAGGAATGGGATCATCCAGCCCAAAACAATTCCCATGTATCAGAAGTTACAACTGTTCATTAGAGTTGAATGTAATGCCATTATTTAATGATTTTTGACAGCTGCTGCACCACAGAGGAGCCCCTCTCACCCTCCTCCACCCCAGCGAAAGAGGACCCCACCTGCCCCTCCAACACCACCAGCACAAGGTAGGTAAAATAAATAGAGGTAATAGAGGTAGAAGATAGGTAAAATAAAAAGTGTAATGGGTGGACCTTCTGTCTTCAAAATATAAGCTAAATTTATGTTTTATCTTTTGTAGCTCCAACAGGCGGGGAGGAGTTTTCCCCAGGACCATGGGAAGACCACTCAGTATGGATGTTCAGTAAGTACAAATCCCAAACTGACCACGTGTGGCCTTCTAAGTGAGCAGTTCAAAGAAAAAAAGAAGGCTCAATACAGATACATGTCACTGAATAACTCATTCCAGTAGATATACCAAATATATAATGACGTGCAATTGCTAAAGTATTCTGATCCAGATTCTGGTTTTAAATTTTAGAATTTTTTTCATGGGACAACTACTTTTACTTGATCACAATTATATTACTGTTTCCACCCCTACAGATATCCCCACTGACTTTGAAGTGGAGGCAGCCTTACACCGCTTCAGGACCAGGCTCCACGCTGCCTCCCAGCTTATTTGTGGCCTGCAGCTGGAGCACCAAGAGCTGCAGGAGATGATGGCCAAACGTCGGCAAAGGCTGGCATAACCTTTTTTTTTTGTTTATTATATTATTCATTATTTGTAAAAAGTTATTATTTATTACTAAAATATTTTTGTAAACAAGGGCGGACTGGGAACTTAAAGTGGCCCTGGAAAAGATACTAAAAGTAGCCCCATTTTGTAGTTAGGTCCAAACTGATGGAAGGCAGGGCCAGCAATACCATATTATAGCACATTATACCACCCCCAACAGAGCCAAATACCACAGTCCATCACAAAATACTGCCAGCAACACAAAATACATTCCCAAAAACATCCACTAGCTGGCCATGAGGAGGGCCCAGGTGGCCCCTTGGGCATCGGCCCACCGGGAAACTTCCCTGTAAGGTCTATGGCCAATCCACCCCAGCTTGTAAAACCTGTATTTTGAGTTTTTTGTTAACCCTTTAACACCTTCCTGACATAGTGTGAAGAAGACAGGGATGTAAGTTTAGGCTGAAGGCTGAAAAAAATTGTCCCATGGCCATTTTCCCGTACTAATGAACATAGGGTGTCTGCCGGCCGAAGTATTAATAAATTACGCACACTCCGGTTCACTGATTACAATTTACAGTAAAAGAAAAAGGCTTGGCTTGTTTGGACAACAAGTCTGTACATTCTGTCTTGTAACATAGGCAGTGAAAATTATATGTGAGCTTTTCATGGCTGCCCCAGCCAGTAGTAGAAGGGGACGGGGTATATCAGCAGAGAGTGATTGGTAAATACAACAAACTGCGGTGGAGTATAACAATCTCCGCTAATGTAACTTGTAATGGGAGGCGGAGGTAGACAACAGTGTTTGGTTGAAGGGTTTTGGTTTGGAGACTTTGGGTTCGCACAGCCTATGACATGACACAAGACATTTGGCAGTAACGTTATGGGCCGGCTGACAGCAACAGTGGGAAGACACTTAGACTATTCTGCCCTGCAAGCCCTGATCTAATCACCAGCCTCAGCAAGAGGAGTATGAAATTCGGATGTAATCCAGCCTTTATTCATTTTTATAAAGGTGTTTTTTTGAACACTGCCAGGTGACAGTTTTGTCCTTTCGGGTGTCACCACCCCCCAGCGGCACCCTGGAACCCTCTCTGACATGACACTTGAGGCTGGGCAGGAAAGAAGCCCTAGTGCATAGTGGGACAGTTCCGGCCACTGTTGTAATCTGCCTGCCCAGAAGTCCAGGGGGTCTGAGAAGAGGCTTTGCGAGCCAGACTGCAGGTATGCCTGAACCTGCTCATTGAGGCGGGTGATCTGGGCCTGCTCACTTGGCTGTAGCTGTTGGGAGGCAGAGAAAAATTGCTGCATCATACTAATTAGGCTTAACTGGCTGCTGCTGGTTGTTGCTATTAAACTATATTAAGTCTATGTTATCCACTATATTGCCACGTTTAAAGCAATCATAAATCGATAGCCACTATTAGTAACTCACTTCACAGGGGGTGGAGATTTGGGAAAGATCGTGGTGATGATTGTTCTTTGGCAATGATGAAGGAACTTGCTAAAAAACGAAAAAATTTAGCAATAGATTACGGATTAAAAATACAACACCGTATGAATGTAAATCGTACAATCCAGAAACCTAAATCTATAGAAAAGTGTGATATACTGAGAAAATTTGAATATATAGAAGTCAGAAAGAAATGTTGTAAACTAAATAGAGATATTTACGATTATCAAAGTGATAAAATTAGACACTGGGAAAGACAGAAAGTTAATGTGAGGACTAATATAAAGTCCCAACCCGGTGAGAAATCATCAACATCATCTCTCCCTTATTCCTATGCCACAGCAGTTAGGAAATTCACTAAGAATAGGACTTTCTACAATAGTCATTTGAAGTCCATATCTCCAAAGGGAACTCACCAGAAAACAATATGTACTACTCTAAAGGCCCAAAGGGTTGAGACTATCACTGTATCGAACCATGGTGCAGAAAATAGCAATAGTCCTGCACAGTCACTACCCGTCCCCCCTATTGAACCACAGGTTCAACTCAATACAAAACCAGCATTTCCAGAACACATTCCATCATCACTTAACATTACCACTCATTCTGTTTCCTCATTAGAGTCAGATGATTTTTTAGCTCTTCCATCTAATCTTAGAGAAAGTCCTTTTTTAGAACATCTATCGCCTTTCTCGCTAAGCCAACATCTCACCCCTCCACCACCCAGATTAACCCTATCGAGTTCACAAGACCTCAGCGTTATCCTTCCAACATCAGATTACAACAAATTGCCACTAATGAAGGGTATGAAGGAAATTGTCACCATACGGTCACCCAAAAACAATCCTTTACCCTCCTTAGATCACAACAGACAGTCATCGACATCAATACAAACATATACAGTGGGCAGATCACCACCAGAGACATCAGTGAGGAAGACACAACCAGCCAAAATCACCCAATTCTTCACACCAATACAAAGTGTGAGAAGAAAAAGAAGGGACCCAGATACAGAGGTTGCAGAGGAGGCAGAAACAAACGTACCAGTACACAAAAAATCCAAAATAAAACAACCGAAACTGATACCGATAATTTTGAAACACTAAAAGAAAAGGGGATATTCAATCTATCAAAATATATTCTAAACAGAAAAGAGATTGAATTACTTAGCAAAGGCCTTTCCTTCTGCCCTACCAATCAACCTGATCTTTTTGAACTATTCATTGATATGAATCAGTTCATCAGAAAACTGACATTACAACGTCATTTTACACTAAAAGAACTGAATCAGGAAATAGATGGGACAGTAAGACAACAGTCCACCGCGAAAAATTCCATTATCTCTTTAGTAAAGAGTGATACAACATCAATGTCCCCTACTTTCATTCACCCTATTCTAAATAGCAGATCCACCTTCTATCCCCTAGAGAGTAAGGGTCCCCACATCGATAGTTTCTATAATATGGTAATGGGAGACTTAAAAGAGAGTCTTACTACTCAACCTTATCAATCCATGTCAAATAACCTTAATAGGGAACTTTCTACAGCCTTAAAACAACTGAAAAAGAATAAAGACATAGTTATTAAAAATGCAGATAAGGGTGGAGGGATTGTAATAATGGACGCTGACTTCTATCTTACAGAAGCACACAGAATTCTGTCCGACACTGATTATTATAAGACATTACCACAAGACCCCACAAAAGAATTTAAAGAATCTCTCTATAAACTAATAGATCAGGGCTTTACATCTGGTATTCTCGATAAAAAAGAGAAGACATACCTTAAAATCATTCATCCTACTATAGCCCGCTTCTATTTTCTCCCGAAAATACACAAGACACTTATCAATCCACCTGGGAGACCTATCATTTCGGGCATTAACTCCCTTACAACTAATTTATCAGAATATATTGATAACTTACTGCAAAGATACGTATCCACGTTACCTTCATTCTTACGTGATTCTACCCATCTTATCAGTATCCTGGATGGTGTAGTCTGGCAGGAAAACTACATCTGGGTTACACTTGATGTAACATCATTGTACAGTAACATCATTCATTCCATTGGTTTAGCGGCTGTTGAGAAATTTTTAGACCAAGACCTCACCATGCCACATATACAGAAACAGTTTGTACTAGAATCCATAGAATTTATTTTGTGCCACAACTTTTTCCTCTTTAACAATAAAATCTATATTCAAACTAGAGGAACGGCAATGGGCACCAAGTTCGCCCCGTCATATGCTAACTTAGTAATGGGCGCCTTTGAAGAAGAAACAGGTTTTCTTACACATCACAATGTAGTCTTGTATAAACGATATATAGACGACATCATTCTTATTTGGCAGGGCAGTAAAGCAGAACTAATCACCTTCACCAACGCAATAAACGATAATAAATGGAACTTAAGGTTCACATTAGAAACCCATCCCACAGATATAGTGTTCCTGGATCTACACCTGAGTAGTGTAGAAAAGAAAATACAGACTAGAACTCACTTCAAAATAGTAGACGCCAATAGCTACTTGGATTTTAGGAGTTGCCATCACCAGAAGTGGAAGACCAACATCCCCTTCAGCCAGATGAAAAGGGTACGGAGAAATTGTAGTGACAATGATGTCTGTAAGGAACAACTGAAACAACTTAGTGTCAGATTCCTAGAGAAAGGATACCCGCCAGAACTGATTAAAGCATCCACTAAGAAAATCCTGAAGATAAACCAGAAAGAATGCCTGATAGGGAAACAAAAGAGAGATGTGGACACAAGCAGACCACCTACCAGTCTTATTACTCGCTATAATGCAAAGCATAATATTATCAGACAGATACTGACCAAACATTGGCCAGTATTACAAAAAGACCCCATTTTAGGCAAAATGATTCCAAAAAAACCAAATCTGATATTTAGGAGAGCAAAAACACTTAAAAACCTATTAGCCCCATCCTTTCCCCAACTCAATAAAAATGAGATCACGATTACATCTGTGAAAAAGAAAGAAAAAGTGGGGGCCTTTAGATGTAAAAAGAAAAGGTGTAAATGCTGTATAATGATTCAAGATAAAACTACAGAAGTACACCATCCATCTTTCAAAGAATCCATCACATTAAAACACGAAATGACTTGTGAAAGCACCAATATAATATACTTACTTTCTTGTCCCTGCAATCTTCTTTATGTAGGGCGCACCACACAGGCGCTAAGAGAGCGCATGAGTGACCATAGATCCAATATCAAAAGACAGGTCCTTACACACAGTGTATCTCGCCACTTTTCATTAGTACATGATGGTGACTCTTCTAAATTAAAAGTGGTTCCCCTAGAACAAGTATCTGTCTCTTTCCAGCAGTTATGCAGGAAAGAGATGTATTGGATCTATAAACTTAATACCCTTACCCCATATGGTTTGAACGAGTCTTTGGAATACGTTAATTACTGATATTTGCTCAATACCCCCTCCCCCTTTTTTTTTTTTTTTTTTTTTTTTTTTTTCCTTGTCTTAAAAACATTTTGATAGATGTATATCCATATAGATGCTCATTTTGTGTTATATTTACGCTATATATGGGAATGTTTATTTTTATTTTTATTTTTAGGAAGAACATAATTTATATTTTTTATATAGATGTATATCTATATAGATGTACATTTTGTACATATTGTTTTATATTATTGTTACATATGAATTTTCAGAGTATTAGAATTATAGTTTTTTAGCTAAAGTTTTCAGCCCCAATTCTCTCTCTTACTTCCATTAATCCCATAAAAGAGATATGAGTATAACATACTTTTACACTGAATATAAAAACGAATATAAAATAAATGAATGGGGACACCCAGTCTTCATTCTGATGCGTCTCGATGTGGAACGCATGTTTATAGATACCATCTAATATTATATAAAACCTGTAAAAAAGAACAAATGATAGTCTTAATCATATTTTAATAACTTTCTTTTTAATCTAATAGCATTTTTATAAACCTTTCCGTTGCCATCCAAACCTCTACCATACCCGCTTCGGCCGGCACTGATGCGTTCCACTGTGATACGCATCTTCCGGTTTACGATCGTCATAACCGGAGGTGCGTTCCAGTTTGGAACGCACATGTGACCGGAAGTTAACTGTGAGAAGCGTGGATGCCGGAAACACACCGTACACCATCTCGGCGTCAGACCACATGGAGGACATACCTATAAATAGGTACTGCTATCATATTTATTATGTTTGCTTTTAATTGTTTTCATGTAAACTATGTCTTGCTCCTGAAGAAGGGGAACTTTTTATGTATACCCCGAAACGCGTTGAGCTTTCCTTTTTGGACCTACAATAAAGCTAATATTAAGAAGATTCCGATTGGTACTGCCGATTTCTATATACACTGACAGGCAACCTTGGCTAGGGGGGTATAGGGAAACAGGTTCACCCTGAATCCTACCCCCCTGTGAAGTGAGTATAATTCGTTTTACTCTTCTGCAAGTTGCTCCTTTGAAGTTTGCTGTGTTGTGAAGTACTCTGATATTGAGGAGTGCGCGCTGTTGGATACTTTGATACTATTTGGCTGACCTGGCGAGGGGGAAGGAGATAGGGAACCACGATCTTTCCCAAATCTCCACCCCCTGTGAAGTGAGTTACTAATAGTGGCTATCGATTTATGATTGCTTTAAACGTGGCAATATAGTGGATAACATAGACTTAATATAGTTTAATAGCAACCTTAAAGGCCTGGCGCTACCAAAAAGGGTTTTTTCTTGCATTTTAAGTAGAGGTCTTTTGTACACTACTTTTTGTGTTTTTCTGTCTATTTCTCTTGTGGAGTCCACAAAGAGTTCCCTTTTAGCTGCCGGGTGGTTGCCTGTATCATTTCTACTAACATATACGGCTTTCACTCCCTTTATTTCATCTACTTATCCCCATTAGCGCTCCTCCTGTTACACATCCGAAAGAGGATATTTTTTCCTCAAGTTAGGATCTACTAACCCTCGCCGTTTTTTTCTCTTTCTTTTATTGCTGCTGGTTGTGGCAGGAGGTGGATGACTCTGCCGGACCTCCTTCTCAGACATGCTGGCAGCAGGCTGGGGCTGGCTGAAAGCTGTGGCCAGGTTACTACATAGCTTCTCCCGCAATTATGCTAATTTCTCCTCCCTTTACGGTGGAGGAAAACAATCCCCCATGTTGGATTGATACCGAGGGTCCAGAAGCATCGCCAGCCAGTATTCGTCTGTCTGCCTTATTTTTAGGATACGCCTGTCGCTCCGTAAGCATGTGAGCATACAGCTTGCCATCCTGGCCAGAGTGCCGGAGGAGCCAGTTCTTTCCATCTCAGCCTCTCTCAGGGACACTTCAGCTGTGTCTCCTCCTCCTGATCACCATCGTCATCCTCATTAAAATCCTCCCCCCCCCCCCTCCTCTAACTGAAGCTGATTTCCTTCACCCATTGCCCCCTGCTGCATGAGCATGAGTGTCTTTTCCAGCACAAATATTAGTGAAATTACGTAGTTCACACAGCAGCTGTCCTGGCTAACCAATTTTGTGGCTTCTTCAAAGATCGTTAGAACAGTGCAGGCATCTCGGACCAGCCTCCACTGCCGGAAATCAAAGCCAAACCTGCTCCCTATGGTGGAAGATTGTGGTTGCTGCTGGACAAAATCGTCCACTGCTCTACACTGCTCAAGGAGCCACTGCAACATGAAGAGTGGAATTCCACCGGGTTGGCACCTCACCTATTAAGCGGTGTGGCGGAAGATCGTTTTGTCGCTGCAGTTCCAGCAGAGCGTGGGGAGTTACATATGAATGGCTCAAATGAGTGCAAAGCTTCCGTGACTTTCCCAGCACTGTGCGCAGGCCAGTGAATGTTTTGAGAAATCTCTGCACCACTAGATTTACGACATGTGCCAAACAGGGAGCATGCGTGAATTGACCCAGGTTTAGCGCTGCCACTATATTTGTCCCATTGTCACTCACTACCTTGCCCACTTCCAGCTGGCGTGGAGACAGCCAGTGCGCTATTTGCTGCTTCATGTAATGTAGCAAGCGCTGGCCTGTGTGGCTGCTACTGCCAAGACAAACTAAGTCTAACACTGCATGGCAGCGTTGCACCTGGCACATATGATATGAAGGAGGGGGGTTAACTCTCTGCCCTGATGCTCCAGCAGGCGGACTGCCCATGGAGGTGGAAGCAGATAGTTGTTGGGTGGTCTGCTGCAATCCTGGATGGAAAGCGCGTTAAGGTGCCAACAGCAATTGGCCCGGTTGCTGGGAGGTTCCTGACTCGTTGCCACTAAATACATTCAGCCAGTGGGCAGTAAAGGACATGTATTGCCCCTGGCCTTAAGCACTGCTCCAGGTGTCCACTGTGATGTGCACGGTGCTGCAGAGAGACAGCTGCAGGGAGCGTCCAATATTGTCAGCCACGTGGGAGTAAAGGGCAGGGATAACTTTTTTGGAGAAGAAATGCCGGCTAGGGACCTGCCAGCGTGGCTAAGCGCAAGCCATTAGCTCCCTAAAAGCTGGGCAGTCAACCAGCTGGTACAGCAGAGACTGCACAGCCAGCAACTTTGTCAGGTGACCATTCACTTTGCGCACTGTCGGATTACTTGTGGCGTAAAACGGCTTCCTGGCCACGCACTCGGCAATGGACGGCTGCCGAATAAGAGGAGGTGGAGACATGCACGCAGTGGGCGATGAGGTGTATGTACTAGTTACACCCCTGGATGCGGGCTAAGCTATGGCCCTGGATGCGGCCTGCCTGACAAAAGGGACCCCGGGAGAAGTAACCAGGTCTTCAGTATTAATGGGCTGCTCTAAATTGGCGGCATGATGCCGCTTCAAATGGTTTCATAGAGCATTGGTCCCTACATTTGAGGCTTTCCCACGGCTCAATTTCTGTTTACAGAAATTACACGTGGCTGTTCCACACACCCGACGTGGGCCCTCCACAGCTGACCAAGCTTGTAGCCAGTGTCGGACTGGGGTGCCTAGGGTCCACCAGTAAAATGTATTTTGGGGGCCCACCGTACGGATACATTCAAATATTACCTGCTCACACAGGAGCAAAATGCTGCAGATGATTGAATATTGGGGTTCCTGCAGCAACTTTGAGAAGGTAGGTTCTGGGGAAAAGAGGATACTGGCTAGCCTTCCTCTATAACTAGAAGTCATCTCAGATCTGTGTTTATAATAATAAACTAGGGAGTTTCTTTAATAATCTATTAAGTTTTTTATATGAACATCGGCTGGTTGAGATGCTGTACATTGAATCACTTGTGCAGAGGGTGGGAGACTAGGGCCCCATCTTGCTCAGGGGCCCACCGGGGCATTCACCTGTACCCCTGTGGGCCAGTCCAAGCCTACTTGTAGCCCTTGCACGCTTACACCCTGGTGCCGGCCCCACTATACTTGGGGTCTCGCTAGTTCCCAAGGAAGAACTGGCCCTGGGCCTAACTCGCCTCTGCCCTCTGTTGCTGCCACTACTACTACCACCCTCTTCCTCGGAGATCAAACCCTCCTCACCAGCCCGATTTGCCTCCCAGGTCCAACACATCAGATTCATCATCAGACTCCTCCCCATCACTTTTTTCTGACTGCAAATTAGGCTGTTCCCCACCAACCTCCAATTCCAGGCAGTCCAAACTCTGACTGCCCTCTAAGAAATCCTCAGTGAGGGTGTCCTCTATAACCACCGGATTATGTGGTGGGGTTCAGTGGCCTTTTATTTTATAAATTGCAGAACGGACACCACTAGGAGGGAGCACTGAAGCCCGAGAGGTGGCACAAAATGACGGGGTTTGCTGGAGCAGAATGGTGGAGCAGGATGAGTCTGACCCCTGGCTACATATGGATACTGTATCAGCAAAAGACAGATCATCCAGCTGAGACTGAGATGAGCGTGCCATCCACTCCACTACCTCATCCACTTTCTCCTCCACTACAATTTTTGCGCCTTGGTGGGTTAGCCTGGTGGAACACCGGCCAACTATTACGAATTACAGAAGTAGAAGCTCTGGCTACAGGTCCTTTGGCACGGCTGCCCTGTGCCACCTTCTCCCTTTTTTTAGAGCTCGAGGTCTGGCTGGAACTGGACCTCTTCTGTTCGTCTCAGCAGTCGCAGCAGAAGTGATGCGTCACTGGCTTACCGAGCCTGAGCCAATCAGAGCAAGCCCTGCCCACTAGGTCAGGTGACCGCTTTCTTTCCGGGCTTTTGCGCACAAATAATGAACTAACAGTAAAAGTTCGCTAATTACTTGTATTCGTACGCAACAGCGTATAGAGTCACTTATACTTAGCATTAGCGTACAATTTATCGGACAAGTATGTAGCGAATGCGTAGAAAGCCTTAGGAACATTTTCGAGTCTTAATGGAGCGAATCACCTAATATTCGGATTCGCTTAGCAGCTGAAAATTTCCAAGATTCGATACGAATCAACGAATCGACGAATAGATTCGCTCATCTCTAATGAGGACCCTTGGCAAGTCTAACGAGAAGTCTACCCAACTTATTCCCAAACTTGATGGGCATCCATATGACCTAAATCTAAGTTCCCACCTTTGAAGCCAGGTGCCATACTCCTGCTTCCTTTTACGCCCCAGAGCTTCAGATGTCAGAGAAGGGGAACTTAAAAGCAGTGTATACCTATTTAAGTGCTTTGCTATGCTTTTCGATCTGATCTTTGAGCTTTCTTTTAAGCCCCAACAAATAAGTGATCAATCGGCCCCTGATAACTGCTTTGTCATCATCCCAGATCAACTGAGGCCTTTCTGCGTCTGCATTGTCCTGTATGTATTCCGTCTACCAGCAAGCTAGCTATTGGTGGAATTCCTTAATCTTATAAAGATCTGAAGGTAATTTTCAGATGAAGTCTTGACCTCCAGGAGTATAATCTCACAAAAAACTGGTGCATGATCAGAAATTACTAAATCCTCTATGGTTGGCCTGAGACACCAGCTCAGCAATGAACCAGATACCAGAACATAGTCAATTCCTGTCCAAGAGGTATGTGCATTGGAGTATTTTGTATACTCTCTACGTACCTTCCACCTTCATAAGTCTAGAAGGATCTTTAAGATACTTGACAATAACTTGCTGTGAGCATTGAACGGGATGCACGCCAGTTGGGGAGATGCTGCAGCCACTTGTTTTCACTCAGCAAACAGTTAGTGGGGTAGATATGGAAATTGGAGATCAGTTGGTATATCAACAGGAACAGGCAAGTAGCTGGGTTAATGTATTTAGAGGGAGTCCAAGAAGAGGAAGGCCAATCCTGTTTCTGTGCTTCCAAGCAAAATTGCCAAGTTGGGCGATGATGCAAGGGTGTCAGTTTCAGAAATGGCAGCCCTAGCAGATACTGTTGTCCTTAACAGCCAGGAGAACAGCCCAGCAAGTAGTCAGTGGGATGATAGTGCCAGTAGGCCTAGACAGTCAGTGGTTATAGGGGATTCTATAATCAGGAAGATGGATAGAATAATTTGTCACCAAGACCGCCTCAACCGAATGGTTTGCTGTCTCCTTACTGCCAGGGTTCAGCATGTGTTGGAACAGGTGGATAAATATTGGGAGGGGCTGGGGATGACCCAGCTGTTGTGGTCCATGTTGATAACAATGACAAAATAAATGGTAGGTGGAAGATCCATAAAGATAATTTTAAAGAACTAGGCTCCAAGCTGAAGGGAAGGACCTCCAAGGTAGTGTTCTCTGGAATACTGCCTGTGCCATGCTCTACACAGGGCCATCAGCGGGAGCTTAGGGAGTTAAATGCATGGCTTAAGTATTGGTGTAGAGCAGAAGGTTTTGGGTTCCTATACCACTGGGCTGACTTTTCACTGGGGTACAAACAGATAATTTGCACCTCAATAGAAGGGGAGATACTGTGTTGTGGGAGAGAATTCTGGCTGGGGTGGCAATGCATTTAAACTTGGGATGAGGGGGAGGATATGGCTATAAATATGGAAGTAGACAGGTTAGAAAGGGGTCAGAATATATTGGTGGGGGGAATGGATGGAGGGGGGAGCATTACAAAAGTGAATAAGGAGATCTGTCAGTTGCAAACCAACTCTGAAGGAAGAAAAGAAATGATCATACAAAATCAATAAATACATTTACAAAAAGTGTAAAATTTGATGACAACTTATAATGTATGTTCACAAATGCCAGAAGTCTAGCAAGCAAAATGGGAGAGCTTGAGGCCTTGGTACTGGAGAAACATATTGATGTAGTTGGTGTTGCTGAGACATGGCTGGACTCTTCTCATGATTGGGCTGTAAATCTTCAAGGTTATACTGTAGAAACGATAGGGCTAAATGCAAACTGTATGTTTGTATGCTAGGAGTGACATGAAAGTAATGTAAGGGATCGTATCCTCTCAGGGGGTCGATATCACACAAGCTCTTCAAAACACGGGGATTTTCAAGTCCACACCACTTTATTTTCACACTTTTTGCTCCAGCATGAAACACAACCATCAAAATAACACCTGCCCGGCTAGGCTCTGACTACACATAGTTTAGCTAACTCACCTAAATACAAACGCTGTTCACACACAGTGCGGCTTCCTCAGCCGTTCAGTCCAGCAGCCCCCTGGCTATGACTCCAACCGTACCTTTGGGGGGGAGATGGTCCAACAGTCCTCCCAACTCTGACCGTGTGACCCTCTTCTCCTAAGGTCACTGGGCCCCCATAAACTTCCAGGCTATACTGAGCCTTGTGGCCCCTTAGCCCTCTTGGCTGAGGCCACACAGAGCCTCCGCAGGCTCCAACCTCTCAGGCCTCCTCAGCCTTTTTCTCTCTCTCTAACACATAGTGTAGGTTAACTTATCCCTGCCTGATTAATCCAGCTGGCCTCTCCTGGGGCCAGGGAAAACCTGTGACGGATTACAGTGTGTGGACTGGAAGACTTCCACTTCCAACCTGTCTCCCAGTCCAAGAAATCCAGCCCATGCAACATTAAACAAAAACCAGCTCCAGCAACTATGCCTTACTGAAGCTATACCACTTCTGGATTTCAGTTCTCACCTGGCTAAACTGACAAACCAGGCGAGATACAAACCCCACACCTCACATTACTACACACATCACCACATATCCCCCCCCTCTGTTCAAACCAGTGGGGGTGAACACACGCTTTCCCTTTATTCTGCCATACCGAGGCCAGCAGAGCTTGATTTATCATCACGATCAACTCTCTACCCTGTAGACAGCATCTAAGGGACTCCGTTGGCCATCTAACGGCCAGACCCTGTCTTACTCTTTTCCGCTTCACATTTCTCTTATACTCTCTACCTCTACTCTTTGGTGTCTTTACTCCCTCATGAACTTTACTTTGGGTATTATTCTCCAAGTTGCTGACAACTGACCCCTGGTTGCTACTAGCAACCACACTGGTTTCCCAAGAAACTGACCCGGCAGTCTCTTTCTCTGAGCTGCTATTAGTCACAGCACCTACATCACCTAAAGCACTCTTGTCAATCTCATTCCTGACCTCTAGGGGCACATATGAGCTAACTCCCCCATTAGCCCGGTTTATGTCCTGAACCCGCTCAGGCTCTTTTGCAAATGGATGGTTTACCTTGTATGGTACCACACCTTCATTAACACTGCACTCGACCTCACTAACTATCGAGCACAGTGGAGACTGCTCATCTGCAGCTGGTATGTGTGGTACACCCTGCAACACTGCCACACTTTTCTACACATCTACCACAATGGGTTCCCTCAATTCTGTGCTATCAACATCAATTAGCATTTTTACATCACATACGTTTTTACCAACCGGGGAAGCTTCTTCCCCGACCACAACCTGCAAAGGAAAAGGGTCATAATCATGATCATCATCATCGTCACATATTTCACATGACCTCACATTTTCCCACAACTCCCAAAACAAGGGGAAATCATGGCCCAACACTACATCATGCATGAGCCTATTTGCAACCCAAAGTTCATAAGTCCCAGTTCCCACTGGAGTCTCACACTCAGTGAGGGCCACAGGATAGGACTTGCTATCTCCATAAATGTTCATCACAGTCACGTGTTTGCCCAACACATAGTCCCCAGCAGCCAAGCTGTCATGTATCAGGCTCCCCTGGCTCCTAGCATCCAACAAGGCTTGGACTGGACTGCCATCCACAACAATATGACACCTTTTTGTTGCAGTCTCTAGTCCCAGTGTCATGACACTTACCGGCTTGGCAGGTAGCGACTGCAGTTGGCTCTCAACACAAATCACATCTTCTGAGGCACCAGGGCACTGGTCAGCACCATGCCCAGCCTCCAGAGCCTCTCTCATTATCACATTGTCTATGTCACATGCACAAACAGGAACGGTCTTACCAAATGTCGTCACGGTATTGACACACCAAGTAGATGAGGGCGCTGTCTCTCCAGGGACATCTCCACTGAGGTCCGCCTCCTTCCTCGGGTACTTGGGAACCTCCAGCCCCTGGTTCCTGGTCACAGGATCACATATCGACTCCTCAATCCCGCGGTTGCCATGGGAAACGCCTTGGTTACCGACTTTTCCTTTGGACTCTCTAGTCGCACCATTTAAAGCACTCTCTCCACTCCATAGCTGCCGAAACCACGGAAAGTCTGTGCCCAGCACGAATTCCACCTACTGGGTCTCACATTTTAGCAGCTCCCACTGCACAAACTCATACTCCGATTCAAAGGTTAGAGACACTGTGGTCTCTGGCCCCCTCTTCAGAAAGTCCAGAACATCGGGCATCACCCAAGACACTCGTTGGCGGGAATCTAGCGTAACCTCCAGCGTAATTCCCCCAATCACCATTTCACAGGACCTTTCCTTTTCTTTATCATCTCTTCTGATTAAAGAATCTTTCATTGCACAGTCCTGATTCAGCTGGTTCATCAGCTGCTCATGGGCACTATATGAACTTTGCACAGCAACACCCGCCATCATAGTGACCTTCACAAAAAAATTTTTTCCCAACACAACAGTCTCACTCACATGGGATACTGGCCCTTTAAATTTCAGCAAGCTTTACTTGCCACACCGCAGAATGTTCGGATTAGCAGCTGCAGCTTTTTCCAAACAAACAGGCTTCTGGCCCTTTAACACAGGAACACAGCAACATTCAGCAGCACCTGCTCTTTTCCACGCCGTTGCTCCTAGCAACACTTTCTTTCCACTTTTCTGTTGCCCCCAGCAATCACATGTGCCTTTTTTGCACAGACACACTCCTTGGTGGCATCAACATGCCCACTTTGGCATCAACATGCCCGCATCCTCCACCATATGTAAGGGATCGTATCCTCTCAGGGGGTCGACATCACACAATCTCTTCAAAACACGGGGATTTTCAAGTCCACACCACTTTATTTTCACACTATTTGCTCCAGCATGAAACACAACCATCAAAATAACACCTGCCCGGCTAGGCTCTGACTACACATAGTTCAGCTAACTCACCTAAATACAAACGCTGTTCACACACAGCTTTTAAGTGCGGCTTCCTCAGCCGTTCAGTCCAGCAGCCTCCTGGCTGTGACTCCAACCGTACCTTTGGGGGGAGATGGTCCAACAGTCCTCCCGACTCTGACCGTGTGACCCTCTTCTCCTAGGGTCACTGGGCCCCCATAAACTTCCAGGCTACGCTGAGCCTTGTGGCCCCTCAGCCCTCGTGGCTGAGGCCACACAGAGCCTCCGCAGGCTCCAACCTCTCAGGCCTCCTCAGCCTTTTTCTCTCTCTCTAACACACAGTGTAGGTTAACTTATCCCTACCTGATTAATCCAGCTGGCCTCTCCTGGGGCCAGGGAAAACCTGTGATGGATTAGGGTGTGTGGACTGGAAGACTCCCACTTCCAACCTGTCTCCCAGTCCAAGAAATCCAGCCCATGCAACATTAAACAAAAACCAGCTCCAGCAACTATGCCTTACTGAAGCTATACCACTTCTGGATTTCAGTTCTCACCTGGCTAAACTGACAAACCAGGCGAGATACACACCCCACACCTCACTTTACTACACACATCACCACAGTAAGTATGAAAGAAACAATTGTGGATGAAGGTTGTGAGGATGTTGAAATCTTATGGGTGGAAAATAATGAAAAATAATTCTTGGTGTGATCTATAGACCCTCAAATATCACTGAGAAGATCAACTGTATGTGCAAATGGAGCGGGCGGTGCAGGCTGGCACAGTAGTGATAATGGGAGATTTTAACTATTCAAACATACACTCACCGGCCACTTTATTAGGTACACCTGTCCAACTGCTCGTTAACACTTAATTTCTAATCAGCCAATCACATGGCGGCAACTCAGTGCATTTAGGCATGTAGACATGGTCAAGACAATCTCCTGCAGTTCAAACCGAGCATCAGTATGGGGAAGAAAGGTGATTTGAGTGCCTTTGAACGTGGCATGGTTGTTGGTGCCAGAAGGGCTGGTCTAAGTATTTCATAAACTGCTGATCTACTGGGATTTTCACGCACAACCATCTCTAGGGTTTACAGAGAATGGTCCGAAAAAGAAAAAACATCCAGTGAGCGGCAGTT
>ONZH01002253.1:0-29417 GCA_900303285.1 Rhinella marina
TTGTATTAAGGCCCAAGAGGTGAGACCTCTTAAAATTGTTTGTAGGCCCAAGAGGTGAGACCTCTTAAAAATTGTTTGTAGGCCCAAGAGGTGAGACCTCTTAAAAATTGTTTAGCCCAAGAGGTGAGACCTCTTAAAATTGTATAAGGCCCAAGAGGTGAGCCCATAATAAAAATTGTTTGTAGGCCCAAGAGGTGAGACCTCTTAAAAATTGTTGTTAGGCCCAAGAGGTGAGCCATGAGAAAATTGTTTGTAGGCCCAAGAGGTGAGACCTCTTAAAAATTATGTGGAGGCCAAAGAGGTGAGACCTCTTAAAAATTGTTTGTAGGCCCAAGAGGTGAGCCATGAGAAAAATGTTTTGTAGGCCCAAGAGGTGAGACCTCTTAAAAATTGTTTGTAAGGCCCAAGAGGTGAGCCATAAATATATATATTTTTTTTTACGGAGCATTCTACGGCGGTTAAGGAGGAGGAGGAGGGTGGAGGAGGAATGGCACTTCATACAGATGGCACTTCACTTTTGGCTGCTTTCCACTGTTGGAGAAGCAAAGTCCGGGTCAATCCACTTGCTGTTCATTTTGATTAGCGTCAGCCTGTCGGCACTGTCGGTTGACAGGCGGCTGCGCTTATCGTTATAATGCCCCCGGCTGCGCTGAAACACCCTTTCTGATAGCACGCTGGCGGCAGGGCAGGCAAGCACCTCCAAGGCGTACAGGGACAGTTCCAGCCACGTGTCCAACTTGGAGACCCAGTAAGTGTAGGACGCCGAGGGATCGGGGAGGACAGGGGTACGGTCTGCCAGGTACTCCCGCAACATCCGCCGATACTTGTCCCTCCTGCTGATAGCGGGCCCCGCAGTGATGGAAGTTGCACGAGGGGGTGCCATGAACGTGTCCCACACCTTGGAGAGTGTTCCCCTGGTGGCTGTGGGCCTGATCGATGTTGTGGGACTCTGGGAGACCCTCTCCTCTCTGCCGCCAGCGATGGTGGGTGGGAAAATCTCCATCATGTTCTGCACGAGTTCCCTCTGGTATTCCAGCAATCGATTCGTCCTCTCCTCTACCGGAATAAAAGAGGAGACGTTATCTTTATACCGGGGGTCCAGGAGTGCGAAGACCCAGTACAGTTTGTTCTCCACTATCCGGACAACACGTGTGTCCCGGGAAAAGCAGCCCAGCATGAAGTCAGCCATGTGTGCCAGACTCTGAATAGGCATGACGTCACTGACCCCACCAGAAGGATCCCTTGCCATTTCCTCCTCTTCCTCTTCCGCCTCCTCTCCGCCCCATCTGCGCTGAACCAATGGGACGCACACAGCCTGACTGCTACCCTCGCCGCCAGCATCCGCCTCCTCTTCCACAGCCACCTCCACGTCGTCCTCCTCCTCCTCATCCTCCTCCTCCTCCTGCAACTGCCACCGAGAAGCAGACAAAAGTGTGGTCTGACTGTGTAGCTCCGTTGCGTCTCCTCCTACCCCCGTCTCCTCTGCGTGCAATGCGTTCTCCCTTATTGCGATGAGCGATTCTTTAAGGACGCATAGGAGCGGGATGGTTACGCTCACTATAGCGTCCTCGCTGCTGACCTTCTTGGTGGACTCCTCAAAGATACGCAGTACATCGCATATGTCTGCCATCCATGGCCACTCGTGGTTGGCAAACTGAGGGAGCTGAGTTGGAGGCACGCGTGGATTCATAATCTGGTACTCCATCAATGCTCTCTGCTGCTCACACACCCTGGCCAACATGGAATAGGTGGAATTCCAGCGAGTCGGCAGGTCGCACAACAGCCGATGTTCAGGCAAATGGAGGCGTTGCTGGAGTTTTTTTAAGCTAGCAGCAGCTACAGTTGACTTCCGAAAGTGAGCGCACAAGCGCCGCACTTTCACCAGTAGCTCTGCCAGGTTGGGGTAAGTCTTTAGAAATTTTTGGACTACCAGATTAAAAACGTGGGCCAGGCATGGTACGTGATTGAGTTCGGCAAGCTCCAGAGCCGCCACCAGGTTACGGCCGTTATCGCACACGACCATGCCTGGTCCTAGCTGCAGCGGCGACAGCCACATCTCCGTCTGCTGCAATATGGCGTCCCTCACCTCTGGGGCGCTGTGCTTCCTGTCGCCCAAGCTGATGAGCTTAAGCACCGCCTGCTGACGTCTCCCCGCGCCAGTGCTGCAACGCTTCCAGCTAGCGGCTGAGGGCGATGTTAAGGCAGAGGAGGAGGAGGAGGAGGAAGAGGAGGGGGGTTTATCAGAACCCGTGCTGGCAATCTTGGGCGGGGTGGTAGGTAGGCCGTCTCTGTTTGCGACCCCGTCCCCGCTTCCACAACATTCACCCAGTGTGCCGTCAAAGAGATGTATCGTCCCTGGCCGCAAGCGCTTGTCCACGAGTCGGTGGTCAAGTGGACCTTTGCGCTGACTGCGTACCTCAGGGCCCGCCTGATGTTACGCGACACGTGCTGGTGCAGGGCGGGGACGGCACTCCGGGAAAAGTAGTGGCGGCTGGGGACGGAATAGCGAGGTGCGGCAGCCGCCATCAGGTCGCGGAAGGCCTGCGTCTCCACAAGCCTAAACGGCAACATCTCCAGGGCCAGCAGTTTGGAGATGTGGCAGTTTAAGGCTTGGGCTTGGGGGTGACTCGAGGCGTACTTCCGCCTGCGGTCGAACGCCTGCGAGATGGACAGTTGATGGGACGAGGAGTGTGAAGGTGCAGGCGAAGATGCAGGGGAAGGGGAGGCTGAAGGAGAAGGCCCCAAAGTAGCCGAGGCAGAGGCAGATGTGGAGGTGTCCTGGCTGGAGGTCTGGACCGCAGTGGCAGCACACAACAAAGGGGAAGAGGCAGTGGCAGGAAGACCTTGCGCAGGTTGTATTGCGTTTGCTCTCTCCCACTCAGCCCAGTGCTTGACTTCCAAGTGACGCCGCATGCCTGAGGTTGTCATATTGCTCTTCTCAGAGCCCCTACTCAGTTTTGAGTGGCAGAGTGTGCAAACCGCGCTCAGTTTGTCATCCGCACAAACATTAAAAAATCTCCACACCACAGAAGTACGAGGCCTCGATGGGGGAGCTTCGCGCGACTGCCTGCTGCCGGGAACAGCTTCGGCCCTGCTGGCTGTGGCCTCACTTCTCTGTCTGGACTGTCCTCTGCCTGTGGACATCCCTCTGCCTGTGGACATCCCTCTGCCTCTGGACATCCCTCTGCCTCTTGCTGCCTTTTTCGGTGCTGCGCAGACCACCACCTCTCCACTGCTTTCCCCGCTGGACATCACCCCTGGCCAAGTGGGGTCGGTCATTTCGTCATCCACCACCTCCTCTTCCACTTCCTCACTCTGCTCCTCCTCCTGCCCACTGGACATTCCAACAGCCTCCCTTGATGGCAACTGCGTCTCATCATCATCATCGCTCATGATAACAGATGCTGGTTCAGGGTCCACATCAGCAGGAGATGGTGAATACTCAAGTGGTTGGGCATCACTACAAACAAATTCCTCTGGTAGCTCCAGGGATTCTTCCGGCACATTTGAAAAAGGACCCGAAAAGAGCTCCTGGGAGGGGTCAAGGGTGGGTTGACTCTGTTGGCCAGGTGTGGAGGAAGGAGGGTCAGAGTGAGACTGTGTGGATGACTGGCTGGTGGACAAACTGTGTGGAAGCGCTATCGGCTATCCATTGCACCACCTGTTCACACTGCTCAGGCCTCAACAGCGGTGTAACCCACCCCCTGCTTAACTGTCCCATAAAGGCAGGGATTCTGGATGAGCGGAATCCTGGCTGCCCCTCACCAGCACGCATTGTATCCCCACTGTCTTCAACAAGGCCCCCAACAGCATTTCCGCGCCCCCGTCCTCGTCCACGTCCACGTCCAATTTCGCTAGCCCTCCGCATTTTTTTTTTGTTACAATATTTGGCGTACACAGCCGTGTACTAACAGGTCAGACGGTGTGTATTAACACCACGTATATAAAATAATTTTGCAAGCACGCAGAACGCACAGTACAGGTGCCAAATAAAATGCCTTTTTTTTAATATTTCTAGGTACACAGCCGTGTACTAACAGGTCAGACGGTGTGTATTAACACCACATATATAAAATAATTTTGCAAGCACGCAGAACGCAAAGTACAGATGCCAAATAAAATGCCTTTTTTTTAAATATTTCTAGGTACACAGCCGTGTACTAACAGGTCAGACGGTGTGTATTAACACCACGTATATACAAGATTTTTGCAGGCACGCAGAACGCACAGTACAGGTGCCAAATAAAATGCCTTTTTTTTATATATTTCTAGGTACACAGCCTTGTACTAACAGGTCAGACGGTGTGTATTAACACCATGTATATAAAATAATTTTGCAAGCACGCAGAACGCACAGTACAGGTGCCAAATAAAATGCCATTTTTTTTTATATTTCTAGGTACACAGCCGTGTACTAACAGGTCAGACGGTGTGTATTAACACCACATATATAAAATAAATTTGCAAGCACGCAGAACGCAAAGTACAGGTGCCAAATAAAATGCCTTTTTTTAAATATTTCTAGGTACACAGCCGTGTACTAACAGGTCAGACGGTGTGTATTAACACCACGTATATACAAAATTTTTGCAGGCACGCAGAACGCACAGTACAGGTGCCAAATAAAATGCTTTTTTTAAAAATATTTCTAGGTACACAGCCGTGTACTAACAGGTCAGACGGTGTGTATTAACACCACGTATATAAAATAATTTTGCAAGCACGCATAACGCACAGTACAGGTGCCAAATAAAAGGCCTTTTTTTAAATATTTCTAGGTACACAGCCTTGTACTAACAGGTCAGACGGTGTGTATTAACACCATGTATATACAAGGTTTTTGCAGGCACGCAGAACGCACAGTACAGGTTCCAAATAAAATGCCTTTTTTTTATATATTTCTATGTACACAGCCTTGTACTAACAGGTCAGACGGTGTGTATTAACACCACGTATATACAAGATTTTTGCAGGCATGCAGAACGCCACAGTACAGGTGCCAAATAAAAGGCCTCTTTTTTTTATATTTCTAGGTACACAGCCGTGTTACTAACAGGTCAGACGGTGTGTATTAACACCACGTATATAAATAATTTTGCAAGCACGCAGAACGCACAGTACAGGTGCCAAATAAAAGGCCTTTTTTTTATATATTTCTAGGTACACAGCCTTGTACTAACAGGTCAGACGGTGTGTATTGACACCACGTATATACAAGATTTTTGCAGGCACGCAGAACGCACAGTACAGGTGCCAAATAAAATGCCTTTTTTTAATATATTTCTAGGTACACAGCCTTGTACTAACAGGTCAGACGGTGTGTATTAACACCACGTATATACAAGATTTTTGCAGGCACGCAGAACGCACAGTACAGGTGCCAAATAAAATGCCTTTTTTTTAATATATTTCTAGGTACACAGCCTTGTACTAACAGGTCAGACGGTGTGTATTAACACCACGTATATACAAGATTTTTGCAAGCACGCAGAACGCACAGTACAGGTGCCAAATAAAATGCCTTTTTTTTTATATTTCTAGGTACACAGCCGTGTACTAACAGGTCAGACGGTGGGTATTTACATCTGGTATACAAAAAGGGTATTGCAGGCACACAGAACCCAGAACACTAGAGCCAAAGAAACTGTATTTAAAAAAAAAAAATGTACACAGCCGTATACTGCCAGAAGATCAGATGGTGCATGTACACACTAGGTATATAACAGGGTTTTGCAGCCAAAAAGAACACAGAACAGTAGTGCCAAATATAGTTTGGTATGTAGCAGAGCACCTAATACACCACTAATGCCTCTCTCTGTCCCTACTCCAGCAGCTATCCCTGAATACAGCAGCCGTTCTCTGCAGAGTGTATATGGTAGTAAAGCTATCACTGTACTGCACTATAGTAGCCCTGATAAGGGCTTTTAATCACGCTCCTGCCTGTCCAACAGCTAAAACCTATCTCTGCCTTCTCCAGCCTCTGTCCCTGACTAAGTTCACGCAGCATATGCGAACGAGCAGGAAGAGCTGAGTTTTTATGATTCGAGGTCACGTGGTTTTTCCAGCCAATCCATGTAGACGCCGTTTTCGCGCTGTCATACCCCCCCTGCATGGTGATTGGTGGAAAAAAAGCGCCAGGGAAGGTGGGAGGGGAAACGAATTCTAAGTGCGCCATCGCCGTTATACTCGATCGAAATCGAGTATGCCGAATAGCGTAGTATTCGATTGAATACCGGCTCGATCGAACACTACTCCCTCATCTCTAGTAATAATATCACCACATATAGAATCTGAGAAGCAGACCCTCCCCGCAGACAGTTTGAGAAGTCTGCATGTGAGAAGAGGACTATGTAGCAGTATAGGCCTGGCTATTGACTCGGAATAATGTCCAGAATATACCACATAACAGGGAAGATTGACTGACAGGTAAGCTTGAAAGAAGTGCCACCATTGCAAGTGTTGAAAGTAGCGTTCAAGTACTGTACCTCTCATTAGATAAGACTGTGTGTTATGTCTTTCAAGACTGTACCCTTGGAATGCCATGTCTCAATACAGACTTTTGAGTCTTTTTGACAATAGAGCAATTAGGTCATGTCTCTGATTTATTGAAGCTCATCCTCTTCAGTCCTCTGCCTGGCTTACATTTTTTAAGACTTGACTTATGAACTGTTGACTGCTTGATTTCCTATTTTTTATTTTTTTATCAAATAATTTATCAACTGCACAAAAAAGTAATCATTATTTTCAGGGGATTATAATATTTCTTCAACTGTTGTGTTTTTCCAACTGACCTGTATGTATGGACACAGACCTTATTCAATAGGAGCATCCATGCTAATTTTTAAGTTTATATATTATTATATTTTTCTGAACTTTTCATGAGTTAAAAAACTAAGTTGATCTGTAATCATACCCTGGTAAAAGCAAAATCCACACTGTGAAAAATGTGTCAGGTTTCCTACACTCTTCTATGCTTCTCTTGGGAAATCATACTACCAAATTGCTTTGCTTTATCAGTGGAAGATGAAATGGCCAGGAAATTCTAAAAAAAAAAAATGATTTCTTCGTAAATATCAATCAGAGTTCACTTGTTTCCAATTTGTTCCTATGTATGCTCTACAACTACATTTAAATGATTAGTATTATCACTATGTGAAAGAATTAAACATTAAAAAGGATAATCTGTTTACTTTTAAAGTTCTTCTATGGTGAGCCTTGAGAAATAAAATAAGGAAATACATGTATTAGATGCTCCTATACAGACAATTGCATCATGATGGTTACAAACTAATCTGCAGTCGTACTACCTTCTATCGGTACTCTAGTTATTGTCAACTGATTAAATGCATGAATGGTGGCCAGTGCTGTGTTTTTTGTCTAAGTTTTAGTTTCTAGTGGCACCACTTCATTCATCAGTATGATACTTTGTGATCAATTTGTAGTTATGACCTTTGCTGACCTAGTAGCTTGTATAAGCCCAGTTAGGACTTCTTTGTCCCTAATAGTCCAGTTGCTGATTTCACTGTACCTGCCATCTACATTACAATGGTAGCTGAGACTAGTGATATCACTATACTGTCTTGGTATCACACACATATACAGTACAGACCAAAAGTTTGGACACACCTTCTCATTCAAATAGTTTTCTGTATTTTCATGACTATGAATATTGTAGATTCACACTGAAGGCATCAAAACTATGAATTAACACATGTGGAATTATATACTTAACAAAAAAGTGTGAAACAACTGAAAATATGTCTTATATTCTAGGTTCTTCAAAGTAGCCACCTTTTGCTTTGATTACTGCTTTGCACTCTCTTGGTATTCTCTTGATGAGCTTCAAGAGGTAGTCACCTGAAATGGTATTCCAACAGTCTTGAAGGAGTTCCCAGAGATGCTTAGCACTTGTTGGCCCTTTTGCCTTCACTCTGCGGTCCAGCTCACCCCAAACCATCTCGATTGAGTTCAGGTCTGGTGACTGTGGAGGCCAGGTCATCTGGCGTCGCACCTCATCACTCTCCTTCTTGGTCAAATAGCCCTTACGCAGCCTGGAGGTGTGTTTGGGGTCATTGTCCTGTTGATAAATAAATGATGGTCCAACTAAACGCAAACCGGATGGAATAGCATGCCGCTGCAAGATGCTGTGGTAGCCATGCTGGTTCAGTATGCCTTCAATTTTGAATAAATCCCCAACAGTGTCACCAGCAAAGCACCCCCACACATCACACCTCCTCCTCCATGCTTCACGGTGGGAACCAGGCATGTATAGTCCATCCGTTCACCTTTTCTGCGTCGCACAAAGACACGGTGGTTGGAACCAAAGATCTCAAATTTGGACTCATCAGACCAAAGCACAGATTTCCACTGGTCTAATGTCCATTCCTTGTGTTCTTTAGCCCAAACAAGTCTCTTCTGCTTGTTGCCTGTCCTTAGCAGTGGTTTCCTAGCAGTTATTTTACCATGAAGGCCTGCTGCACACAGTCTCCTCTTAATAGTTGTTGTAGAAATGTGTCTGCTGGTAGAACTCTGTGTGGCATTTACCTGGTCTCTAATCTGAGCTGCTGTTAACCTGCGATTTCTGAGGCTGGTGACTCGGATGAACTTATCCTCTGCAGCAGAGGTGACTCTTGGTCTTCCTTTCTTGGGGTGGTCTTCGTGTGAACCAGTTTCTTTGTAGCGCTTGATGGTTTTTGCGACTGCACTTGAGAACACTTTCAAAGTTTTCCCAATTTTTCGGACTGACTGACCTTCATTTCTTAAAGTATTGATGGCCACTCGTTTTTCTTTACTTAGCTGCTTTTTTCTTGCCATAATACAAATTCTAACAGCCTATTCAGTAGGACTATCAGCTGTGTATCCACCTGACTTCTGCCCAACACAACTCATGGTCCCAACCCCATTTATAAGGCAAGAAATCCCACTTATTAAACCTGACAGGGCACACCTGTGAAGTAAAAACCATTTCAGGTGACTACCTCTTGAAGCTCATCAAGAGAATATCAAGAGTGTGTAAAGCAGTAATCAAAGCAAAAGGTGGCTACTTTGAAGAACCTAGAATATAAGACATATTTTCAGTTGTTTCACACATTTTTGTTAAGTATATAATTCCATATGTGTTAATTCATAGTTTTGATGCCTTCGGTGTGAATCTACAATTTTCATAGTCATGAAAATACAGAAAACTCTTTGAATGAGAAGGTGTGTCCAAACTTTTGGCCTGTACTGTACATGTATGAAAGTCACCCGAATGTTCCAATTTTGGCAGAACCAATCAACTATCTAGTGTGTTTGGGGTTCTTCCAAGATTACACAATGGCAGGATTCGTTGTATTTTATCTTCAATTGCCAGATCTTTTGTTCTCATGAGAGTGGTGCATTATGATTCTCTCAATTCTAATTCAAATGTGGAAATATGTGCTATCTTTAAAGTTAGGTGTTAAAGGGGGTTCTCAGCATAGATCATCAGTATCTGATCAGTGTTGGTCCGACTCCCAGGACTCTCGCTGGTCAGCTGTTTGAGGAGGCTGCAGTGCTTCAGCAAGTCTTAAATCAAGAACACTCCACACAAAAAAAAACACCAATTCAATGGTAATGTTGTTACCTGGAAGTCCTATCTTAAACTTCTCAATCATGAAAATACAAGGTACGCCAAATGATGCTTGAATATTCTTCTTTATCTTTTAAATATAGATGTACAAAAAGTTTTCAGTCAATAATTGTACATAAACATCAATATACAAAAGTCCATATCTGCAAATAGGATAAACCTCACAGAGACAGAACTAAGCGCCGACTGCGCTACTGCAATGTTTCAAGAGCGATCAGGCATGTGCTTCTTATCACAGCTCAGCCCCTTTCACTTGAATGAAGCTGAGCTACGCCTAGGCCATGTGACCGATAACCATGACATAATTGGCCTATGGTTGGCACTCACTTGTGTGACGTGGCCTCTTCAAGCAACTTATCTGTGTGGGCCTGACTCCTGAGGATAGGTTATCAGTATAAAATACTCCGAAAATGCATTTACATTGAAAAAAAAACTATCAGCTTTACTTATTTATTCAATCTAGTCCCTGAAATAAAATGTTCCCAGTTACTTTGTAAACTAAACGTCCTGAGCACCTCAGGCAATAACAACTACTGCTGCATCTTACTAGTTTGTACAGCAGACGTTGAGCATGATAAAATAAAATAACATTGGTATGTTACATGACCCTAGTAGGTTCATTTTACTAAGCTTAACACATATGTGGAGTTTCTGTTTAAAGGGAATCTGTCAGCTCCAAAAAGCACCCCCTATACTAGAGTAAGCTGTATACAGTAAGTGATGATTCCAATTATGTAATTTTTATCTTCATACTGACTTGAATCCCTATGCTGTGCTCCCACAAACCAGCAGTAAAGTGAATTGAGAGGACTCATTATATGTGTGAGCAGAGGAGTCCTCTAAATGCATTTTACTGCTAGTTCAGCGGAGCAAAACGTTAGAATGCACGTGAGTATGAAGAGAAAAACATAATCGGACTCAGCCTCACTTACACTACACACCACTTACTATAGTTTGGGGAGTGTTTTGGAACTGACATATTCCCTTTAATGTATTCACAGATTTGGAGTGGTCAAATTGGTGACAGACAAGTTCAACTTTTTTAATAAAATTTTTTAATCCTAGTTGATTTTTGAGCTTTTATGAAATTTTTATCATTTTGTCACAACATTTAAAATCTCAGTATTAAAAATAAAATCAGAAAACAATTATCTATTTATAGATAGATAGATTTCTGGGTATAATTTCACTTTTCTCCGATGTCTATTGAGTCATTATTTTTGTTCCCATTTCATAAAGCTATTTACTAGAATAGTTTCAGTCTTTCAAATATATAGCCAAATAGAAAGTCAATTACTGGTGGAATATTCAATCAGCTCCTCCTGTGACATGATGAACCTTGATATCGTAACATGTTTACAGTGAGACAAATGATTCCTTCTCTTGTATTATTTATTGAATGCGTCTGAGTACTTCATAGTGTTTTCTGTGCTGAGTCATCTAGTCTTATAAATTTATGGATGTATCTAAGTTTGTAAAGTACTGAGGAAGTTGTATGTCGGCAACAGCTGTATAATTGTCTAATCAGGGGCAGATTGTAATGTAAGCAAATCAAATGGTCTGCATAAAGCTCCTTTGTATAAAATAACAATAAAAATAGTAATCTAAAATAAATTGTATAAGTGATAAAATCCTGACTGACATAAAAATACATAATTACATACAGTCATGCGGATAGAATTTGTTTGTTTTTTTAAAGGTTAAAATGTAGTCTATTTTTAATTGGAACATGTTAGACTATATAAACACCATACATTTTTAAAAGAAAAAGCAAATACACATCTAGACCTGCTGTATGATAGCTATAGAATTCCATAATAAAGCCTTTTCTTTAATAGATAATGTTAAAACAATATTTAATTTTTATTCAACATGTGGAGCAGGGCCTATTAGGAAGCCTTTAAAAAGCCCATTAACTACAATAATATTATACTGGTAATATTATACATGGTAAAAGCGATCAGAAGGTATCATGTTCAAGTCTCCCAAGGGGAGTACATATCACAGAAAAAAATAAACAAATACAATGTTTTTAAAAAATATAAAGAAAAACACAAAATATTTTTCCCATTTTTACTTATTTACTTTACAAACAAGCAATCATACAGCTCTGTAGACGGAAATCTAAAAGGTTACGGCTGTCACAAATGGCAATGCAAAACGCTTTTTATTATTTTTTAAAGTAGTATAACATATATAAATTTGATATTTCCATAATCATACTGATATCCAGACTAAGGCCATCATGTCCTTTTAATCACAGAGAGAACTTTTCTTTTTTTTATTTTACCCCACCAATAGTTTTATCCCATTTTTCAATACATGATATGGTGAATTAAATGGTGCCATTCAAAAATACAACTTTACTCTAAAAAATAAGCCCTCATATGGCTATAAGAATGGAAATTTTAAAAGTTATTGGTTTTGAAAGGCAGAGTGGAAAAGATAAATATAGAAAAACAAAAATTTTCCTGGTCCTTAATGCATTAGGACCAGCACTGCAGTAACCAGCTCTGTTCACTACACAGTGGACGGGGCTTTGTAGTTCTGCTGCTGGTGCTACTCCTGAACAGCTCATAGGCAGGGGTGTCCGGTACAGGAACCCTTCAATCTCATATTGATGTCCTATTCTACTCAATAGTTAAACTCTGCAGAACCCCTTAAGGTATAAAACAGATATAAGATACACAAGTGAGGCTCCCTTTTCTGGGTTTATTAACCCTTTACATGGCAAGGAGAATTCATACTTCTGTCATGTTTTACTTGAGCCAGACATATGTTCTGTAATCTGGATTTTTAATTTGTGAATATTATAACCTATGTATTGTAATAAATCGTGTGAACAATACATTTACTGCGATTAATACTTTACTTTATAGGACATTTAAACCCCTATATGTATTATATCATATATCAGAGCCAAGTGTTTGCAGGGCCCTTCCCTTTGTATAAACTGGGAAGAAGTTGATTTCCTAAAGAAGTTACTTATTTACATTTTTTATAAGAGCTGTTGTTACACTCCTGTGTGTCCAAAGCTTTGAAATTATTCCATACAAAACCTTAGCTCTAAGGGTAGAACTTAAAGGAGTTATCCCATGACTAATGTAAAAATTGAAAATCAGACATCATAAAATACACAACAATCTATTTCTAACCAAGCTAGAACCAGCCCTGTACCTCACATGGATCCAGGGATCTCCCCAGTCATTAATCTGCTAGATTTATACCAAGCTGACCGCTCAGGGGAGTGTCTTTTCTGTGGCAGCTCAGGGGGTGTGTTCATTTTGCTGCAGATCTCTCCCTATCACAACTCAGGAGGCAGTTGAAGGATGAAACTGAGCATGTGCGCCCATCTCAGTGAGTAGGTAAAAAAAATAAGAAAAAAAAACAAAACATAGGTGGCGCTATACAGATACATTTTATTGAATAACTCAGCAGCTATGCTAAATTTTTAATTAAATCAAGTTACAAAAATATTCAGATCCAGGTGCTGGTTTAAAAATTGTAGAATATTTTTCGTGGGACAACCCCTTTCATAACTTAATGTTTCATCTGATTGATCTTGCAGTCTTTTTGGCTCATGACTTTACTTATCTTTTACAGAAGTACATATTGTAGTCCTGCTCAGTAGCTTGAAATTCACAGCAAACAATGTATATAAGCTTATATCAGTTTTTTCCAGATTGTATAAAACATTATATAACAAGAAAATTGAATTTTCTTTGAAATAAGGTCACATATGAAAAGCAAGTTAAACTATCTTACATAAATAAATGTAATACATTGTGGCACCCCCGGGAAACTTGAATTCATTAATTTCTACATTCATTATCCTTCCACTATCCCAGAAGCCATTGATTTATTCTACTAATAGCTGATTCATTTCCTATTTAAAATTGTGTTCCTACACTGTTTTAATGAAAGTTTATCCCCCTTTAAACTTTTTCAATTTCCCTGCTTTAGTATTAGCATTTTTCATTATGAATTTTAAGAATTTTTTTTTCTTGCAAAGAAAGAATTGGTTTTGGCAGAAAAATTATGTGAATGCTATGTCAGTAGCAAAAAAACGTAGGCATAATCTGATTGGTTGTTACAGTGACCTTTCTTTGTAACTATGTTAGGCCGGCTGTTAACTGATCTTCTGATCTGTTTAATAAAAGTAAGTAAATTGCTTATCATCATGATGACTTATGAAAGGCTTGATTGTGTCATTAGCATCTGTTATAGAGCCGGAGCTAGTGATATGATCAACATGTGATAAGACATCAGGCTAGGCAGCCTGATAATAATGCCCAGTGCTGTTACCTATGGCTGGTCCGCAGCATAAACCCTTCCTATCCACATTCTAGCTTGGGTTGCTTGAGGCCTTATTTCATATTTCATAATACACCTTTGGGGTATTTTTTTATTATTGTATTGACTCATTTTGAGCTAAAATATTTTTCACATTGGTCTTTATAAAAAAAATTGAACCATTATCTTTGTGCAACACTCAGTTTATTTAGTAGCAGGATCTGAATTTTCACTGTGTTGTGTCAGGCAGATCAGCTGACATGCTCCTTATCTCTGATCTCTGACCTTATAAACACTCATGAATACCAATCAAACCTCAATAACAACCAATATATAGAGGTAAAGAGGGGTCTGGTCAATCAGAACAGAAAACCCATATAATAGTACCAATAACCCCATAAGGAATAAACAATAAACCATAATAGAAAAATAGAATTTATTAATCACATAAATAATGACACAGAATATAAAATAAGGGCCAAAAGCCCCAGAGTATATGCTACAAAAAAAAAGCCAGTAACGGGCATTTTAGACAAGGCCAATGGGATAATAATAAAGATGACTACATATAAATGAGTATATCTACGATACCACACATAGCTATATCAGGAGAAATAGGCAATAACCAGCATATCTCACATTGTAAGTAAGAAAGTCAATAGACATGCTACATATAAAGTAGAGCCCAAGATAGTATATATATATATATATATATATATATATATACATGATAATCTAAGAAGAATCTAAGAATGGTTAGATAAACCGACCAACAATGTAACTAGGCAAAAATTATTTCAATAACCGTAAATCCTATTGTGTTGCCATGTGACAAAGACTCAGGTTACAAAGAAGAATACACCATATATAAATAATCAATGAGATATATAGATAAGAATGTGGCTTAAATAAGTGTTTATGACCCTTTAGTAATTTAGAGATAAGGTTTATTAGATAATCAGCACAACTGCAATTAGAAAAAAACTCTTTCTAAAATAACTTGAAAATCTTAGCATGTCTTAGAATAAAAATCTGTTTGTGTATGTGTAGAGAGAACTTACTAGTCAGTGAAGTCATGTGATTACAACAGACTTGACACTGATTCAAGAAATGTGTAGTAGTTTACTACCATGAGTGTGGAAGGACAACAATGACTGGGGACCAGGTTGCAGCTCCACTATATCTGTTAGATAAAGATAATGGTAACTTTCTGTTAGTCATTTAGGAAAACAGGAGAGGTCTGCAGCACATACAGTTGAGTTTTAAAGGGTAGAGGCAGATTTACACTGCATGATTCTTGGGATTATCGGGAACGAACATTACTATAACATTCTTTTCTGCCCGTGTGAATGTGCTGCCGATAAACTGATGAACGGGTAAAACACTCACTCATTGGGTGAGTTCTTTGTTCATGCAGCACACTAAATCATTGTTTCTAGCCACCAGATTGTGCTGTGTAAACAGTGGCCTACAGCCCAGAAATGATTGATCTATATGAGAACAATAGTGATGATCGAGCACCTCTGTGCTCGTCTGCTCGGGTGCTCTGGCTGAGCACTCGGGGCTGCTCGAGTGCTCGGATAATAAAAGTCAATGGGAGAAGACCAGGCACCCCTGCTTGGATGAGGGAAGGGTGTCTGGTCCATATGGAAATGTGAAAAAATGGTGGAAACACCACAGAAATGTTTCAGGAACAGCATGGGGAGGGTGAATTCATACGCGTTAGCGCACAATGCGTAGCATTAGCATACAAATTTGTACGCATTAGCGTACAATTAGAGATGAGCGAAGTTGCCTTAAAAAATATTTGTTATTCTGGTCGTGTTCAGCGAACATTCCCGCACAAATAATGAACATACAGTCTATGCGTTGTTAAAAGTACGCTACTGAACTGAATACGTACTCATGAGCGTATGCATACACTGCGTCTGCGAACATTCCCGCACAAATATCAAACATACAGTCTAGCGTTGTTAAAGGTACGCTACTTGCGGGGAGGCTTGAGCAATGCGTAGCATTAGCTTACAAATTATAAGATGCGTACGTTAATGCGTAGCAGCGAACAAACGTGTGGGGAAACTCAATCAATGCGTAGCTTTGGCGTACAAATTATAAGATGCATACGCTAATGCTTAGCAGCGAACAAGCGTGCGGGGAGACTCGAGCATTGCGCTCGAGTACACTCGGTGTTCGGCCAAACACCGAGTGGACCCGAGCATACGCATGCTCGGCCGAACAGCGAGTTCCGCCGAGCATGCTCGCTCAACGCTAGAGGGCAATCAATGGCAGTAGCCATTGCTCCTCGCCATACATTGGATATTGCTACATGTATTCCTTCCTGATAATGACCTACTTGGTCAGGACACGTATATACAGCATAAGGGTCTGGAAAGATAATGAACATGAGGTTCTAATGGCAGCATGACGTTTTCATTTTTCATGATTTAACTTGTAGTTCTTTTTACATGTAGTTCTTGAAGAATGTCTTTAAAAAACGACTGTGCTGTAAAGTTAGCCATTTGAAATACAAGTGAACCATATACTGTACTTCACTTTGCTATACTTCACACACTTGAGCTTGATTTTTTATCTCCATGCGCTTTAATTGATTTTTTCATAATCAATAAGCTTGTTTTCGCAAATACTGCCTTGTTGATGTAAGTGCTTTCTTTTCCAGTTTCCCCTAGTCTCTATATCACTTTATCTCTGTAAATGGAGTTTGCCTTAACCTTGAGTGTTAAGTACCTTGTGACTCTAATGAAGAGCATTGCAGCTCACTAAGCATCACAGTGAATCATAGCTCATACTGCTTTGTAGCCAAAGTGATTGTACACTGAAAAAAATGAGAGAACATACAGTCGATTTTTTTACATTTTCTTTTATGAAACTGTAGAACATTTTTTTACATTTTACACATCAAAAAAGTAGTAACATAACAGTATTAGGCTGGGTCAGTCAGTAGTAGTTGCAATCTGGCTTAGCTTATTTCTCTTAATTTTTCTTTTTACTCAAACTAGGATCAAAATATAAAAATGGAATCATACTACACTACACTAAAACTAGGCTGAGAGACCCCACCTGAGACCATCACAAGTGAGGACCATCACTCTTAAATTGCTATGTATTACATGGTTAAAGAGGACCTTTCACCACTACTGACATGCCTGTTTTAATAGCTTCATGTATTCCCCATGTTATAACAATTCTGGAGCATCTATTCTTATGGCTCTATGTTGTGACATTCCTCTATTATTTCTACTAGAAGTTATGAATGGACAACCCCTTCTTAAGATGAGTAGCTTAAAGTTAAAAGATTGATGGTCCACTGTCATTGTGGGGAAAACTGCAGAACATATAACGTTCAACATCCATTGACAATAAAATAGAGTCCCCATTTAAACAGGACCTTTCACCACTCCCGACATGTCTGTTTTAATAGCTACATGCATTCCCCATATAATAACAATTCTGGAGCATCTATTCTTAAGGCTCTATGTTGTGCCATTCCTTTATTATTTGCACTAGAAGTTATGAATGAATTGCTAGCAGACTGCAGTAAGGCTACAGAGGGGAGGTAACAAGCTGAGGGTGTGTACCTGCACAGTCTAAAAATGGCAGCACCGATTGGACAGCGTGAGTCTGTGCAGGTACACACCCCCAACTTGTTACCTCCCCTCTGTACCCTTACTGCAGACTGCTAGCAATTCATTCATAACTTCTAGTGCAAATAATAAATGAATGGCACAACATAGAACCTTAAGAATAGATGCTCCAGAATTGTTATTATATGGGTAATGAATGCATGTAGCTATTAAAACAGACATGTCGGGAGTGGTGAAAGGTCCTGTTTAAATGGGGACTATATTTTATTGTCAATGGATGCTAAACGTGATATGTTCTGCAGTTTTCCCCACAATGACAGTGGACCATCAATGTTTTAAGCTACTGATCTTAAGAAGCGGTTGTCCAGATGGGACCACACTTTTAATAAAGACAAGACTACAGAAAAGAAAGGATTGCTGTTTTGAATTAGCAAGCATTGCGTGTTGCACCTATAACCCAAGAAAGCTGTTTCTAGAAGAAAGCAGCCATTTTTTTCCTAATCCTGGACAACTTCTTTGAAAACTGCATTAGAAGCAGGAATCTATTTTATGAAGGTATTGCTCAGATAAAATTTACATACTGGAAATGAGCACATCTTCCTTGATTTTCCAAAATGCATATAATTAAGATTTGCTGCATTGGGTACCACTGATAACCTGAAAAGGAGAATCTAGTCAAAATGATCTTCTGATGTTTCGTCACATTGAGCATTGAAATAGAATATTCTGGTGTTTATTTTGGCTCCTTTGGTTTGGGGCATTTCGCTTCAGACTTAGAAACCATTCCATCTATAAGTCAAGTCATGTCGCAGAAACCTTGAAACTGTAGAAACAGACTATAGATGTTGTGATTCACAAAGTTAGCTGAAACCAGTGGCATTTTTATAAATTATTTTTTTGTGTAAAATGAATAATTGCAAATTAGTGATGCATTATAAACCTGAGAAGCTGAGAGGAAGTCCCTGACCCTCATAATCCATAAACTTGATTATCTTCATAAATCCATATTGTTAATAAAATTGAAATTCTGACTTGCATAATAATAATAAACAGGTTTTTAATCGCTGCACTTGAGGTGAAAATGATTTAATGGTGAATCCAGCAGAGCAAGCAGAGGCTATAATTACACATTTATAATGCAATGGCAAAACCTTAGACATCTCTAAACATTGTTTTTGAATTTTCATTTTGCATTTTGTGAGATTAGAGTGGAAATAAAACAAATCAAATGTCTGACTTTTCTATACTCAGCGAAACTTGTAAAGGTTGTTATTTAAGGTGAGTGAAATATTAAAAAAAATAGCATTTCATTTGGTGGTCATGTTGATTTGCAGGGAAATTCTGCTTTTATTACCCTAGTAGATTAAGTACAACAGCCAGGAGGAGGTTAAAGGGGTTTTCTAGCGTCATATGAACACCAGTTAATTACTATATAAATGTAAACATCTACACCTTTGTACAATTTGTATGTATAAGGACATATTAAAAAAAATCTGGTCCTTACAAGATTAAAATTAAATAACTATAGCATAAGATGAAAAACAAAATTTTACCGTTTATTTATTAAAACACAAACAAAAAACCTAACTACACCCCATAAATCAGGAATCAGTAGCTTCTAGAATCCCCTTCAGCAGCAATAACTTGAAGTAATCATTTTTGTATGACTTTATCAGTCTTTTATATAATTCTGGAGGAATCATAGTCCATTCCTCTTTACAATGTTTCTTTGGTTCATTGAGATTTTTGGGTATTAGCTTATGCACATTTTTCTTAAGGTCCCACAGCAGCACTTCCACTGAGTTGAGGTCTTCAATTTGACTATGTCATTGCAACACATTGATTATTTTCTTTTTTTCAGACATTCTGTTATAGATTTGCTGGTGTGTTTTGTTGTCCCACTGCATGACTAATTTGCAGCCAAGCTTTAGGTGTTGAATAGATAGCCTCTGACTGCAAGGTGTCCAGGTCCTGTGGCTGCAAAACCCAAAATGTATTTAGTTTTCCCCTACCTTGGCCCACCTTGATTGAAGAAAACGCACAAATTCTCACGCATGCTGATGTGTAATGTTATCATGCTACGCGGGTGTGGTGATCTCATGCCTGCCCTTCTTTTTTCAATCAAGATGGTCACAACAGCCTCTCCGTGATCAAATGGATGAGGTGAATGCATATATTTTTTGTTTTAACCCCTGATAGGCTGAATATGACTCTCAGATCAGTGTTAAATGTGGCATCTGAGGGGCTAAATGACGGGGAGCAGACGAAATTCGGCGAAGTAGCAAAATCAATTTTTTTAAACTTCACTCATCTCTAGATGCAACTTCACAAACTTAAGCCGTGCTGCCATAATCTTTTTAGAAAAAAGATTCTTTCTCCTAGCAACCCTTCCAAACAAGCCATACTTGTTAATTTTTTTTCTAACTGTACTGTCATGAACTTGAACATTTAGAATGCTGACTGAGGCCTTTGGTGTTTTTTTATGATTTTACTGAGCATTGCATGGTTTGACCTTGGGGTGACTTTGCTTGGACAGCCACTCCTAGTAAGATTGTCAACTGTTATGTTTCCACTTGTGAAGAATCTTTCTCACTGTAGAATGATGGACTTCAAATTGTCTGGAAATGGCTTTATAACCCTTCTCAAATTGATGGTTTACAACAATTGCTTCTCTCTGATTTCTTTCCTTCTTGACATTGTGTTAACGCCCTCCTGAATGCTCCAGACCAGCAAACTGCCAAAGAGTATGCTTTTATAGAGTTGATCACACTTGCTGATGATCATTTAATCAAGAGCATTTGATTTGCAGTACTTATTTTCTACTTACATTCTTAATTCCTGTGAAAGAAGTATGAGCATACTTAGGCCTCTTTCACACGAGCATCACGGATTCAGTCCGGATGCGTTCAGGGTGCGTTCAGGAAAATCCGCACGCATCCGCACCAATCCGCTCGCATAGGTCAATCCTCAGGATAGGTCATCAGTATCTGATCAGCTGTTTGAGAAGGTACCGGCGCTCCTGTGAGCGTCGCGGCCTTCTCTCAGCTTTTCCTAGGCCAGTGACATCACGTTCATCGGTCACGTGGCCTAGGTGTGAATGGGGCTGAGTGCGATACCAAGCACAGCCGCTATACCATTTACGACGCTGTGCTTGGTGAGCTGATAGAAGGCCTCAGCACTCCTGGGAGCGCCAGTACATTTTCAAACAGCTGTTCGACGGGGTTCCCGGGTGTCGGACCCCCACTGATAAGATACTGATCACCTATCCTGAGGATAGGTCATCAGTAGTAAAATCCCAGAGAACCCCTTTCATTTTTCACTCACAGCGAAAAAGTGTAATTAATCATGTGTTTTTGTTCATCTGAGGTTGTATTTACCTCATTTTAAGACCTTCTAATGATCAGATTTTTTAATGTCCTGATATGTAAAACCATAGAATTAAAAGAGGATTGACTTTATTTTTCTCATGAATGTACTTTGTGTTCCACAGATTTTTTCATTGTCCACACTCTTATCAGTGTTTCTAGTCTATGTCTTCTATGCTGATTTCTAGACCTTAGGTAACTTGTTTAGAAGTAAATTCCAGTCTTTTATTTTCTGGTCTTTGTATCACAAGTATGATCACTTCTTGTTCACTATTTGATTTTTTAAACTGTATTTTGGCTTATTAGATGGATGGTTGTTATACACCCATTCCTGTAGCATTTGATCAAGGATTCCTTTCATTAAAGCAAGTAGTCAGCTGACCGCTGTGGTTATAAGAAAAATATGTAGTCCTTTTGATTGGTGGACTCCTGGGCATTCACAACATGTTTACATTCGCTGACATGTTGTCAACACACAGAATGCTCTAAAATGATAACATTTTATTAATCACAACAGAGTAAAAAATGGTATAAAAACCATATCCATAATACATTAATCTAATGGCAGAGACAGCATAAATGAACGGATAAACTGGTATCCCAAAAGGTCATAGGTAAGTAGCATGTTGCACAACCACCCTCTAAAGACATACAAAGTAAAGTTCTTAGTGCAAAAAAATACAACAAGCGTGGTGTGATCCACTCTGGTCAGGGTGCAGGGGAACCCTGCCCCACAGGCCAGATGGATAAACAACAGTCTGATTCAAATGGAAATAGTACCTACCAGTTGATCCGTGACCCCAACGTACGTTTCGCACTATGGCTTCCTCAGTTCCACACTTGCAGAAACCTACACACCATTAACTGCCAGCAACTTATTACAATTAGCTCTTACCCCAATCTCTTCCCTCTCCTGTCCAGACATGGCTGCCAATCATTACAACAAGACCCTCAAAACCACCCTAGATGAAGTTGCTATCTCAATCTCAATCCGACCCTCCCGACACAGAACACGGCAACCCTGGAATACATCAGAAACACGTTTTCTCCAGCGCTGCTCCAGATGTGCAGAACGCTTATGGAGAAAATAACGAATATCAGCAGACTTCCTCCATGCTCAAAACATACAATTCGCTCTCAACATTGCCAAACAAAAGTACTTCACCTCTCTCATCTCCTCACTCTCAAATAACCCAAAACTACTCTTTGACACTTTTCATTCCCTTCTGAGCGCTAAAGTTCCAGAACCTGTCACTGACCTCTGTGCTGACGGCATGGCCACCTACTTCAGAGACAAGATTGGCAGTATCCAGCAAGAAATAATCTCCCAGTCCCCAAATCTCAATCCTCCTCCCTCTCATTCCTCCACATGCGCTCTCTCCTCTTTTGACCCCATAACAAAGGAAGAAGTCTCCAGGCTTTTCTCTACTTCTCGGCCCACGACCTGTAGCAGCGATCCTATTCCATCACTCCAGTCCCTCTCCCTGGCTGTCATCACTCACCTAACTACAATTTTTAACCTCTCTCTCTCTCTTCTGGCATCTTTTTCTCCTCTTTCAAACACTCTGTAATAACACCACTACTAAAAAAACCATATCTTGACCCAACCTGTGTTGCTAACTACCGACCTGTTTCTAATCTCCCCTTCATCTCGAAACTCCTTGAACGTCTTGTCTACTCTTGCTTAACAAGCTATCTCTCTGCAAACTCTCTTCTTGATCCCTTACAATCTGCCTTTCATCCTCTTCACTCTACAAAAACTACCCTTACTAAAGTGTCTAACGATCTCCTAACAGCAAAAAGAAATGGGTATTATTCTCTACTGATTCTTCTGGATCTCTCTGCAGCATTTGATACAGTAGACCATAAACTCCTCCTCACCATGCTCCACTCATTTGGCCTTAAAGACACTGCTCTCTCTTGGTTCTCTTCCTATCTCTCTGGCCGCTCCTTTAGTGTATCATTCGCTGGCTCTTCTTCTTCTCCTCTGCCTCTTGATGTTGGCGTTCCTTAGGGCTCAGTACTAGGTCATCTACTCTTCTCCCTCTACACAGCCCCCATTGGACAGACTATCAGTAGATTTGGCTTTTGGTACCATCTCTATGCTGACAACACCCAACTATACACGTCATCCCCTGAAATCACCTCTACTTTACTCCAAAACACCAGTAATTGTCTGGCAGCTGTCTCTAACATCATGTCCTTTCTGTATCTAAAACTAAACCTCTCCAAAACTTAACTTCTTGTCTTTCCCCCATCTACTAACCCACCTAATCTTGATATTTCAATCTCGGTCTGTGGTACTATCATAATTCCGGTGCAACATGCCCGCTGTCTTGTTGCCACATTTGACTCTGATCTTTCCTTTGTTCCCTATATTCAATCACTTACACGCTCTTGTCATCTGCACCTCAAGAATATCGCCAGAATCCGCCCTTTTCTTACGGTGGAAACAGCAAAAACTCTTGTTGTTGCCTTGATTCATTCTTGTCTTGACTACTGCAACGCATTACTAATCGGTCTCCCTCTCTCTAAACTCTCCCCCCTTCAGTCTGTCCTAAATGCTGCAGCCAGGCTCATCTATCCATCCACCCGCTACACTGATGCTACTAGTCTATGCAAGTCACTTCACTGGTTGCCCATCCACCACAGAATACAGTTCAAACTTCTCAATCTCACTCACAAAGCTCTCCACAGTGCTGTCCCTCCATACATCTCCTCCCTTATCTCCGTCTACCACTCTACTTGTGCTCTCCATTCTGTTAGCGACCTAAGATTAATATCCTCCATAATTCGTACCTCTCACTCCCGTCTTCAAGACCTTTCTCAAGCTGCACCTACTCTTTGGAATACTCTGCCCGGGAATATTAGGTCAATTCACAACTTCCCTACCTTCAAACGTGCCTTAAAAACACATCTTTTCAGGCAGGCTTATTCAAGCTTCCTAAAATGACCTTTCCCCGACTAAACCTCTCCCCCACCAACTCCTCCGACCTGAACTCGATCCTCTAACAGTCCCAAACCCGAAGAAGATTGGCCGGCACCACTCCTATCAGTACAATAATGGCTCAAATCTTACTTATCACAATCAACTACCTTATATGTCACCCCATAATTCCTCATAGATTGTAAGCTCTTGCGAGCAGGGCCCTCACTCCAAGTGTTTCAGTTGTATATTAGCCAGTTATTTTTGTATTGTACATAAACCCTATGATTTTGTTAAGCGCTGCGGAATATGGTGGCGCTATATAAATAAATATTATTATTAGTAGTAGTAGTAGTGTCTCTTACACATAATTCTGGTGGCCACAATAACTTCTGGACACTGAGTCCAGTGGCCATATAGAGACAGGTGTTTTCATGCTGATGCAATGTAAGTATTCAATTCATTTTTTCGATTGCGTATGGTTAATTGCTATATACTCTAAAGCCTCATTCACACGTCCATGTCCGTGCTCAAATCCGTGAGCAGGTGGTCAGTGAGGCATCCGTGAAGCTGTCCGTGAAGGATCTGTGTTGGGTCCGTGAGTCCGTGTTTTGCCATCCGTGTTGCATCCGTGTTTCACTGACACTGAACAGCTGAAAAATAATTTTCAAAGCATCTCTTCTTAATGATCCGTGAAACACAGATGCAACACGGATGGCATCCGTGAGGGATCCGTGGTTTTCACGGACTCATTGACTATAATGGGCGTGAGGGATCCGGGAACACGGATCAAGATAGGACATGCATCTGTGCTAAAAACACTGACCCACGGACCGTGATGAAACACTGATGTCTGAATACTCACATTAAAATGAATGGGGACGTGTGCTGTCCGTGGAGAACACGTACAGCACACATCCGTGAAACACTGATGGGTGAATGAGGATTAACTTTGGGAAGTTAGACCATGAGCCTTCCCAGAGAAAGCTTCAAAGCAGTTATACATGTGGGGTTCCTGTCACCAGGCTTTATTATCTCTTTTAAGACATAGTCCTTATTCCTCCCTTTTCACTTCTTCATTTGCGACTTCATTTGATGTTGCATTACTATTATGTGTTATACTATATGAATTTACATTTATTAATTTAGGCATACTTTTTGATTTCAGCACTTTATAAAATTTTGCACAATATTTTTTTCTTTGCACACAGCTTTTTTATTAGGTTTACACTGGGGCTTTTCCAACTGATATTGGACCGTTCTATTGAACTGACTACTATTTCTAATCCCCATGTTGTTTAATTTTTGATTTTACATGTGTTTAGTCCATTGGTCTGTGTTATGTGACCTAATAAAATTTCTAGGCGTGCATGATGGAAAGAAGACTAATGATCAGCTGATTCTATTTGTGATGAACCTGTCACTGCTTATATTTCACTGACTTTCGCAAAGGGCACAATTTTACTGTGAACCCCAACTCCAACAAAATAGGTCACTTATCTCAAGATGCCATTATTAGAGACAAAATCATTTTCTTCAAGTTTCAACATTTTATGTGAAATATCGAAACTGCGGCTTGATAGGCTTTTTGGACATCTTCTAAAAACTGATTTTAACAAAGCCAGGGATTGAACAGATTAACATAATTAAAGGTCTACAGAAGCAGCCCTGAGATGCCCTCGAGAACTATAATTTACTTAAATATTCCTTTATGGACGTGATAACTTTTAATGCACTACAACTTTCCATTACTTCTTAATTCTAGCTGTCCTAATTGTCATATTCTAGGCACTGACATCTATTGCAGTATATCACAAAGCTGAAAGTTCCTGTTCTTTAAAGTTCCCATTCTTTACAATAAAGGGAAAGACAATTGACAGTTACTATAATAAGTCTCCAATAGCAGTAAAATCTTACAAGTAACCTTTGGTCTGCTACTAACATATTCAAGGAAGTTTCCATAACAGCTTCTCACAGAAATCAGTGTTAAAAAGCTGAGTTGCATCATCATTCCAATCAACAAGAACAGGCTTAACGTAAATGTTTTTATCTTATGCTTTGAAATTGTCAGTAATTCCACTGGGTAATCTTTGAGTAGCTGTGCATTATATATTTAGATAAGGAGACAGATATTGGTATAAATTGCTCCTACTGTTTTTACTGTATTTTATTGGTCTCTAATTTTAAGTGGAACAATCATGAAAAATATATAGAAAAAAAGTAGTACAAGCATAAGATAAGAAACTTTGTAATATATTTCATTAGATAAAATTAGAGATGAGCGAATCATTCCAAATTCGCTTTGCCAAATGTTCGTCGAACTTTTCAAAAGATTCATACCTCATACGAATCTATTCGGCGAAGCTGCGTACAAATCATACGTTATTATGTGGTGTTTTGCGAACATTCGCACACTAATAATGAATGTACAGTTGTTAAAGGTACGCAACGTATGTGAACACGTACGCATGAGCGTACAAATTGCGTACGAATCCTCAGCGTACTATTGTCTAGCGATTGCGTGATACACAGGCACTCCTCAGAGGCAGAGTGAATTTTTCAAATGACATCCAGACGATCTTCAGCATTTAGCTCTGGAGAGCTTCAATACATGATCCGGCTGATGGATCGGCAGGATTACGATGGCACACACCGACACCTGAACCAGCATAAAAAGGAGATAGTGCAGCAGGTGATCCAAGGCTTGCACCATCGTTTCGACACTGTGCGGACCCCGGGCCAGATCCAGTGGAAATGGGCCGATTTGAAGTTTAAGTGCCCAGAGCGGCTTAATGAGATCCGTGCAGTGATACGACAGGGTGAGTAACAAAATATTTGAAAAGTAAAAATATTTTAAAAAAATTAGTGTACTGTATTGTATATATACCAGTGAGTAGAGATGAGCGAATCTATTCGTCGATTCGTTGATTCGTATTGATACTTGGAAATTTTGAGCTGTGAAGCGAATCCAAATATTAGGTGATTCGATCCTTTAAGATTAAAAAATGTTCCTAAGGCTTTCTACGCATTCGCTACGTACTTATCCGATAAATTGTACGCTAATGCTACGTATAAGTTACTCTATACGCTGTTGCGTATGAATTCAAGTAATTAGCGAATTTTTACTGTTAGTTTGTTATTCGTGCGCAAAAGCCCGGGAAGAAAGCGGTCACCTGACCTAGTGGGCAGGGCTTGCTCTGATTGGCTCAGGCTCGGTAAGCCAGTGACGCATCACTTCTGCTGCGACTGCTGAGACAAGCAGAAGCACTGTGTGTGAAGTTCTGAGACACTGAGACCTGTGTTGTTAAAATTGGGGTGTAATTATTCAGGGAATCCATATTACACATCAGGGATACTACAGGGCAAGTGCAGGGCCAGTGCAGGGCTAGTAATTAATCAGGCAGGGAGAGAGAGACAGGGAGAGAGATAGGGAGAGAGACAGGGACAAAGACAAAGACCAGCTACAGGGCCACAGAGTCAAGTGAAAAATGTCTGGAATGGATAAGCAAAAGGAGTCCAGTTCCAGCCAGACCTCGAGCTCTAAAAAAAAGGAGAAGGTGGCACAGGACAGCACTGCCAAAGGACTTGTAGCTGGAGCTTCTACTTGTAGTATTCGCAATACTTGGCCGGTGTTTCAGCGGGCTAACCCACCAAGGCGCAAAACTGCAGTCTCAGCCAGATGATCTGCTGTCATCTGCTGATACAGTATCCATATATAGCCAGGGGTCAGACTCAGAGCGTTCCTCCTGCTCCACCATTTCTCTCCAGCAAAGACCATCATTTTCGTAAGCAAATTTGTACGCTCATGCGTACGTGTTCAAAGAAGTTGCGTATCTTTTAAAACTGAACGTTCGTTATTAGTGCGCGAATGTTCGCTAAACGCCACATAATAACGTATATTTTGTACGCAGATTCAACAAATATATTCCTCGAATCTTATGAAAAGTTCGACGAATGTTCGGCGAATAAAATTTTGAATGATTCGCTCATCTCTACCGGTGAGTGCTAATAATGAAAACCGTATAGAAGTACAACGTGGGCGTCCGTAGTGCGCTGCAGCAATTTTCTTTCATACTAGGCCACACCTCTAACTCCACCTAAACAAGTGAAGGTATTCTCAGATACATGCCCCCTCCCAGTAATTTGCCTTTCACATATGTGGTGGTGATCCTGCAGGCTGTTCTGCAGTATTTGTCCTGCCAATTCCAGGCATTCTTGCTGTATAGCGGCCAGATCAGCGCCGTCCCCATTATTGTAAATGGTGCCTGCCGTTCTCCCGTTTGTGTCAGGCAAATGCACTAGTGTGAAAGAAACTACCCTTAGATATATACCCCTTCGTAGTTAGCGCTTCCTCCTCCTACACACAGACTCCCAGACGTGCTCATGCTGCCGCTAATGTGAGTGGGAGATATCAAAGTATTCCCACCGTGTTAACGATATTAAGAAATTTATTGCGATAACAATATCTATCATTTAGAAGAAAAAAATGTATATGGCCCTCCTCTCACCCATAATATCTTCATAGTAGTATTAGTAGTAGTGTTACTATTAAAAACGGTCATCATAACAATTGTGTACGGATTTATGTTGCAGAGCAATGTCAACAACAGGGTCACCACGGTCCCTGCCAGCATCATGTCCAGACGGCCACTGCAGTACCTGCTGCTTCTAGTAAGTGTAAACATATTTAATTTATTTTTAATCTAGGCTACGTGGGAGTGCAGCTGCAGTGATATAAGAGCACTAGTGGTTAGGAATGGGATCCAGCCCCAAACTATTCACATGTATTAACATTAGAAGTTACAACTGTTCATTAGAGTTGAATGTAATGCCATTATTTAATTATTTTTGACAGCTGCTGCACCACAGAGTAGCCCCTCTAACCCTCCTCCACAACAGCGAGAGAGGACCCCATCTGCCCCTCCAACTTCACCAGCCCAACTTCCAGAGGTAGATGGTAGGTAAAATAAAAAGTGTAATGGGTGGACCTTCTCTCTTCAAAATATAAGCTAAATTTATGTTTTGTACTGTAGCTCCAACCGTCAGGGAGGAGTTTTCCTCTGGACCATGGGAAGACCACTCAGTATGGGTGTCCAGTAAGTACAAATCCCAAACTGACCATGTGTGGCCTTCTCAGTGAGCTTCAAAGAAAAAAAAAAAGGCTCAATACAGATACATGTCACTGAATAACTCGTTCCAGTAGATATAACAAATATTTAATGACATGCAATTGCTAAAGTATTCTGATCCAGGTGCTGGTTTGAAAGTTTAGAATTTTTTTCGTGGGACAACCACTTTAACTCGATAATACTAATTATATTACTGTTTCCACCCCTACAGATATCCCCACTGACTTTGAAGTGGAGGCAGCCTTACGCTGCTTTGAGACCAGGCTCCATGCTGCCTCCCGGCTTATTCGCGGCCTGCAGCTGTAACTCACAGAAATGCAGGAGATGATGGCCAGACGTCGGCAAAGGCCGGCGTAACCTTTTTTTTGTCCTTTCTTTTGTTTATTATTTTATTATTTGTTCACAGTTGTTATTATTTATTACTAAAATTATTCTTGTAAAACCTGTGTTTTGATTGTTATTTTAACCTTTAATTCCTTCCTGACATAGTGT